>JAPPVO010000016.1:31210905-31291690 GCA_030407325.1 Camellia japonica
ATACTCTTGAATAGAGCAGTCTAGATAGGTTTGATTAAGGGTGCAACAATTGGTTCTAATGATATTAGCATTACTCATTTGTAGTCCGCAGATGATACAATATTGTTTTGTGAGGCAAGAAATGAGGAGGTGCTTAATATCAAAAGGATATTGAGATGCTTTGAAATATTATCTGGGCTAAAGATAAATTATCACAAGAGTGTGATTTGTGGAATTTGTATTCATAAAGAACTCATTAAGGATTTTGCTGCCATCTTAAACTGTCAGCACCACTGTCTACCATTGATGTATTTGGGTATGCCCTTGGGAGCTAATCCAAGGAGAAGAAAGACTTCGCAAACTATTATTGACAAATTTAAATCGAAGTTGGCTTCTTGGAAAAGAAGATTTTTATCCTTTGCTGGTAGGTTGACAATGATTAAGTCTGTGTTATCATCTCTACCAGTTTTCTACTTATCCCTATTTAGAATGCCTGTAGGGATCGCAAAGGCAATTGACAAAATTCAGTCTAGATTTCTTTTGGAGGGGTGATGAATTAAAAAGGAAAATTCATTTGGTTAAATGGGGGGAACTAACTCAAAGTAAATGTAATTGGGGTCTAGGCATTAAAAATGTGAAACTCATGAATGATTGTCTTCTTTTGAAATGGTGGTGGAGATTTGGGTGTGAAAATGGCCCTCTCCGGAAACAAGTAATTTACAGCAAGTACCCAGAAACTAGAGGGGGTTAGTGGCCAGCACATGTTGCAAGTATAAGGTTGGCCATGGTTTGGAGAGATATATTAGGGGTTGGAGGAAATATTCCTGAACTACTGGAGTTTTTTAAAATCAACACAAAGCTTATCATTGGTGATGGGAGGGAAGCAAAATTCTGGCTGGATAATTGGGTTGGTAATGGGTGCTTAAAAGATGCATTCCCTAGATTATTCTCTGTGTCCCTTGATTAATGTGAATCAGTGACAGTGGTTAATAACAGGAGAAATGGGAATGAAAGTGGGATTTGGACTTCAGACAAACCTTGTTTCAGTGGGAATTTGAAGAGTTGAGAAGGTTGAAGGAGGTGTTATAAACTGCTCCTGCCCTCATGAAAGGAGTGTTGGATAGCTTGAGATGTGTTAGGTTTTTATTTTTGGCAATCCCGTTTGATAAAACTTCTTTCAGTTGTAATTGTATTCGATCTTTTTATTTTAGTGAGGCTATGAGTTTTAGATGCAAATCCAACCTGAATTGCACCTTGCAGAGATGTTTAAGAAGTTAATTCTTTCATGTTTGCCACTTCGCTAACTATATCGAGGATCGAGCGGAGAATCTTTGGTTCCAGAAGTTTAAACTGTCTGCAAAAGTACTAGAAGTTGTGTTTTTGCGCTTGAGCGGAACTTCCTGCACTCGAGCGTCAGTACACTTGAGTGGCCATTCTTGCGCTCGAGCGGAGATTGTAGATAAGTTTTCTATAAATATGTGGTTTCATCCGTTTTTAGGGTTACGGCTTCTAGATCTTCTTCTTAGATATTAGGGTTTATATCTGGACCTTTTTTGTTAGTGTCTTTGATGTTTGTTTGAGTTTAAATCTGGTTTGACAAGTATACATCAAAGGATTGTTTGTTTCGTTCAATACAAAAGAGAGTGTTGTTCTTTAGTGGATTCCGTGTAATTTGGGCCTGAAGCTTTAGTGGAATCTGGAGTGGCGCATCGTCATGGATTCAATATCAACGTTATGGATTCAACGTTGGACAAGACAATTCCTAGGTGAAGACTGTGGTGGAAGAGGCATATAGGGGTCGGTTTAATTCGGGCGTGGATTCGCTATGTAATTGAGAATACACTTGTGTAATTCCTTTATGTCTTCTTAATGGATTGTTTTGTGGCTTTGGCCGGTGGTTTTTTTATCACAATTGAAGGCGCTCCAATTGTGGTTTTTCCACGTAAAATCGTTGTGTCGATTTGTCTTGATTGTTTGATTGGGATTGCTGTTTACTGCTTAAAATTGATACATAATCACAAATCAATATCTAGGGGATTTCTAGGTTTTTCAAGATGGAATGCTGATAAGTCAAGTGTGTTCACTGTGGCCTCTGCGTACAAGTGGAATGAATTACCATCTGAAGTTACTGCAAAATTAGGGGAATTCATTTGGAAGAATGTGGCTCCACCAAAGGTGCAATTTTTTAGGTGGTTAGCATGGAAAGGGCGGATCAAGACATCATGCTATCTTCAAAGCATTGGAGTACTTAGTGATGCTTCAAATGTTAGCTGTATTTTCTACAGGAATGAATTGGAAACTTTTAATCATTCACTGTTGTGTTGTCCTTTCATTTGGAGGATTTGGTCCAATGTTAGTAATTGGTGGGGAATGTCTTGGGTGGTACTATGGTCAGTGACTGGGCTTTTGCAGTAGTGGAATGGTTACAGATTCAACAAAAAGGAGAAGGTCATTTGGAAGGTTATTCCATTGGCGGTGCTCTGGTCCATATGGAGGCAAAGAAATGAAACTGTGTTTAATGGCACACAGGTGGATTTGGAAAGGTTGTGTGAACTTATCAAAATAAGGATTGCATTGTGGTTCAGAGCCTCTACCTCCTTTTTTTGTTACTCAGTCACTGATATTGTAAATAATCTGCAGCAGGTGAAGTTCTATTTTAAGCACTGATGAGGTTGGGATGTGATCCTGTCTATTTGTTGGGTTCCCTTATGCTATGCCCTGCCTGCTGCTGTGTTTTGCTGTGATTCTGGATTCTTTTGGTTGATCAAAAATCATACATCGGTGGGGTATGTATAACAGGAATGGATAATCTAGAAAGTTAGTCATGTGGCTGTGGTATGGTTCGTCTGGAAACAGAGGTGAGAAAAGGCCTGAGGTAGAAGGGGCATCTGCCTGAGTTAGCAAGAATTTTGGTTATTCATGAGGTATAGGATTGGAGACTAGCAGCAACATTTTGGTGGCAGTATCTGGTGTGCTCTCAGTATTGGCCTTGTTCTGGTCTAGATTGGACCAATTTTAGATTTTAATTTTGTAATGATGTTTTCTTTGGGGGGTTTAGGCTGGTGTATCTCTATCAAGCTTAGGACATTGTGGTGGTTTCTGATGTTTGGTGTTGTTTGTTTTTGTTCTTTCCCCTTGGCTACTTTTGATTGGTCTCTCACCAATCTTGGGTCAAGTGCTAGCACATGATTGTACTTTCTTAGAGGTGTCAACCTAGTTAGGATTGTTGAGGTTAGTTATGATGCTTAATGCACTTCCCTGCTTTGTTGATGTTAAGTTTTGCATGTCTCTTGCTTCTTTCATCAATAAAGTTCCTTTTGCTGATAATTTTTTTTTTCTTCTATACTTGACACAAAATGTATTGCTTCCTTGGAATTAAAATCATGGTTTCTGTCACGTTCAAGGAGGGTTGTCATGTGGTGGCCATACCAATACATTTTTTTATCATAAAAAAAAAATTTTTAAAAAAAACAACAAATGTCACTTAGCTTTAAAGGGGAATCAATTGAAGCACTTTTTTTAGGCCACGTTTGTTTTAGTCTATGGGCTAGGGATTGGATTGGTGATCCCATAGGTCTCACACACTTCTAACCAACCAAACTTAGCAAAAATAGCATATAGGATACAATCTTAGCTAATTTGCATAAGTATGCCGTCCAAAGTACAATTTTTCCAATTTAGTTTTGATGAATTAATGCTTAAAAGTACATAGTTATTCCATTAATAGAATACAACAACAATAATCGTGCTGCTCCATTGTTGTTGCAGAAGCCACTTTTGCCACTACTGATGTAGAAGCCACAAATCCCTTGATAGTGAAATCTATTATAATAATAAATAAATAAATAAAAGTTACCAATAGATCACCTGTAGACACCCCATTTTTGACAGTCCTCAAGACTTAGACGTCATCGTTTGCGCACGCAATGATTGTGCTTGTTTGTGTTCGTTTTGAGCACTTGAAGTCCTCGACGGAATGTCTTGTCTTTGAGCCTTTAAACCTTGTTCTTTCTTTACCTTGTTTTGAACCAAAACTTGGTGTCTGGACCTATTGGTGACCTGTCGGCCACCCCCTAAGGCTGTCGGCCATGGGTTGTGCCAGTCGACCACCAGTGGTGGCCGGTCGGCTACCAATGGTGGCCAACAGCCACCAGTCTCTTTTTCCAGATATTTATTAATAGTTGTGCCAGCTGTTGCACACTGAGCTGCATCTTCATACACGTGTATGGTAAGATGTATCTAAGCTCAAGGGTGGATTTCTATAAATAGGGGGTGTCCTCCCCCATTTTTGGAGGTTAGCATTTTTAGAACAAAAATCTCTCTCTCTCTAGAATTCTCTCTCTCTCTCTCTCTCTTCTCTCTCTCTCTCTCGTTATTTTGCATGCACTTGCCTAGTTTCTCTTAGCTTTTGCACATCAACCCTTAACCAAACACTCTCACCTTTTGGCTGAGATAACTTGGGACCTTGATTGAGCTCTATAAGGAGGTTTGAGCTTGAATTTGTGGCTGTTTTGTGCTGTGCTTCAAAGGTATAGAACTTACCTTGCCTAGACTTGTTTTCAATACTTGCTTTGCCATCTTTTTAAACTATCTTGGGGCTGGTTTTGGCATGTAAAAAGTTCTTTTTTTGAGACCTAAAAGTGGTGGTTTGAGCTCTTTTGAGTTAGGGGGTTGTCCACCCCTTTTGCTTTTTAGCTTGTTAAGCTTTTGTGCCATCTTTTCATCACTTTCAAAACAACTTTTTTGGGCCTTTTAACAACTGAATGTCAGAGGTTTTTCAGTGGTGAAAACCTTATTTTGAAGTCCAAAATTGGAGGGGTTAGCCTCCTCTCTTTGTGTCTTGTTTGCATGCCTAGTTAGCTTCATGAGTTAGCATGTTTTTCTAGCTTACCTTAGCTTTAGTCCAGCATGTTTTTGCCTCTTTTTTGACCTATTTTGGCTTTGTTTTGGGCTGGTTAATTTAGTTGAGGCTTGTATTGCATAGTTGTAGTGCTATTTCGTTCACTAGCTTAGTGTTTTAATGCTTTGATCATCATTATTTTGAGTTGAAAGCATGTTTTAGTGTTGTTTTTCACTCCATTTCAGCACTTAAAATCTCTGCAACCTCCCTCCATTCTTCACTCTTTTGTTTGCTTTGAAAGTGGTTTCAAACCACTTATTTGCCTAAGTGTGAAATTGAGGTGTTGCACCTAATGGTTTAATCCCTTAGGGGGTTCATTACCAGCAGTGTAATGCCTCTTTCATGCCCAAAGTAATTTGTGGTTTGAGCCATCTTTCCATTAGAGGACACTCACCTTTGGACTTAATCGATTAAAGAATGAATCGATAATTTAAAATGAGTAAACAAAATGGACAAGTAAAAAAGGCAAGATAAACATCTTTCGTGTTACATTGCATGTGTTTGAATCGGACGTTAATTCGAACACAAGGAAAATGGGACATTTCATACTCAAAGTAATGAAATGTACCATTTTCCTTGGTCACTATCACCCTTGATCATGCATGATAAGGTGGTGGTCTTTTGAGTCTTGTTTTGCACTCATTAAACTTGTACAAACTTGGTTCTTTGGCCATCATGCATAGAAATTGCTTGATTGATGGTTTGAGAGCCAAGAGTTATACTCATTTGAGCTTGTTTGATGATAAAAAGTGTAACAGTATACACAAACCTATGAGAATACACTATTTTGCTCTGTCTGCTCTCTATTATAGCAAAAAGAGAAGTTCATGTCATCGGTGGCCGACCGGCCACCACCAGTAGCTGACCGGCCACCATTGGTAGCTGACAGGCCCCCTGTCGGCCACCAATGAAAATTGCACAGTGTGTTGGTAAGGTGGAACAGAGGTATTCTGGAAGTTGGCGGAATTTTTGGTGTTCAAATGTGCAAACAGAGGCTCGCAGCAGCAAAATATGGCTTTTCGGGTGGAGGAACCGAGCATGCATGCATCCCTCGCTTCCCGAGGCTATTTAGTTGCTTTGCTTAGTTAATTAGTGGTAGCTAGTTAATTAGTTTAATTGCTTTGTACTTAATTAGCTTAGTATTTAGCTAATTACTTTGATTTGTAATATTTAATTAGCTTAGAATAAGTTCGTTAATTTGTTTCAATTGTTGTAATAATTAGCGTAGCTAGTTAGCTTATTCATTCAGACCCTCCTTTGTGAGGGCGTAATGTTGTAATAAGTGTGTGTGCGTGTGTATATGTCTTCTAACCCCACGTCTTTCTCCCTTTTATTTAATCGCTTTTGATGGTTAGATTAGGGTCATGTTTCAATTAGCATACCTTATGCTTGCATGTTTGCATCCATTCATTTGTCTTGTATGCACCGAGGCTCGGCGCATCATTCAAATTGCATTGTCAAAATTCAATACTTCTTTGAATACGTGTTTCAAAGCATGCTATCAAAGTGTTGCAAATACCATGATTAAGTAGCCGAGCCTATTTAGTTACATCATTGCATGTGTTGCATTAGTCATTTAACATAGTTAGGAATCATGCATTTTTCTAACAAGTTTCTATTTTGGCTTGGAGTACTCGGTGAGTTTTATGCTTTAGCATACTTGCATGAGTGTGATTGCCATGTTGCCATGTTTCGCATGCTTGCCATGAGGCTATGTGTTTAAATGCTAAACTACATAAATGCCTGTGGATGAAGGCTTGTTGTTTGAATTGGAATGATTCAACGAATGTGAGTTTTAAGCCCACTTTGTTGAGTGGCAAATCATGTTTTAAGCCCACTATGTTTGGTGGCAAATCCGCATTTTTAAGCCCACTTGAGGTGGCAAATTCAAACCATTTTTTGCAAACAAACATGAGTTGAATTGTTCCAAGTCTTGTGACTAGTCTATACTTGCTTGTGTGCATCACATAGTAAAGATTAGTTTAATAACCCGAACAAGAATGCATAATGTTTATAAAATATCATATCATGATTAGTAGAGGCCGATCTTTGATCGGGCGAGCGGGGTGCTCAATTCATGACCTTCCCTCTTCGTATCCAAGTTCCCGAGCTGAGGTAACTTTGGTGATGACGGACATGTGACCTTTGGCATGAGTCAGGATTTCCTAAATTTCCCTAAAATAAAAATATTTACGTGGCGACTCTGTATCTGGCAAAGCAGTCCAATTCTGGCATTATTTGATTTAAAATCAATTTTCCAAAAGATTTGTCGGATTTGGACTCTTTGGTGTTTATCAGTTTCACATTGCACTTGTGAGACTAGATTCAGAACCGCGGGAGTCCAAACTGTGAGGCCTTTCATTTCAAACCCTTTCCGAAAGGCGCGGCGAGGAAAAAGGCGAGTCCACACCACCAAACCCGAAAACAAAAACATAAACCAAAAAAATAGACACAGAGATACCTACTTATCAGGTTCACATCTCTAATCCTAAAATAAATAGGAAGAATGAAAGGCAAGTATGGAGAGCTATCCCTATAGCAGTGATTTGGTTTGTGTGGAAATATAGAAATGGGTGCACTTTTGCTGATACTCAACCAAATCTAGAAGAATTATGTAACCTAATCAAAGTAAGAGTGGCCCTTTGGATGAAATCACATGATCTAGGTTGCTTCTATTCTATAAATGAAATTGTGTTAAGCATTCAACAGGTGAGAAAGTGCATCTGAGAGCTATGCTGCAGAGGAGGAACATAGGAGATTCAGAGGTGCCTGCTGCTGTGTCTTTATATGCTGTAGTGGTGGCTGCTGGTTTTGATGACTGCTAGCTGTTGTATTATTGTGTTGAGAACTGTGATTGTTTGTCTTGTTCTTTTCCTTTTCTATTGGTTGTCACCAACTTTTTTGGCTTGAGCTAGCATATGATTGGGTGTTCTTCTTGGTACTAACCCAGTTGGGATTAGGAAGTTATACTATGATGTTTTTTGCCCTTGCCTCTACTTTATTGATGTAATTTCATATGTAAAGTTTTTTTTTTTTTTGTTGATAAAAAAAATGAATAAAGCTAACCTCAAAGAGATAACAAAATAAAGCAATTTAAAGTTGGGTTACAACATAAGCACGTTTGTCACCGACTTACTGGGAACCAGGCCTTAAAAGCGATTATTGCAAAAGCGACCCTAAAATCCCATACAAGACATGGGTGACGTCCCACTTATCCTTAATCTGATCAATCCCTAATTAGCACAAACCCAAGAATACTACGACCCATATTATGACTATACTGAACTCAAATTATGCCATATATGGTCTTATTAACTATTCTACTATTGGGAAGGAAGCCTAAAAAAGGCCACCAAATATTAGATCTCTTCTTGGATCTTTTGTTTTATTACAGCTATCTGGTGATCAAGTTCTTCAAGTACTGGTATTATAGATGGTCATAAATAATTATCTGATAATAAATTTAAATACGAAGAATGTCGATGCTTATGAAATTATATTATTTCACATAAAAAAGCAAGTAATTTGACAGGCATACATAAAAGAAATACTTACAAAATACTTTTATTCGTTCAAACCGGCAATACAACTACTTGATATATTACAAGGAATAGAGGAGGAGATGCCAAAAGAAAGATTAAAATTGTGCGTGTTTTCAACAAGTGTGAAACCTTTCCTTTTATAGACAAATTTTAAAATCAAAAAAGATAATGGTGAAGACAGGTTGCGTGTCCTTGATGGATTGGAGTCGATTATCTATGTCTTCAGTCGAAAGCAAATCTTACCCTTTTTGTCGAGGAGCAAGAAAGTTGTGAACTCTTTTTCTAGATGGCAGACAAAGAATCTGCTTTTCTGAAAGTTGCATTATTTGTTTTTACTGGTGGTTGTCGCTTTGTGTTGATGCTTATCTGGAAAGAAGTTCTGGTAGCGAGAAATTAGGTTTTTCCTTTTCCCTTCTTGTCTATTGCTAAGGCATCAGATATCATGCCTGTGAAAGAATCCCAAAAATCTCCAATGTTTTCTGTAGCAATGATGTGATCGTATGGATTTTGTGATTCTCTAGCAAAGACTGGGCCTTCACTGCTACATAGAGCTCGAGTGGCTAGTACTATTGCTGTTTCATCTTCATTTTCATCACTATGTGCTGACACAATGTGTATGGATGTGTCATCTCTAGATCGGGATTGGCTGGTAATGGTCTGAAGAAATTTCTCCTTCATGTAATCCATTCATTTTGACAATTAATTCTGTTTATGAGATATCTGGAAATTGTTTACGAAGAGCTTCTTGGATATCCAAGAATCGATTGCTGGATGATACTAAAGGAGGAATGGCCTTGGGTGCCATATCCCAACAAGCTTTAGTGTTAGCTTTGATTTTTTGGATAAGTTCATCCTGGTGGGGATCCATACCTTTACTCCATCACTTGGCATAAAACACTCTTTTCGAGTGGGAATATTGGTTTGCAAATAATCGCACTGAAAATCCCATTTCCAAATCCAAGGGATTCCAAAATTAATAACAAAAATGATCGAACATTTGGACATGGTAATTTCTCGGTTGCCTGGACTATGAGAATAGGCTACCTGCCATTCACTAAATTCTGGTCGAAGTATTTCTGGTAAGATATCCATGGGTGGACCAAATTTATTCCACCAAAGATAGAACAATTAGGTATGCTAGATTCTAACACATCTTGGCAAATTTTGAAAAATCAAGAATGATTGTTAACTGAATTCTGATAATAAAATGCTTCAGAAAAAGCATCAATATAATCCCAATAACCGAATTTATGTTCTCTGGATTTAATACTGAGTTGTCTGGTAGTATGAGGATGTATCCCCCAAGCAGAAATAGACATGATATTTCTGATGATAGCCTTACTAAATCGAAGAGGGTTATTTGTCCAGTGTGGTTCCACTAGGGTGTGGGTAAATTCAACGGAAATAGTGTCAATGAGAATTTGCTCATAGACATAGTGATACTAGTCAAAATGAGGTGGAAAAACTTGAGTGGTAAGATACCGCCTCTTAATTTCCCATGGATCCCTCGTCCATTGTTCATCCTGTTTCTCAATAATGAGTATTGTTTCTTCTGTAAGAGGTGTTGGTAGAAAAGTGTTTTCTAGATTAGAAAAAAGTGCTTCTGTCATAGTACTGGATTCTCCCTGAGGAGTTTTACTAGATTGGCCTTTTGGTTTAACTGTAATCCATGGATACTCAGTGGTATCCTGGAGGTTTAACTCTTAGGTAGCAGTCCCCAGAATGATACCTTGGCATGATATTACCTTTCCAAAAAATGAAAAATACCAAATGTTGTTCCAGCAAGACCTATTGTACGTCTAACTCTTGACCAGGTCATCCAAACACAAAGAGGAAATGTATATCTCCAATTTCGTCGTCCTTTGACTAAAAGTATGTCTAGACCTAGCTCCAGGTTTACACCATCATATAGGGTAGATTTACTTGACTCTTCTAGACAATCTACTTCAGAACCTCCAGAATCTGTCTTACAAGGTATGCCTTCCAGACCAGCTAGTGAACCATCACTAGAATCTATAATTCAGGGAATTCATATTTCTGAAAACCAAATACCTCATGGAGTGTATAACACCAGTAGGCCTTCGTATGATAGGGAAAACCCTACGGCCAGTGATATGAATTTTGAGATTTAATGGATTTTACTCTAGGTAGTGAAACTCATTGTCTAATTTTGGTCCATCTCATATTTATTTTTTATTTTTTGTCATTTCCTTTTTCTTTTGAGCTATTACTTGTACTTGAAAGATCAAAGAAACTAAAATTAGGTAGCTTGCGTTTTGGACGACATTCGCAGAATCTTTTCAGATTTAAAATAATAAAAAAAATGTATATTTTGGTGGAAATAGATATCCTTCAACTTGAATAAATTCCTTTGTAAGCTTCATGGCATTGATATTTTTCTTAGATTAACGTTATACATATAGATAAAATTTATAAATTTATTTTACAAACTAACATGGTTTTTGAGAGGGTAATTTATACAGATAAATTGGGCCGAGCTAGGATAGTGGGCCACACTGTGGGCCATGTTAAGAAGGCTTAGAAGATGGGCCATATGGTAGTCCGTCCGAAGTAAGAGATTGCCACCGGTGTAAGTGGGCTTAGTTCAGCCTTTATTGTTGGTTAGCTCGGTCGCTCTGTTTGGACCGAGGTATGTTGAGCCCATTCACGGACCTGACTATGGGTTAGCTCGGTTTTCTTCTATGGGTAGCTCGGCCTTTGCATGTAAGGCCGAGGTAGGAGAAAGGTTTGGAAGAGCCGATGTAATCGTTAGACCGGTCGAGGCAAGGTACAGCTAGCTCGACCTCGGCATGAGAAGCCGAGGTAGGAACATGAGAAGGCGAATCTGAGCTGTGAGTTAGCCCGGTCGTACAGCCAGTCTAACAAGGAAATGCTATTTCGGTTATGTAATATCTTTCCGAAGTAAAACCATCTCAATTGGTTTAAGCAGTGAGGGGGGTGTTGGAGGATAAGCATTATCTTCCAAGAGTATGAATCCTAGGAGGACTCTACATGGAGGAGTAAGAGTCCTACTAGGATCGTGCCACATGAAACCTATAAAAGCTCACCCATATCACCTTTGAAGAGGTAATGCAACTTTGCTCCCTGAATATATAGAGCTTTTGCCTATTTGTCTAGTTGGCTGACTTAATCATCGGAGAGGTTTCCGGCACACACCCGCTGGCTAGCTCACGTTTGTGTTTTCAGGTAGCAGAGTGACGTCGTACGGAGGAGCGCAGACTTGATCAACAGGATTATACGAGAAGGTGTATTTCTTTCCTGTACAGTTTTAAAATTTTATAACTACATTATATTTTTGCTTAGTAAATAGCCTTCTAGTTTAATTAAAATTGATAGACGTAGTAAAAGCAAGGGTGGTAGATATAACATTTCCCTCATGATATTAGAGAAATCACAAAGACCATTTTATTTTAATTAAACATCCTATATACATCCTTTGGCCAATCATGAAGCAATAGCTCATTAAGTTTCTTTTTGTGTTTTTCACTTTTATTATTTCTTTTTAATCTTAAAATCTTAATTTTTGATTATTTATACTTGACACTAAATGTATTGCTTTCTAGGAATAAAATCTTGGTTTCTGTCCGAGGCTTCTATAATCACATTAAAGCAATAACAACAAAACAACAATAATAGCTCGGCTTTAAAAGGGAATCAATTGAAGCATTTTTTCAGCCCATGCCTGTTTTACTCCATGGGCTAGGACTGGATTGGCAATCCCATGGGTTTCACACCTCTAACCAACCAAATTTAGCTTAAATAGCATATAGGATACAATCTCAGCTAATTTTCATAAGCATACCATCCAAAGTACAATTTTTCATACTATTTTTTAGGTGTTGTTTGATTAACATAATTAATAGTGAGGGGATTATAATTTATGATATTAGTGTAGAATTTACTATCCAACTGGATTAGTAAGAAAAATAATTCACTCTTGTCCATGTTTATTTAGCAATGATTATAAAATATATAATTGTTATATTTTGTTTTTATATTATTACTTGTAAGATCAAAAATTTCATTAATTTTGTTGAATAAAATGTCCATCGAAATTTAATTTGGATAACAAAAATTGTAACTAAACAATGGAATGTGAGTCTTATAGATTAATATTTCTAATTTTATACCATAATCCAACCAATCAACCAGGTCCTTAGAGAATTGGATGAATATCTGTTTGTTTTTTGTTTTTTGTTTTTGTTTTTGTTTTTGTTTTTGTTTTTGTTTTTTTGTTGTTGTTGTTGTTGATAGAACGGTAATTACATTAAGAGAAATATTTATATAGTCTAACAGATTAACAAATTCTACCAACTAATCTACCAGCACACAAGTCAAGCCCAGCAATCACTACTAATCACATACAACTCCATAATAGGGGAAAGGGAGGGGGAGGGGAGGGAGGGGGAAAGAAATAAATCAATAACTATCACAACAGGTATCAAACCCCTCTCCATAAGAGTTGAATCTGAGACCTCACATCAAAAATGATGCTACACAATCACTAAGCCAAATGTCATGGTTGATAAATAACTGGGTTGAGAATGGGATTAGGGTTTCAAGGGTCATTTGGTAAATTGGTTGACCAGTAAATTAGACAGAAAAACATGCATAGCCCTTTTCATCCTATACACCCTCAAAATGGAAACTTTCATATGCAAAAAAGAAAAAAGAAAAAAGAAAGAAGAAAAAAAAAAAAAAAAGTGCCTCAAAACATTTGCTACAATAGAAGATATATGTATATAAATTAGTAAAATTAAGCCATTGATTTTAACTCCTCCCTAGGCCTCTTTTTGGGCCGGCCGGCCGCTACCTTTGGCTATAGCGGTCGGCTGGCCTAGCTCTATCCGCCGTTGTTTGTTAGTTTTTTCCTTCAATAAACTCGATTCCCACTTAGGTGTGTTCTGTGTTGCTGCGGTAGGGGACGTCCAGGATTTTCATTCGTGCGCTCTTCTGCGAGTAGGAGCTTGAGGGGTGAACTCTGATTCAGATTGGTGGAGATGTATCGATGCTTTGTTTGGGCGGAAACATGGGTGTCGAAGCCAATCCAGATCTGTCTGGTGTTCATTCGAGCGTTCCTCTTCGAGTGAGAGTTTGAGGGGTGAACTTCCGGCGGTTGGTAGGTGGTTTGATCGGTGTGTGGATTTGCAGTGGGTGTGAGTAAGAAGCCTAGGCGTTGCAGCAGTCGGTGTTTACGGCAGTGGATCTGCAGTGGATCTGCAGTCGGTGTCTTCGGCAGCTAATGTTGGAGCTGCAATGTCAAGTTCAGCAGGGGAGTTGCAGTAGCTTAGGCGCTGGAGTTGTTCGGTGTTTAGGTGGGTGGTTGGCCTCGGGAGTGAGCAGCATAGGCGTGGGTCTTGGAGCTGTTGGCGTGGTGATTAAGTTGTGGAGTTTCCGGTGGAGCTATGGAGCTGTTGGAGCTATGGAGTTTCCGGTGGTGTGGCCCATGGAGCTGTTGGCTATGGAGTTTTCCGGTGGTGGCCTTGGGAGTGCAGCAGCATAGGCGTTGTATAGCCTTGGGAGTGTAGCAGATTAGGTGTAGCAGCGTGGGTCTTGGCGTGATGAGCAAGTTGTGTGCAGGTGGGTGGTTGGCCTTGGGAGTGCAGCATCATAGGCGTGGGTGTGTGCAGCAGTTTAGGTGTTTTGGTGGGTTGAGTTAGTGGGGAATCATGTATTTTATTTTCTGTTAATTCCTTCTTAATTTTTTTCTGTTTTGAAAAAAAATCGTGAGGCCAAGGGGTTTGGTTGTATGGGTGCGAGTAGTAGTAGTAGGGGTATTTCATACTTTCCGAATCTCTCTCAGTGCATTTCATCTTCCTGTACCTTTAATTTCATGTTGATTAATGAAATTTTTCTTTGCCGATCAAAAAAAAAAAAAAACTGCATGTGCTTAGCAAAACTCGTCAAATAGCTCAACTTGTCACCCATTAAGTGATAGCACAGGCATTTAGAAACACATAGCATTTTTCTATATATATATATATATATGAAACTAATGGATTTTTGGGTGAGATACTTAAAAAAATTAAGAAGTAAATGTAGTTAGTATATTCAGTTTGAGTCATCGTAGAGTTTGGTTTTGATTTTGAGTGACTTCTTTTTCTTTTTTTCTTTTTTTTTTTTTTTGGGGGGGGGGGGTTGGTGTGGATTTATTTTGGCAATTGCTACAAATTTTTTTTTGGTTGGTGGAAAATTGACTCTTTAATTTATTTTATTTTTTCTTTAAAGTTGCTTTTTATTTTTGGCTTATTTAACCAGAAAAATGATTTTTTTAGCTGATCCCCAATAGAAATATGTGATAATAATATAGATTTGAGCTTAACCATATTCTGCCGAATTTCTTTATAGTACAAAAGACAGTGAATCATACCGATGCATGGTAGATTTGAGAGGGTGAGGATTAGTCAACTTGTTTTTATAACAAAACCTTCATTTGTATAAACGAATGCTGTTGTCTTGAATATTGAAATTTAGATGTGAATCCATTTCCAAGCAATCAAGCAATTTCACTGTTTTTCAATTCATTAATTGTGTTGTTTTATTGCTGGTGTGATGGTGGTGTTTATAATTTCATATGACTTGGTCAATTGTTTGATTGTTAAACTTTGGCTCCCCTCAAACTCAAGTCATGGATCATAATCAATATTTTAATAAAGTTAATTAATATTAATTAATTTACTGAGTTGATGTGTGCAACTCTTCATTTTGTTTAAGACAACAATATACAAACACAAATTTTATTTTATTTTTAAATTTAAAGTACAATTAATATAATATTGACAATATTGCATTCATCTTGTATGGGCTCACATTACACCAGAATGAATATAACTTTTGTCAATATTACATTCTGAGCATTTTTTTTAAGGGTCAGGTTCTCTCTAGTCCAAGATTGAACTGGTGCGTACTATTGGGCCCGTGGGGCCTCACCACAGGTCCTGTTTCGATAATCCGAATCGTGTAATGTGTAGAACTCGTCTAGTATTTCATACCTGCAAAAAATCACATTAATCAGATATCGATATCTATTTGATCAAATCATTCTGTCAACGGTAAATATGATTTTTAAAATAAATTGTTGACAAAAATTTAATCCGATCAAGTAGTGATCAATATCCAATCAACGTGTTTTTTTGCAAAAATGAAATACTTGACAAGCTCTACACATTGAACGGTTTGGATCATCGAAACAGGACTCGTGATGAGCCCCATGGGCTTAAACAATGTACTGGAGAGAATCTGAGTCCTTTTTTTAAAGGTAGGAATCAAATGACTAACTTGTTCTTATTTACATTCAACAAAAATAAATATAAATATGTTTCTTATTTTCTATAAATGAAAAATAACAAACTATAAATATTATCAATTCGAGCTTTAGTCTAGATTGTTCATGAAATAAACAAGTAAGTTCCATCATACTTTGCTTGATAAGCTCTTAAGCATTTGAAGACTATAGAGAAATTGAGACTAATTGAGCATGCAATGAGAATGACTCAAGGAGAAGCCAATCAAAGATCATTCATGAGATAAACAAAGCCAAGATTGTTCTTTATTTGAGCCTCAATACTATTTTGAAGCATTTTCTACTTAGTGACTTGTCTTCATCAATACCTGTGTAAATTATTGATCATTGAATAACGCAACTTGTCGCCCATATAATGGTTGCACGGGTCTGTAATTATTCTTATTTGTCGGTAGCAATGGAGCCTTCAAAGCATCTATTTGGGCTTGAGATATTGATCTCTCCTGCATTTCGTACAAGGATCAAGATTTTCATTTCAGTGTGTTGATTCGAATAGCATGGAATGTTTCGTAAATGTTTTAGAAGTAATAAAAAAGAACTCAAAAATACATTAAAATGTTTGGAAACAGATTTGAAATCTATCAAAATGTGTAAAAATCTAATAATTGATTAATTAAAGGGGAAATATCAAATAAGTAGTATTATCAAAAAATTATTACAAATTTTATAAATAATTATAATTATAATATTGTCATTAATATATAATTATTTGTTGAAAAATCCACTGAGGTGTAATTGCCCCTTAATTAAACACAATGTGATTTATATAGTCATCCATATAAAAGATTATTAAGGCCAAGTTTGGGAAGACTAAATAAGTGCACTTTTGTCTTTTTAGATTAAAAAAGTGAGGTTGAAATATGGATGTTTGGGTTAACTTTTTGACTTTTATGGAAAAATGTGTAATAAAAAATTGTAAAAATTGGTTTTTAGAGGAAAATTTGAATTGGGAGTTGTGCAGCCGTAATTGTTGACTTTGGTGAATAGTGTTAACTTTTTAACTTTTTGAGTAACTTTTTGACTTTTTGGATTATTTTGCACATCCCAAACTTAGCCTAAGTATTGTCTAATAACTTAATTTTATTAAATTAAATACAAGTGTAAAACATTCTAAAAAAGTGCGTACAGTCCCAACAAAATAAGATCTAAAAATTTACTTGGATAGTTATAATAATATTATTTTATATATTAGGAGTAACTATATTTATTTAGGAGTAACTATATTATTATACTAGTATTTCTTTCGTTCTTTTTAAGAAAAGGAAATATTCTAATTATTCTAGAAGAAGCAAATGAAAATTTTGTTGATGAAATGAACTAGCTAGTACCTCGCCCAAGACATGCCAGATAACATTCTCAGTGCATGGAGGAGTGGTGAGAGAACCAACATATCTATAATACTTGTGCGTATTTTTCCACAATTGCGAGGTGTTAAAGGTCCCAATATCAATTTCCGTTGTTCCGTTACTTGCCAACTTATCTAATTTACTTTTTATCTGCAACCATGAAGCACCACAAATTAGCAACTTGTTAAACTCCTTCATTTATTTTAAAACCATATAACAAATTCAATATGAAGTTTTCTCATAGTCACTTCTATTTTTGGCTCTAATACCAAACTGTGATTAGGGATGCCAATTTCTCTCTACTCCATCCATCCCTCATAAGTCCTATTAAGGCAAGGATTGGTTTTTCTTCCCGGATTAGGATCCCCTTCAATCTAGATTTTGAATTGAAAGGCCTTGTTTGGACCCGTAAGACCCACCACGGGTCTTGTTGTTCATTTTGTCAGACATTTTGTCTATTTCATTCACACAAAAAATTAGGTCAATCCAATAACTGTAACTTGTTTAATTTATTGCGTTTGTCACTAAAGAAACGTATTGTTTATTTTTAAAAACACAATTGTTATCTATTTTTTTGGTGAAAAATTAAACAAGTTACAATTATGGGATCAGCCTAGTTTCTTTTATGGATGAAATACACAAAGTGTCCAACAAAATGAACAGTTTAGATCATAGAAATGGGACCCGTGGTGGGCCTCACTGACCCAAACAGTACCCTCCAATCCAAAATCTGGACTGGAGGGGATCCTACTTCTTTCTTCCCAACCCCATTCTACCCTGCCTCCACCCTGATTTTCTAAAATATAGGATTAAAATATCAAAATATTGAGAAAGAATATGGTTCATACTCCTTGTTAGGTTTTTATTCTTGGCAATCTCGTTTGACAAAACTCCTTTCAGTTGTATTTATTTTGCACTTTTATTTCAGTAGGCTATGAGTTTATTAGATGCGAATCCAACCCGAATCGAGCCTTGCAGAGAAGTTTGTAATGTTAATGTTTTCAAGATTGCCACTTCGCTGATTATGACGGGGGTCGAGTTGCCCGGTCAGCTCGCGCCTGAAGCAAAATGCAAAATTGCATTCAAAGTTGGCTGTCCGCCCTTGCTCGCTCGAGCGAAGAAGTCCTCGCTCAAGCGAAGGACTGCGTCTGGCTTAAAACCTGAAAGAGGTCATTGTGCGCTCGAGCAAAGCATTGGTGGCTCGAGCGAAGAACTGCGTCTGCATAAAAACCTGAAAGAGTTTATTCCTCGCTCGAGCGAAGACTTCGTGGCTCAAGTGAAGGCACTAGTAGAAATCACGCGAGTTAAGGTTCTCGCTCGAGCGAGAGAAGCTTTGCTCGAGCGAGCTTCAAAATTCGGATTTCTATAAGGAATTGGTTTTCTTCCAAAACTAGGATTACTTTGGATTTCTATAAGTAGTTGGTTTTCTCCCAAAGCTTGACTTACTTCTCCAGATCTTCTTTTTGGATATTAAGGATTATATCTGGGATATTTTGCTAGTTTTCTTTGATGTTTTGATTGAGTATTCAACTCATGGTTTAAAGAGTATACATCAAAGGATTATTTGTTTGTTCTACATAAAAGAGAGAGTTGTTCTTCGGTGGATTCTGAAGAATTCGAGCCTGAAGCTTTGGTGGATTCTGGAGTGGCTCATCGTCAAGACAATTCCGAGGTAAGACAGGGTTGGAAGAGACACATAGAGGTTGGTTCAATTCGGGCGTGGATTCGCTAGGTAATTGAGAGTATACTTGTGTAATTCCTTTATATCTTCTTAGTGGATTGTTTTGTGGCTTTTGCCCGTGATTTTTTATCACAATTGGAGGTGTCCAATTGTGGTTTTTCACGTAAAATCGTTGTGTCGATTTGTCTTGATTGATTGATTGGATTGTTATATACTGCTTAAAATTGATACATAATCACAAATCAACATCTAGGGGATTTCTAGATTTTTCAATTGGTATCAAGCGGGTTGCTCTATCTTTTTTTGTTTTACAAATCTATTAGAGCGAGATCTTGTTTGATTTGTGATAATGGATACAATTCGTGAGGGAAATTCTATGGTTCGACCACCCCTACTTGACGATCCAATTATTCTTTTTGGAAAGCTCGGATGAGATCGTTTTTAAAATCTATTGATGAAAAAGTTTGGCAATCTGTCATGTATGGGTGACTGAACTAACGATTACCGTTGATGGAGTAACTTTCCCCAAACCAATTGATAAATGGGACACAATTGATTACCAAAATAGTAGATGGAATAGTAAAGCTATCAATTCTCTTTTTTGCGCTGTCACACCTGAAGAGTTTAGTCGTATTTGCAATTGTGAAGTCGCAAAAGAGGCTTGGGATATCTTACAAACTATTCATGAGGGCACTCCTTCTATTAAACGCTCAAAACTTCAAAGGCTCACGTCTAGTTTCGAAAACCTTTCCATGAAAGATAGTGAGACCTTTGATGAATTTTATGCGAAGTTGAGTGACATTGTAAATTCCAGCTTCAATTTAGGTGAAAAAAATACCAGAATCCAAAGTTGTGGGAAAATTTTTGAGATCCTTGCCCGATCGGTTCCAACCAAAAGTTACGGCTATTGAGGAGGCTCAAGATGTTGACAACCTCAAGCTGGATCACTTGGTTGGAAATCTCCAAACTTATGAGGCACATAGGAATTTCAAAAAGAAACAAAAAGATGCTTTTGCTTTAGTAGTGCTCATAGAGTTGGAGAGGATTTTGATGAGGATTGTGAGATAGATTCCAAGATTACGGCTGCTTTTGTTAAACAATTTAAAAAATCTTTTTTGAAAAAGAATCCTAATCTTTTGGAATCTACTCATACTCATAAATCTAAAGGCAAAGATAAACTCAAAATTAATTCTATAGCCAAGAAGGAAAAAAGAAAGATACAAGGGAACTCCGAAAGAGTCCAATGCTATGAATGCCAAGGATTTGGCCACTTTACTTCAGAATGCCCCACCCGTTTAAAGAAGAAGAAAGCCCTCGCCATCACTTGGGATGATGAATCATAATCTGATGAAGATGAAAGTGACAACGAAGATCAAGGCGAAGAGGGACATAAACAATTCCTTACTTTCATGGCGGCTTTTGAAACTGACGGACGAACAGAGTATCCGAAGAGATCGGTTGAGAATGCCATTGATGATGAATCCTCGGAGAGTGATGATGAAGAGCTTGAGCAAGCTTATGAAAAGTTGTATAAGGAATCTCTTAACTTATCCAAATTGAATGACAAACTCACTATGAAACTCAAAGCATGTGAAAGTGAGAATGTCAAATTAAAGAAAGAGATTTACGAGGCTAGGATTGATGCCATCAAGATTTCTAATGATCGACAAGCTCTTTGTGCGAAACTCTTGACTTGTGAGACAGAGAGGAATGAGCTACAGCAAATCTATGCAACATATGAAGAAAAGATTGAAACTCTTGAGATGTCTCAAGTTGCTTTGGAAGAACTAATGATCAAGAAAGAGGAAGAACTCAAGTGTGCTATGGCTACCATTGGTCTTTGGAACAAAGGATCGAAGACTTTGGACAATATCATTGGGTTTCAACAAATTTGTTCTGACAAGAGTGGCATTGGGTTTGGTGGTAAGAAAGAGCAAAAACAGAGTGCTTCCACATCTCATAATATAAGAACTCAAGGAAAGGGAGAACAAAAAATTCAATATAAGGATGGACTTCTCAAACTTCCTAGAGTTGATAAGGTAAAAGAAAAGAAGGTACACCCTGTACACCCTGTTTTTATTTGTCATCATTGTGGTATGCATGGTCATATTCGCCCTTATTGTTATAAGTTGCATGGGAGAGTGTATTTGCCTAAACCTAAAAATAGGAAGTTGGAAACCAAGTCGAGACGGGTTCCCATTGAAAGCAAAGGGAACCACAACGTCAAGACACGACCCAAGAACCGCAATGCTCACAACTTTGTTTATACTAAAGCGGTTTGGGTGATAAAACTTGACTTGTGTTAATTTGTTTTAGTTTTTGGGTTTCTGTGTGTTGTTTTAATGAAAAAAAAAAATGTGTGCTTGTTCGTTTTTTTGTCTTGCTTTATTGTTGAAAAAAAAAAAATCCAAAAAGATTTTCGTAGTATGGTTTTGCAAGCTTGAAATTTTTGAGTGATCCTTGGTACATATTGGAATTGATGAAAATATCCATTACATGTTAATATGTGTGTGCTTTCTGTGGTCATTACTCATTTCGGAGTGTGTGTTCTTTGATTGGTATGTCTCATTTTGTACACACTCTTAGATTAGCAAATATTGGTGTCTTCCGCCTCAGTGATCATTTTTCTCTATGGACTTCTGGCATGGTATCTTTTGTTTTTCTAGCGGAATTGACCGATACTAGCATGTCTTGGGTGATGTTGAGTCTCTTAACCACCTTCCATCTTTTTGCATCTCCACGGCTTTCCCCTCTGTTCTTTGTAGTCCAGCCATGAGGAAAAGGCTACCTCAGAGTCACCAACCAGGCCATCCTTATTATATCCATACTTCTCTAGTTCGGTTTCCATACTCTTGAGCGTGTCAGCCACCAATGAGTGTCAAAAAGAAAAAAAAATGTGAAAAAGAAAGAAAGAATGTGCAAAAGCAAGAAAAGAAAAAAATGTGAAAAAGAAAGAAAAAAAAAAGGATTCATTGATTGAGGGGGAGCCTCCGCTTTTACTCAACAAATACCCCTTGATTCCTAGTGGTTTGACTTTCCTTAGTTGTGCTTAGATTCTCTTGTCGAAGGTCCAACTTTCAGATCACTACTAGGATTGAATCTAGTGTTTGCCGAACTCCAAGAGTCACACACACACTTTTCTCATGGGATCTATGCTTTTCACATAATGCATCACTTTCTTTTATGAGGAATCTTCTACAGGCTGTGTACATTGTGTTTTCAAGTAATTGTGCTTCTTGGATAATCTTGTGTGTTTTAAAGTACATCTCTGAAATTCCTTGCTTGCTCCACCATATTATTTTTATCGTTTTCTTCTTGTTCACTGGTTTCAATGTTTGTGGTTGCTTTTAGTGAGGGGGAGTTCGGTTAATCGTTATCATGTCATTGCTTGTGTGGTTTATGATCTTACTTTTGTTGTTTGAGCTTCCTTTGTAAATTCGTGACAAAAAGGGGGAGAAAGTTGTTTTTCATGTTTCTTACGATTTCATGTATTCATGTCATGTGTCGGGTGCATATGTCTTAGTTTTCAAGTTTTCATGCTACATGTTCTTAAAATCTCCAAGTCACATCTATTCATGTTTTCCATCTCATGCTTCAAATGCTTCAAGATAGTCTAGCCATATGTTTATTGCTTTTTCACATATTCTTGTGGGACTAATAGTTGTTTTGGAGATTATGGCACTAATAACTGTTTTGCAGATCATAACCTTGAGAAAGAAGTTCGCTTTTGTTGGTTGTAATGGGTTGGGGTGTTTAGGACTTTATTTGTTAGGTGTGTTTTGCCACGGCATTGCCAAAGGGGGAGATTGTTAGGTTTTTATTCTTGGCAATCCCGTTTGACAAAACTCCTTTCAGTTGTATTTATTTTCGCACTTTTATTTCAGTGAGGCTATGAGTTTATTAGATGCGAATCCAACCCGAATCGAGCCTTGCAGAGAAGTTTGTAATGTTAATGCTTTCAAGATTGCCACTATGCTGATTATAACGGGGATCGAGCTGCCCGGTCAGCTCGCGCCGAAGCAAAATGCAAAATTGTATTCAAAGTTGGATGTCCGCCCTTGCTCGCTCGAGCGAAGGACTGCGTCTGGCTTAAAACCTGAAAGAGGTCATTGTGCGCTCAAGCAAAGCATTGGTGGCTCGAGCGAAGAACTGCGTCTGCATAAAAACCTGAAAGAGTTTATTCCTCGCTCGAGCGAAGACTTCGTGGCTCAAGCGAAGGCACTAGTAGAAATCACGCGAGTTAAGGTTCTCGCTCGAGCGAGAGAAGCTTCGCTCGAGCGAGCTTCAAAATTCGGATTTCTATAAGGAATTGGTTTTCTTCCAAAACTAGGATTACTTTGGATTTCTATAAGTAGTTGGTTTTCTCCCAAAGTTTGACTTACTTCTCCAGATCTTCTTTTTGGATATTAAAGATTATATCTGGGGATATTTTACTAGTTTTCTTTGATGTTTTGATTGAGTATTCAACTCATGGTTTAAAGAGTATACATCAAAGGATTATTTGTTTGTTCTACATAAAAGAGAGAGTTGTTCTTCGGTGGATTCTGAAGAATTCGAGCCTGAAGCTTTGGTGGATTCTAGAGTGGCTCATCGTCAAGACAATTCCGAGGTGAAGACGGGGTTGGAAGAGACACATAGAGGTTGGTTCAATTCGGGCGTGGATTCGCTAGGTAATTGAGAGTATACATGTGTAATTCTTTTATATCTTCTTAGTGGATTGTTTTGTGGCTTTTGCCCGTGGTTTTTTATCACAATTGGAGGTGTCCAATTGTGATTTTTCCACGTAAAATCGTTGTGTCGATTTGTCTTGATTGATTGATTGGGATTGTTATATATTGCTTAAAATTGATACATAATCACAAATCAACATCTAGGGGATTTCTAGATTTTTCACTCCTCAAAATGTGTATCATATGTACCTTATAATTACAAAAATGACATAACTCCATACATTCATCTAAGTCATAAATAAATTAATAAATAACTCATAACCAAAATATAAAAAAAGTCATAATCAAATATTTTAAAATAACGTCATAACTAAAGAAGAAAATGACGTAACTAAAAGTGCATATAGTATGAGGGGTTGTATGATAAAATTCTCCCAAAATATTACACTCAACATTCATTTTTATTTTTTTATCTCTAATATGTAATTCTCATCACTTAACAATTATTATCCATAATATATTACATCATCTTTCATTTTTATTAGTAGTGTCATTTCTAAAGCTGTAAAATTATCCTGCCTACTGCTCCTCTGCCACCTCCCGGATTTGCCCTACCCTCCTCCCATCCAAAATATGATTAGAGGCGGTGGCGGGCACTACAAACCCGTCTTCACTTCCATCCCTAGATGTGATGGATAAAATATGATGAAATGCAAGATATATTCTACCTTGGTAAGAATCGGATCAGGTTTGCCAAGTTCATAAAGGATGGCTACAACTGAGATGCTGTCATCGCTAGCCTTGTGGACTAGATGAAGCTCTGCATCGAATCTGTAATTATCAAAATTTAGCCATAAGCTTTTTTGCTTCCAAAAACTTTAGAAGCGTAACTAGTAGAAAATATCTAGGGAAATTTCACTTTACCCGCTTGTGGTTTAGTCCATGTGGGATTATCCCTTTTATTTTTGTAAATAACCACATAGCCCTTTTGTGGTTTGTGGATTGAAGTGCACCGTTAGGCTCGTTAATGATTTAATAAAAAGACTAAAATACCCCTGTATATAAGTAACTTAAGTGTATAAACTACGGATATTTTCATCATTTGTTTGGAAGGCAAAGTGCACCTTAACCTTTTGTGCTTTATTCCATATGCGATTTATCCCCTTAAAATTTAAAAATGAGCATATAACCCCCTTATGTCTGTCACGTGTTTCACACTTACTGTTAAATTGGATGGAATATTTGATGATACACTTTAATCCACAAACCACAATGGGATAATCCGCACATGAACAAAAGCACGGGGGTAATCCGCACATGGATAAAAGCACAAGAAGGTAATTGTAACAATTATGGGACTTATACAAAACTCAAAAGAGAGAAAACATACGAGGCATTATCAATTGTGTGCTCAGAACGAGTATGCCAGTGCATTTGCTGCAAGGTGTAGTTTTTTCCATTTCCAATCAACACTCCTGCATTTCCAAATTCCATCTACACGCAAAAATTCTTCATTGAGCAATAACATACAATTCTTAATGCAACAAAATCCATTTTTTTAACCATTGCGATTAGTAGAGATTCTCCATTTTTGAGAGGTCTTATTTTTTCCTACCTAGAAACTTGATATTTTCATTTATATAAATAAACTAATGTGCAAGAGATCTCGTGAAAACCTCATAAGCCTATATTTACATGGAGACTTCTAAATTATTGAAAAATGTTATTTTTACCCTCTGAACTATAAAAACATACAAATGAATCTATTAAATTATTGAAAAGTATCAGTTTACCCCCTTAAAAAATCAATAATAAATATACTTAGAAAGTTTAATACTTGTGAAAAAAAAAAAAAATCTTTAAAAAATTTACTAAATACAAAAAATACAAAAAAAAAAAAAAAAGAAGAAGAAGAAGAATTCAATATTTTTTTTGTATTCTTGTATATTTATTGATTTTTAAAAAAATTAAAAATATTTTACTTTTTAGATACATCTAAGTAACGTGTATCTAAAAGAGTAAAAAAATTGTTATTTAGGGGTTTGTACTATTTTATAGTTTAGAGAGTCAAAGTGATATTTTTTAATAATTTATAGGATCTATTTATATATTTTTATAATTTAAGAAATCAAAATAATATTTTTCAATAATTTGAGGAATCGTCATATAAATAACCCTTAACTAATTCAAAGGCTAAGTTACAGTTTGTCACTTCCTCGCACGCTCTATTTTTTTGTTTTTACCATTTACCTATTGTGCTTGCAAATGAGCCACCCAATATATATAATTGGCAAGAATGTAAATAAATGAAGAAAATGAACCGTCAAATACATGAATTTGCTATAAATTCATATGAAAAATAGAGAAATATAACATTTCCATCTAATTAACTTCAAAAATTCCGTTACAAATTGGACAACTCAAACCTCAAACGTTGGAGGATAATAAATAAATCTTTTATGTTTTCCTGAAATAACATACCTCAACATAGTAGCCAGTGTTAACCAACGTAGTATTTACAGGGTAATATTGTCTTCTTAAGGGCTTCAAGGTTTTATTAGGAACAGCTTTGTCCTCCACAATGTTAATTGGAGACTGTGATTTTCCGTTCGAGCATGCCTTATAATCAGGGCTCAAGCTTCCCCATTTGTCAGGGCCAGTGTCGCCAGAGTAGCTAAACGCAGCAGTTGTTTCAAGCTCTGGAAAAGCCACAAAAACAAAAAAAATTAATCATTGTTAGTTGGATTATGAAAACATTTTCTCCTCCTAGCGATCGGCAGCGGTGATGGTGGTGAAAAATGCGAAGGTGGTAGAGGTGGAGTAGTGATGGTGGTGGAAGCAGTAGCATCGTGGTTGTGGTGATAGGTCTTATCTAATCCTACCTAGAAACTTGTTTAAACGAATTTAAATGGATATTCATATTCAACCCTTTTAAATTTAATTTTAATTGAATTTGTAAGATGTAATCCAAATCCATAAAAATCCATGTAATTAAACGATTTATATTAGTCTAGGTTCCAACTTCATATAGAGGAGAAGCACAGCATATACATATATATATATATATATATAAGAAGTGGAGAGAGAGAGAGAGAGAGAGAGAGAGAGAGAGAGAGCATACCCTCCTCTAGCTGTATGGCTGTAGGAATGGCAAAGGTCTCGACAAAGAAGAATGCAGTAGCTATAATGACCAAGAAGGTGAGTAGGGCAGCCATTGAAGGTGCAATTCTGTTTAGAATTCAATTGCATGTCTAATATCTTCCACTACTACTGGTATTTATAAGAAGTTAGGGATACTTTTTTGAGATCCCTCAGTTGTGTTTGGATAATGAGTTGGGACAGTTGTAATAAATGGTATAAACTCAATAATTTTAAAAAAGATGAAAATATAAGACTTAATTGCACAATCTAATGCATAAATTGCTTGTACTTCCACAACATTACAATTATTTTGAGTTGGTGTCATTTTTATTTCAGCAATGCTAGGTATCATGAAAAATCTTTCATGAAAATAATCATGAAAACTTTGTGACCCTTGGATTACACTTAGAATAAAGAACCACACACTAATCAAGGTAATCCAAGGATCATAAATTTTTCATGATCACTTTCATGAAAAAAAATTTCATGATCCCTAACTTTTTTCTTTTATTTTATTTTTTGCAATTTTCCCTAATAAATTTAGATTTAAAAAAAAAAAAAATAGCGATGTCTTTTATGTTTAGTCATTTTTTCACGTTGGTCCTAGTGGTGTATAAGGAAGCACCATGGTGTGAGGTTCATTCCTTCTCACCTTTTGACGCTTTGTTAGATCACTCCTGCGTTCCCTTCAGTTGCCTTCTTGTGGTCCTATAAGACTACGGGCTAGGGAGGGGGTATTCTCATAACCCCCCTGCCCCCCTCGCTCACCCCTTCAGATACTCCTACTTATCAGGTTCACATCTCTAATCCAAAAATAAACAGAAACAAAAGCTAATAAGTAAATAAATAAATAATCAATCAGTGCATGTTGGTGGTTCTTGCTCATTTGAAGTGCCCTGTAGCTGTATGTGGAGTGTGTTCAAGCAATGAAAAATAGCTACCACTGTCTTCTAGGTTATTCATCAGACTAAAGAACATTAATAATAGCATATGACTTAACAATCACTACTGAGTCACCAAACCAACAAATTACTTTGAAGTTTCTTAATGTTTGAGAAATGTCACCATTGGATTTGGCAGAAAGTAGAACCTCTAAACCAACCTCGTGTGAATCTCTAAATAAAAAAGAAAAAAAAAAGAATTAATTACATAAAAATCCTATTTATAAATATTATGGTAGCTTATGTCCTATTTAAGATTTTTTGAACCAATAAGTCCTATTTAATAAAACTGAGAATATTATCAGTTTTTTCTAATTTTTAAAATTAAAAACATTATTAATTTTGCACAGTAATATTCCAGATAATTGTTTCACTGACTGATTAAAAAAAAAGTATGAGATTAAATATTTTTGCCCTTCTACTTATTGGTTTGATTCAACTATCTTGTAAAACCGAGAATATTAACAGATTTTTTTCAGTTTTAAAACTAAGAATATTATTACTTTTTTCATTTTCAATTTTTTTTTTCTTTTCTTTTAATTTTGCACATCAATGTTCAATCATCATGCTTTTTTATAGATACAAAATTTTTAGTTTTGCACAAAAAAATAATTCAAAATTTTCAAAAAAAAAAAAAAAAATTTGCACATAATTTTTTTTAGTTTTTTCAATTTGAAAGTTGATATTTTAAGTTTTCAAAATCAAAATAAATGTCAAATCATCATATTCCTGTATAGATAATTATAAATGATGAACAAGGATAATTCTGACTATTAAAAATTTAATGGGACTTAAAAGTCTAAAAAATCTTAGTTAGGACTTAATGGAGTATAAGTTCATAAATTAGGACTTGTATATAAATGCCCCAATAAAAAAACTATATATAAAAAAATAAAAAATAAAAATAAATAAATAAAAAAAATAAAAAAAATAAATAAAAATTAAAAAAAATTAAAAAAATCATATCCTACTCATTTTGTTCCTAGTTTTGAAGTCTTATATTTATGCAGTTCTAACCAAACAATTGGAGCAGATGCATTAGAAATAGGGCTGAACAAGGAATCTGTCAAATTCGTAATTCGATCTGGTCCAATCCAATCCAGTAGGTTTGGATTGGTTTTTTGAATCCGTAGTTCGGTTCCAGATTGAAAAATTAAAAATCCGTAGTCCATGGATTGGTTTCAGATTGAACCCCATAGTCTTGGATTGGAACCGATCCGGACCGTATACAAATAGCCTATATTTATATTATGCACCATCTCACATAGTATCTTCTCTTATTCCATATAAAACCTAAATCCAAACCTAAAGCTGCATAGTATCTTCTTTTATTGCTTTTGTTTGTTGGTTTTTAGTGTTAATTTGTAATGGTCTAAATATTTGTAGTGGAACCAATTTGCTTATGATTGTTTAAATTCTAGGACAGTATGTCACTATTATGGAAAGACATGTTGCTATTGTGGAATTAATATGATACTATGTTTATATTTTTATGAAATTAAAATGTTCTCTATATATATTTTTTTTGTTAATTTAATTATGTGAATCCGTAATCCTAAACCGATCCAATCTGTGTTTAAATGGATTGGTTCGGATTTGTTCCACAATTTAAATGGATTAGATGAGTTTCAATTTTTTAAGAACCGTAGATAACGGATTGGTCCTGATTTTATCCCAATTCGGACCAATCCGGACCTGCTCACCCCTAATTAGAAAGTGGAAGATGAATAAAGCTAAGTTATAATCCTGTGTGTTGTGTAAATCTGAGTTGGAATCCTTGAACCATATTCCACTTTTCTGCCCCTTTGTGTGGCAAGTTTGGTCAAGCATCATTTGAGTATAATTAATAATCAAAAATGTTTGAGATCTCTAAATGAGGACCTCTAAAAGTGGACCTCCCCTTATGATTTGATATATTTTGGCTTGTGATGTTACATTTTTATTTATTTATTTATGTATTGCCAAATCACTAGAGTTGGCATTAGAGCTCCAACTCTAGTGTTCTCTATCATCACTCAATTAATAATATAGGATATAGAAGACTTTTCAGTATTTAAGTAGAATAACACAAAGTTAGGAGATTGATTTATATCGGTTGATAATTAAACTTTTCACACTGTTCTTTGTATCGGTTGATTTATTAATAAAGGTCTTCTTTTGGTTGATCAAAAAAATAAAAATAATAATAATAATATAACCAACCTAGTCTAAAGAGAAAGAGGGAGACCCACCCTCTATAGGAGATTGGGAGACTTAGGCCTCGTTTGACAACATTACTTTTAGTCAAAAAGTCTAAAAGTAAAAAGTCACAAAAAAATCAAAAAGCCAACAACCCATACCAAAAGTCAAAAATTCATTTTCTCTTTGCTTTTTGTACATTTTTTCGTAAAAAACTAAAAATTCATCCCAAACATACTAATTTTTTTTATGTCATATTTTAACCAAAAAACTAAAAAGTTACTAAAAAAGCATATTTCCAAACGAGGCCTTAGTATTATTCTAAAGAGGGGGACCTTAGAATAATATTTTTTAATTTTTCTAATTTTTTCAAAAAAAAAAAAATTAAATGATAAAAAAATGAAAAAAAAAATAGAAATGCAAACCAAAGATCTCCTAATCTCATAAGTAGAAGTGTACCCCAATTGATCAAATTATGTGTGCTTACAAGATTGATTTTGTCCTTGTTTGTAGGACTACGGATGTTTATCACTATAGTATTTTTGTACATTGTTTGGGTGTCAAAATGAATAAATTAATAATAATAATAATAATAATAATAATAATAATAATATACAAATAAAATTTTGGTATAAAATATTCATACACAATAATGTAGTCATTTCATTACATTTCATATCAAAACACCAACCCTTATTAATTGTAACTTTAAAAATGTCACTGTCATTGTCATATCATTCTCGATGATTTTTTTGTTTAAAAAAAATCTACTTATAAATTATTTTTCATAAATTAATTAATTTATTAGACTAACTTAGTTGGTCACTCTTATACACTCTCAATTAAGAAGTCAAAGGGTCAATCATTGTTAAACGACAAGTGAGATATCTTGTCTAGGTAAATTTTTAAAATGATACCTTTATAGTTTAATTAAAATTGATAGATGTAGTAAAAAAAGGTGGTGGATGTAACATTTCCATCATATTCTTGTTAGACAACCTACATCCTTTTGCTAATAATGAAGCAACTCATTAAGTTTCTTTTTGTTCTCACTTTTATTTTTATTTTTTTCATCTTAATCTTAAAATCCTAATTTTTGATCATCTATACTTGACATTAATGCTGTGTTTGGTTGGGGGATTTGAGAAGGGATTTGGAAAGGGAAATGGAAAAGGTAGGTGAAATGTGAATAAAATATACCTATATTTCACCTAGTTTTACACACATTTTCAAATCCCTCCCCTAATCGCCCAACCAAACACAACATAAAATGTATTGCTTCCTTGGAATTAAAATCATGATTTCTGTCACGTTCAAGGTGGGTTGTCATGTGTTGGCCAGACCAATACATTTTTTTATCAAAAAAAAAAAAAAATGTTAAAAAAAACAACGACAACAATGTAGCTTAGCTTTAAAGGGGAATCAATTGAAGCTTACCTTAGCTTGGATTGGCGATCCCATTGGTCTCACACACTTCTAACCAACCGAACTTAGCACAAATAGCATATAGGATACGATCTCAGCTAATTTGCATAAGCATACCGTACAAAGTACAATTTTTTCATTTTAATTTTGATGAATTAATGCTTAAAGTGCATAGTTATTCCATTAATAGGAAAGAGAAAAAGTATGTGAAATTAGGTGAAATATAAATATATTTTATTCATATTTCACCTACTTTTTCCAAATCTCTCCCCAAATCTCTCGACCAAACATTAATGTTTGAGAAATGTCACCATTGGATTTGGCAGAAAGTATAACTTCTAAACCAACCTCGTGTGAATCTCTAAATAAAAAACTATATATAAAAAAATTAAAAGAAAAAAAAGAAAAGAAAAAACGAACAAACAAACAAAAACACTCATATCCTACTCATTTTGCTCCTAGTTCTGAAGTCTTATATTTATGCAGTTCTAACCAAACAATTGGAGCAGATGCATTAGAAAGTGGAAGATGAATAAAGCCAAGTTTTAATCCTGTGTGTTGTGTAAATATAAGTTGGAATCCATGAACCATATCCTACTTTTCTGCCCCTTTGTGTGGCAAGTTTGGTCAAGCATCATTTGAGTGGTGGGGATTGTGCTGGGTAGTACCAGGGTCAATTGAAATTTTGATGCAATGGTGGCTGAGCTGGAAATTCAGGAAGAAGGAAAGGCAAGTATGGAGAGCTGTCCCTATAGCAGTGATTTGGTCTGTGTGGAAATATAGAAATGAGTGCATTTTTACTAATACTCAACCAAATATAGAAGAATTATGTGACCTAATCAAAGTAAGAGTGGCTCTTTGGATGAAATCACATGATCTAGGTTGCTTCTATTCTGTAAATGAAATCATGCTAAGCATTCAGCAGCTGAGGAAGTGCATCTGAGAGCTATGCTGTAGAGGAGGAACAGAGGAGATTCAAAGGTGGCTGCTGCTGTGCCTTTCTATGCTACAGTGGTCGCTGCTGGTTTTGATGACTGCTAGTTGTTGTATTGTTGTGTTGAGAACTGTGATCGTTCGTCTTGTTCTTTTCCTTTTCTACTGGTTCTCACCAACTTTTTTGGCTTGAGCTAGCATATGATTGGGTATTCTTCTTGGTACTAACCCAGTTGGTATTAGGAAGTTATACTATGATGCTTTCTGCTCTTGCCTCTACTTTATTGATGTAATTTCATATATGCTGTATGTTTGATTTTATTAATAAAGTTTATTCTTTTTGGTTGATAAAAAAAAATGAATAAAGCTAACCTCAAAGAGATAACAAAATAAAGAAATTTAAAATTGGGTTACAACATAAGCATGTCTGTCACCGACTTACTGGGAACCAGGCCTTAAAAGGCAATTATTGCAACAATGGCGCTAAAATGCCATACACGACTTGGGTGACGTCCCACTTACCCTCAATTTGATCAGTCCCTAATTAGCACAAACCCAGGAATATTACGACCCATATTATGACTATACTGAACTCAAATTATGCAGTATATGGTCTCATTAACTATTCTACTGTTGGGAAGGAAGCCTAAGAAAGGCCGCCAAATAGCAGATCTCTTCTTGGATCTGTTGTTTTGTTAGAGCTATCTGGTGATCAAGTTCTTCAAGTACTGGTATTATAGATTGTCGTAAATAATTATCCGATAATAAATTTAAATACAAAGAACGTTGATGCTTATGAAATTATAATATATCACGTAAAAAAGCTAGTAATCTGACAGGCATACATAAAAGAAATACTTACAAAATACTTTTATTCGTTCAAACCAGTAATACAACTGCTTGATATTACAAGGAAAAGAGGGAGAGATGCCAAAAGAAAGATTGAAATTGTGTGTGCTTCAACAAGGGTGAAGCGTTCCCTTTTATAGACAAATTTTAAAATCAAAAGAGATAATGGTGAAGACAGGTTGCGTGTCCTAGATGGATTGGAGTAGATCATTCTTATCTTCAGTCGAAAGCAAATCTTACCTTTTTGTCATGGAGCAAGAAAGTTGAGAACTCCTTTTTTGGATGCAAAGAAGCTTCTTTTCTGAAAGTTGCATTATTTGTTTTTACTGGTGGTTGTCACTTTGTGCTAACGCTTATCTAGAAAGAAGGGTTGGTAACGAAAAATCAAGCTTTGCCTTTCCCTTCTTGACTTTTGCTAAGGCATCAGCTATCATGCCTGTGAGAGAATCCTAAAAATCTCCAATGTTTTCTGCAGCAATGATGTCGTCATCTGAATTTTGTGATTCTCTAGCTAAGACTAGGTCTTCACTACTACACATAGATCGAGCAACTAGTACTGTTGCTGCTTCTTCTTCATTTTCATCACTATGTGTTAACACAATGTGTATAGATTTATCATCTCTGGATTGGGATTGGCTGGTAATGGTCCGAAGAAATTTCTCCTTCATGTAATCCATACTTTTGACAATTAATTCTGTTTATGAGATATTTGGAAATTGTTTACAAAGAGCTTCTTGGATATCCAAGAATGGATTGCTGGATGATACTGAAGGGGGAATGGCCTTGGGTGCCATATCCCAACAAGCTTTAGTGTTAGCTTTGATTTTCTTGATAAGTTCATCCTGGTGGGGATCCATAGCTTTACTCCATCACTTAGCATAAAACACTTTTTTCAAGCGGGGAATATTGGTTTGCAAATAATCGCACTGAAAATCCCATTTCCAAATCCAAGGGATTCCAAAATTAATAACAAAAATGACCCAAGTTTTGGACTTGGTAATTTCTCGGTTGCCTGGATTATGAGAATAGGCTACCTGCCATTCACTAAATTATGGTCGAAGTATTTCTGGTAAGATATCCATGGGTGGACCAAATTTATTCCACCAAAGATAGAACCAATTAGGTATCCTAGATTTTAACACATCTTGGTAGATTTTGAAAAATCAAGAATGATTGTTAACTGAATTCTGATAATAAAATGCTTTAGAAAAACCATCAATATAATCCTAATAACCGAATTTATGTTCTCTAAATTTAATACTGAGTTGTCTGGTAGTATGAGGATGTATCCCCCAAGCAGAAATAGACATGATATTTCTAATGACAGCCTTACTAAATCGAAGAGCGCTATTTGTCTGGTGTGGTTCCACAAGGGTATAGGTAAATTGAACGGAAGTAGTGTCAATGAGAATTTGCTCATAGACATAGCGATACTGGTCAAAATGAGGTGGAAAAACTTGAGTGGTAAGATACCGGTTCTTAATTTCCCATTGTTCCCTCATCCACTGTTCATCATGTTTCTCAATAATGAGTATTGTTTTTTCTGTAAGGGGTGTCGGTAGAAAAGTGCTTTTGGATTAGAAAGAAGTGCTTCTTTCATAGTACTAGATTCTCCCTGAGGGGTTTTACTAGATTGGCCTTTTGGTTTAACTGTAATCTATGGATACTTAGTGGTATCCTGGAGGTTTAACTCTTAGGTAGCAATCCCCAGAATGATACCTTGGCATGATATTACCTTTCCAAAAAAATGGAAAATTCCAAATGCTGTTCCAGCAAGACCTGTTGTACGTCTAAGTCTCGACCAGGTCATCCAGAGACAAGGAGGAAATGTGTATCTCCAATTTCGTCGTCCTTTGACTTAAAGTTTGTCTAGACCTAGCTCTAGGTTTACACCATCATATAGCGTAGATTTACCTTACTCTTCCAGGCAATCTACTTCAGAACTTCCAGAATCTATCTTACTATGCCTTCTAGACCACCTAGTGAACCACCGCTAGAATCTATAATTCAGGGAATTCATATTTCTGAAAACCAAATATCTCATGGAGTGTATAACACCAGTAGGCCTTCATATGATAGGGAAAGCCCTACGGCCAGTGATATGAATTTTGAGATTTAATGGATTTTACTCCAGGTAGTGAAACTCGTTGTCTAATTTTGGTCTATCTCATATTTATTTTTTGTCATTTCCTTTTTCTTTTGAGCTATTATTTGTACTTGAAAGATCAAAGAAACTAAAATTAGGTAGCTTGCGTTTTGGATGACATTTGCAGGATCTTTTCAGATTTAAAATAATAAAAAAATGTATATTTTGGTGGAAATAGATATCCTTCAACTTGAATAAATTCCTTTGTAAGTTGAATGACATTGATAATTTTCTTAGATTAATGTTATACAAATAGATAAAATTTATAAATTTATTTTACAAACTAACGTGGTTTTAAAATTTTATAACTACATTATATTTTGCTTAGTAAATAGCCTTCTAGTTTAATTAAAATTGATAGATGTAGTAAAAACAAGGGTGGTAGATATAACATTTCCCTCATGATATTAATGAAATCACAAAGACCATTTTATTTTAATTAAACATTCTATATACATCCTTTGGCCAATAATGAAGCAAAAGCTCATTAAGTTTCTTTTTGTGTCTTTCACTTTTATTATTTTTTTTTAATCTTAAAATCTTGATTTCTGATTATTTATACTTGACACTAAATGTATTGCTTTCTTGGAATAAAATCTTGGTTTCTGTCCGAGACTTCTATAATCACATTCATGCAACATTCATTACAACATATAAAAATTTTAGAGACCAAATGTTTTAGTCTCTAAAAGTAAAAATTTTGTTACAAAAGATATTTAGGGACCAATTTTCATCATCATGAGAATAGTCACAAAAAAGTTATCCCGAAAAGTCAAAAACCAAGCTTTTAGGGACAAAATTTTAAAAATATCACTAATAAATAGATTTTTAGGGACAAAATAATTTGGCTTCAAAATAGTTTATTTTTTGAGACACAAAATTTAGTCCCAAAAAAATAATAATTCATCACTAATGTCCAATTTTCGTTGCTAAAAATATAAAAATGACACTTTTCGCAACAAAAATATTTGATCCCTAAAAAATAATTTTGTCCTTAAATTTTAGTTTCTAAAACATTAATTTTTTGTAGTAATTATCACGTGTTAGTTATACCAATATATTTTTTTAACATTAAAAAAAAAAAAAAAAAAAAAAAACAATAACAACAACAATAATAATACTCGGCTTTAGAAGGAATCAATTGAAGCGTTTTTTCATCCCATGTTTGTTTTACTCCATGGGCTAGGGACTGGATTGGCAATCCCATGGGTTTCACACTTCTAACCAACCAAACTTAGCTTCAATAGTATATAGGATACAATCTCAGCTAATTTTCATAAGCAAACCATCCAAAGTACAATTTTTTCATACTATTTTTAGGTGTTGTTTGATTAATATGATTAATAGTGAGAGGATTATAATTTATGAGATTAGTGTAAAATTTACTATCCAATTGGATTAGTAAGAAAAATAATTCACTCTTATCTATGTTTATTTTGCAATGATTATAAAAATATATAATTTCAGTTATATGTTTGTTTTTATATTATTACTTGTAAGATAAAAATTTAGCTTATTTTGTTGAATAAAATGTCCATCAAAATTTAATTTGGATAACAAAAATTGTAACTAAACAATGGAATGTGAGTCATATAGATTAATATTTCTAATTTTATACCGTAATCCAACCAATCAACCAGGTCCTTAGAGAATTGGACAAATATCTATTTTTTTTTTTTTCTCTTCTCTCTCTCTTTTAATAGAACAGTAATTACATTAAGAGAAATATTTATATAATATATCAGATTACTAACTCACAATAACTAGAAAGCGAACAAATTCTACCAACCAATCTATCAGCTCACAAGTCACTACAACATATAAGATGTTTGGTGAACAATTATTTTGGTCCCTAAGACCATTATTTTGGTCTCTAAATGATTTTTGTGACAAAATTAAATTCGTCACTAAGAAAGGCACTAAAAATGCGTCTAGAAAAGTCTTTTGCGACGAATTTTTAAAAATGTCGCTGAAAATGACAATTAGCGACCAATTTTATATTGTCATAAAATGTCTGATTTTACAAGACTAAACATTTGGTCACTAATAGTTCATCACAAAATGTCCCAATTTGATTGCGGAAAACAAAATAATGACATTTTTAACGACAATGATATTTAGTCGCTAAAAGACAAATAACTTTACCTATAACACATTTTCATCGCTAAAAATTCAAAGTTGGGATAGCTAAAAATACAAAAAAATTGAATGTCATCCAATCATAAAAAGAAAAAAAAAAAGAAAATTTGGCATCCACACATCAAAGACATTCTATTCCCAAATCATAATTAGTATATAGCTCTGAATATATTCAAATTTTCCAAACTCAAAGTTTTCAAAATGCTTTTAAAAAGTTTCCAAATTCAAAATTTTCAAAAATTGACATATCAAGTTGCAATCTCAAAGCTAGTATCCTTGTCAACTGGTATGTCATCACTTATCCTGAAATGGCGTAGCAATTGATATCCAATTCTTCACATATTTTTCAAGGACTTGCAGAACAAGATAATCATTAGAAGATTACACCAGTTCACATTGTCACATTCTAAACTTTTTAAATATACAAAGATCATTCACCTAATTAAGAAACTCATTTTTTATTTACTCTGTTTAAGAACAGGGAACCTTGCCTAAATACTCCTCTTAGATTGTAATAAAGAAGCTTTCTTCCCTAGCAATTTTACACTAGAAGTCAAACCCTACTGAAAATTTCAGAAGGGTAGACACTCAATAAAAGAGTTTTGTGCCCAAGTCGAGCCTTTTAAAACTTTGGAATTGCCAACAGTTCTTAGGTATCAAAAGCAGTTTTTACGGAAAACTTGTGCCCGAGTCATAATGTCAAATCTGAAAAGAGCAATTAGTTCTACCTATATAGGAGATGCCAAGAGGCTCTTGTGAATTTTTTTATAGAATTTTACAAGAATTGCCCAATAACCAACAAGATGGGGAACATGTTGGCTAAAACTACTATCTTTAGATGGATATCATTGACTATAACTAACAATAGCAAGATGGGCTATCTGGTACTCATATTCAATGGCTCATCTTAATTGTGGAAAACAATTAAGCAGCATTCCTCTTTAAAAAAGTACTTCAGAAAAGAAAGTTCATGAGAAAAATTTAATCTTTTAACTGGTATGCTGCCCACTTATAATTAGCATAAAACTTTTCAATTCATCATACTTCAGCTTTAACTTATCAAACAAAAAAATTGATTCAACTTCAGGATAATACACATGTAAAGTGCTATTTCTGCAACTCCCATAATGGAAGATTAAATGTCTACCACTTCACTCTAACTTGATGACACCACAAGTAATTCCAACTCTCATTGGCATGTAACAACAAAAAAACACAAACTCCCCAGACAGAACAAATAGGTAAAATATAATATCTATAGTGATGCATAGTTGCAAAAAAACTTAGAAGAGATTAAGGTGGGAATACAACAATAGCAGAAATACTGTAGAGTAATATTAAGAGAAACTGCAAAACAATAAGCAAAAATGCCTTGAAATAAAAAATAGCCACAATATAGTTTCATCACAAAGCAACACCTTATTAGTCAATGAAAAAATCAAACCAGACATACACAAGTTTACGAGCGAAAGGCAATACAAAACCTCCAAGACAAAGGTCAACATGGAAACAACCCCAGAACCAAAAGCTAGTTCGGCAAGCTCCTACAAATTTCAAAGTGATAAGCAAGAACCAATGAGAATTACAGATCTTCATGTAACCAAAATTCAGTGTCACATACCTCAGTAGGGTCAATGATCCCATGTGGGAACCCAGGTGCCGATCCAACAATCTGAAAATTCATTTGAATTTAAATTCACCATCACAGAATCTAGGAGAAAAATGAAAGGCAAATGGAGTAAAATCAGCAAGCCTAGTCTAAAAATGCATACCAATATGGTATTTTTGTTTATACATCGTTTAATATCTCTGGCATTTGCCAGAAATTCATTGTTTATGGGGACACGACGCAACTTGATTTTGAAATATTGTGCTTCTTTGTCATATGCTGAGTGCGCAAATTCAGGTATTATCCTATGCTTAGAAAGAAAATCATTTATACAATTGAATATCAGATCATAAATAAATTAGCGGCAAAACAAAAGGCACCTAACCAAACATTAACGTACATTTCTGGCATTGTAATTCCTTTTTTAGCTTTCATAAAGTCACGTGATGATTTCACTTCTAACAATATACTTCCAGTTCCTCCAGATGTCATGTTTCCACATATCTGGCCTCCGGAAGCTTTTTCTTTACCTCCAAGTAGCGCAACTGTCATTGCAACCACTTCTGCTTCATACCAAGCAACACTCTGGAACACATCCATATGCAGGGGATTGGTATGTGCAAACTTGAAAAGTTATGCAAACTAAAACTAAGGTGGTCTGAATAGATAATAATTCTGAACACAAAGGCAGTGTTGGTAACTTCCACGTCCACGTATAAGGTCAACGAGTCCGATGTTTATTGGACCACATGAAAGGGCACTAGGCACATTGGCATATCACACATGCCTAAGTCCCAAGACTTTTTTCACATGATCATCCCATTACTTTGGTGATTATATCACAGGAGGCAATTACCGGAGTTGTCCCATGGGATTTATCACCGTCTATTCATAGACAGAATTAAGATTTGTATAGGAACATATAATACAGTTCATAAATGTGACATCGTACTAACATTGAACATGCCTCAAAGCTAGTATTCTCGTTAGGGAGCTTTTTACCTTTATGAAATTTGTAACTAGGCTCCTTGGAAGTAGGGCATTTATCTCCTCAACGCGTTTATCTTTGTGCCACCTCAACTATGTCACAAGAAAGATTTAGTAGATTAGCCATTTTATCGAATGAAAATGACACATTAGAAAAACTAAATTACAGAAGTTTGTTAAATAATAATTTTGCATCACAAAAAGGAAAAAAGAAATCATCTGACTACAATATGAGAGGCCAACAAGCCCACAGTTTTTTATTTTTATGTTTTTTTATTGTCAAATGAGTATTAAACAAGTAACTATCAAAAGCAATTTGAATGAATACAGATGAATACAAAGGAGTATATATATAGATATGTAAATGTATATGTATGTGAAGAGAGAGAGAAAGAGAGATTGAAAACACATAGAGAGAGAGATTGAAAACACATTGCTTATTGTTCGAATGAATTTGTCTCAGTTGATCAATGTAAGTACCTTCTATAAACCTGCATGTGTTGTAGATACTTCCAGCTCTAAATTTCATAAAATCAGATTGTAGAGCTGCAAAAAATTTGTCTCAAACTTATATATATCTGCAAAAAAATTGAAGAAGACGAGGAATAAATGATTGAACATCTCAAAATATGTGTGTGTATATATATGTGTGTGTGTGCGCGTGTGTGTGTTTGTGCGAAGCCAAAAAAATGATAGAAAATCTCAAAAAATTGTGTGTGAAGATGAAGATCTCAGTAGCCATGAAAATCATTGATTTACCTTCGGATTGGAGCCATGAAAATGAGATCGATCATGACAAGTTAGGGCAAGAGGAGCCTGGTATGAGGTCGATCGATTCTGAAAGGTGAAGGTCTGGTTGGGTTCAGTACAGAGGTCTGGTTGGGTTCAGTACAGAGATTGATCGATTCTGAAAGGTGAAGGTCGATTGAAGCTGAAGATCAGTACAAAGATCAATTCTGATATGAGGTGAAAATCGATTCTGGTATGAGGCAGCACAAGGATTGATCCGGATTGAAGCTGAACATCGATCGAAGCTGAAGATGATTTTATTCAGCTGAAGATAATTTTACCGAGCGCGTAATTGCCACACGCAAGGGGATGATTTTATTTGGTCTGTTCAACCTCGGGATGGCAATTTGAAACCGGCCCGATGGAGACCCGATCTTCCGATCCCGAATTGAGCGGATTTTCTCTGAAAAATACCTCCGATGAAACAGGGATGGTATTTAAAAATCAATCCCCGAACAGATTCGGGCCGGGGACGGGGATAAGCGTCCCAGCCCCATACTCGGCCCGGCCCCCATCCCCGTTCCCGGCCCGGTTCATCCCCAATGTTAAATTACTATTTTACCCCTATAGAACATATATATATATATAATATATTATATATAATAATATAAACCAAAAAACCAGGTCTCACACTCACTCTCATTTCTTTCTCACAATCGCGTCTCTCTCTACCTCACTCACTTCTCTCTCTCTCTCTCAGTTCCACCACCACTGCCGTCCAGCTCGCACCACCACCACCACCACCACCACCGCATCTCTCATCCACTGCTCTTCTCGACGTCGCCGACCACCACCGTCGTCCAGTTTGCACCGCGTCTCTCATCCACTGCTCTCCTCGACGTCGCCGACCACAACCGCCGTCCAGCTCGCACCACTACCACCACCACCACCACCACCGCATCTCTCATCCACTCCCTCTCTTCTCGACGTCGTCGACCACCACCGCCATCCAGCTCGCACCACCACCACCGCGTCTCTCATCCAAATATTTTATTTTATTTTTTTCAGATCTGTCTTAGAAATTTCAGATCTGTTTCTGATCTGTCTCAGATCAGTTTCACAAATCTTAGATCTGTCTCTGATGTTGTTATTGTTGATGATGAATTGTTGTATTTTCTGAATCTTTTTTTTTTTTTTGGCTGGGAATGCTCAGGGTTAGGGAAACCCGATCCCCGTTAGGGGCGAGAGCGGGGGCGGAGGCGGTGATATGTTCCCTGTCAGGGATCGGGGTCGGGGGAAATTCAACCATCGAGGATCGGGGACGGAGAGTGTGATCCCCTGACCCCGCCCCGCCCCGTTGCCATTCCTAGTTCAACCTTTAGCAACTAAATGAATTGGTGTCCAGCTTTTACCTATCTCACACACGCGGATCAACTGCTCAAATGAATATAAGTGTTAATTTTTTTTTGTTCCCTAAAAGCCTTCAAATAATTTTTTTTGGCCTATCATAAAGGAATATGATTTGTTTATATAATTTTCTATTCAAATTTATTTTCGTCCCTAAATGATAATTTTTAGACACTAAATTCAATTGGTCTCTAAATATTAGTCTCTAAATCACTAATTTCTTGTAGTGAGTCAAGCCTAACAATCACTACTAATCACATACCACTCCCATAATGGAGGAGGGGGGAGAGAGGGGGGAATACATAAATCAATAACTAACACAATAGGTATCAGACTCCTCTCTATAAGAGTTGAACCTGAGACCTCATATCACAAATGGTGCTAAACAATCACTAAGCTAAATGGCATGGTTGATGAATATCTGGGTTGAGAATGGGATTAGGGTTTCAAGGGTCATTTGGTAAATTGGTTGACTAGTAAATTAGGCAGAAAAACATGCATAGCCCTTTTCATCCTGTACATCCTCAAAATGGAAACTTTCGTATGCGAAAAAAAAAAAAAAAACCTCAAAACATTTGCTACAATAGAAGATATATATATATATAAATTAGTAAAATTAGGCCATTGATTTTAACTCAAGGCAACATTGAAGTTTTTCAAATTCATAACTGCTTGTGCTTCGCTAAACTCGTCAAATAGTTCAACTTCACCCATTAAGTGATAGCACAGGCATACAGAAACACATAGCATTTTTCTATAAATACATATGAAACTAATGGATTTTTGGGTGAGATACTTCAAAAAATTAAGAAGTTTAGTATATTCAGCTTGAGTCATTGTAGAGCTCAGTATTGATTTTTGAGTGACTTATTTTTTTTTAGGGGAGGGGGGATGGGGGTTGGTGTGGATATATTTTGGCAATTGCTACAATTTTTTGGTTGGTGGGAAAATTGACTCTTAAATTTTTTTTTTGATCAATCAAAAGAAAACCTTTATTGATGAAACAGTCAATACAAAGTAAATGAGCAATACATCAATAAAGGAAGAGAAAGATGGCGCAAACATGATCATAGTTTACACTCCAAATCCCAACTAGGTTGGCATCCAGAAGTAAACACAATCATCTGATAGTGCCACCCTAGGCTAGTGAGAAACCAACCAAAAGGAGAATAGAAACCAGACAACAACACTAACAGCCCACCCATAATCAATGACTAGGCATATCAGCCACCAACACCTAGCCATCACAAATACAGAGCCTCACTTGACTCAGATTTTCCACAATTTGATACACAGAGTACTAGACAGAAGGTATGTAGACTTAACCCACAGCCCAACTCTCACTTTCACTACCTCACTCAGCTCATTCATATCTAGTTGCGTGCCATTAAGCACAACCTCATTTCTTAGCCTCCAAGTGGACCACAACATTGCTACAGGTACCAGCAGCTAGATTTTCTTAACAGATTTTTTATGCTTGGTTCCTATCCACCAAGACAACACTCCATCCATAGAAGCAGGGGATACCCAACAGAGATTCCACCACTGTAGCAAACATCCCCAAACCTTCCAAATCTGAAAGCACTGCACAAAAAGATGATCCAGAGATTCTACAACAGATGAACAAAAAGGGCAATCAGTTACAACAATATTCCCTAACACTCCAAATCTCTACAAAACAACAGATGTTTTAATCCTACCTCTCCAAGCCAACCAACTTATAAATTGTGCTTTGGGTGGTGCTTCATTAATCCAAATCATCCTAGGAACAAGTAACCTCGGGCCAGACCTTAACAGAAGCTATTTTCTCACAGATACCACTGTAAACACACCAGAGAGAGATGCAATCCACCTTACCACATCTTGCATATCCACATTCAGCCTAGGGATGCCCCTTGTCAACAATTGCAGGTTCCTTACCTCCTCTTCCTCCCAAGCAAATAATGACCTTCTAAATTCAAGCCTCCAATCACCCTCACTGTCCCTCCTCTGCATAAAGGAACTCAACAGTCCGTCTTTATCCATATAGAGTCTAAACAATCTGGGAAACTCCTCTTTCAACTGTAAATCCATGAACCATCTATCATGCCAAAACTGAATCTTACACCCATTCCCAACCACAATCTTGCACTAAGACACAAAGAACTGAAAAAGCTCTGGATTAGATCTTTCCATACTCAAAACATCACTCCACAAAATCGATTCCTTATCCTCCCCATCCTGTAGTGTTAACCATCTGCCACCTGCAGACCCATACTTCTTGAGAAGAACCTTTTTCCACAGTGAATGATCCTCCACCCCATACCTCCACCACCACTTTAATAGCATACAAACATTAGTATTCCTTGCCTTCCTGATACCTTGCCCTCCTTGGTCCTTGCTCAATGTTACATCCTTCCATTGTACCATATGTATCTTCCTCCTCAACTTTGAACTGCCCCATAAGAAAGCTGCCTTCAACTTATCAATTTCCTTAGCAAGACCAATGGGTAATTTGAATAAAGAAACATAGTAACCAGAAATACTGTCCAAAACTAATTTCACCAGAGTTAGCCTTCTAGCAAATGACAATAGCTTCCTTTTCCACATAGCTAACCTTGACTTAACCTTATCCACCATAGGTTGCCAAGTCGTATTTCTTCGTGGATTCACACCCAGTGACAATCCCAGATACTTTAGAGATAGCTTTTGGCATAAGCAGCGCAGTGTTAAAGCAAAATCATGGACCATAGTATCACTAACTCCAACTCCACACACCACACTTTTATGAAAATTAATCTTCAACCTTGACATTACCTCAAAACATCTAAGAATTCTTTTGACATTTACAATCTCCTCTTACTTAGCTTTACAAAACAGGATAGTGTCATCTGCAAACTGAAGATGAGACAACTTTAATTCTATAGACCCAATAGTAGCTCCCTTAAATAAACCTAGACTCTTTGCCCTTTCCAACAAGATAGTGAACCCTTCTGTTGCAATGTTAAACAGAAAGGATGATAGAGGGTCACTCTGCCGCAACCCCTTCTTTGGACATAATTCATCAGTTGGAGAGCCATTTACTAGAACAAATGCTCTTACAGTGGTAACACAAGTTTTCATCCATCCAATCCATTTATCTCCAAACCCAAGATTAGCCATCATGGAAAACAGATACTCCCAATTGATTGAATTCGTATGTTTTTTCAAAATCCAACTTTAGAATGACCACCTGCATTTTTGACTTTTTCCACCAATCTATAACCTCATTGGCAATCATTAGTCCATCAAAAATATTCCTACCACCCAAGAAAGCCGTATGCACTTCACTAATGACATCTGGTAGCACCTGTTTCGGTCTTCTTGAAAGCACTTTTGCTAAAATTTTATAAACAACCCCCACTAAACTTATCGGCTTATAATCTGTTAGACCATTCAGACTTTCCTTTTTTAGGATGAGAGTGATAAAAGAGCTATTTAGCCCTTTTACTACCTTACTATGCTGATAAAACTCCTACATAAACTTAAATAGATCATTCTTCATAAACTTCCAACATTTCTAAATGCATGCCATATTAAACCCATCCGGACCAGGCGCTTTATTTCCATCACACTCTTTGACGGCCTTCCACACTTCTTCAATATGAATTCGGACTCTAGTACTGCCACAACCTTTGCGTGACCAATTTGCACAAAGTTTCCGGATAGCTTTGGCCTAGATGGCCAATCTTCAGCAAAGGCCTTCAAGAAATACCTCTACACTTCACGCCGTACAAGCTCAGGATCATCAACACTAATACCATTAATTACCACTGAATTTACCAAATTCCTTCTCTGCCTCTTACTTGCAATGATATGAAAATATTTCGTATTCCGATCACCATTTTGAGCCCAATTTAGCCTAGACTTCTAGAACCAAATCCAGGCCTTCCTTTTCCTAAGTGTCCATACCAATTGTTTTCCCTCCCTTGATTTTTAGCTTTTCCTAAACTAGTTTTTATTTTTTGGCTTATTTAACAAGAAAAATGATATTTTTAGCTGATCCCCAATAGAAATATATGATAATAATACAGATTTGAGCTTAACCATATTCAACCGAATTTCTTTATAGTACAAAAGACTGTGAATTATATCGATGCACAGTAGATTTGAGAGTGCGAGGATTAGTTAACTTGTTTTTATAAAAAACCTTCATTTGTATAAACGAATGTTGTTGTCTTGAATACTGAAATTTAGATGTGAATCCATTTCGAAGCAATCAAGCAATTTCACTGTTTTTCAATTCATTAATTGTGTTTTTTTATTGGTGGTGTGATGGTGGTGTTTATAATTTCATATGACTTGGTCAATTGTTTGATTGTTATACTTTGGCTCCCCTCAAACTCAAGTCATGGATCATAATCAATATTTTAATAAAGTTAATTAATATTTGTAATTTACTGAGTTGATGTGTGCAACTCTTCATTTTGTTTAAGACAACAATATACGAAACACAAATTTTATTTTATTTTTAAATTTAAAGAAGTACAATTAATATAATATTGACAATATTGCATTCATCATGAATATAGCATTTGTCAATAATACATTATGAGCATTTTTTAAAGAAAATTTTATCTATTTTGTAAAGTATTTTTTTTTAAGGGTCAGGTTTCTCTCTAGTCCAAGACAAACTAGACCGTACTATTGGGCTTGTGGGGGCTCACCACGGGTTCTATTTCGATGATCTAAATCTTTTAATGTGTAAAACTTGAAAAGTGATGATTTATGACATGCAAGAAAATGTCGTAAAATATTATATACGGCATACAAAGTATGTTATAAATATATTAAAATAACTTTCTACGGCATGCAAAATTTTGTCATGGAAAGTATGATGATTTATGGCATGACAAAAATGTCGTAAAAAGTTATATACGACATACAAAGTATGTCATTGATGTTTAATTTATTACTTTTTACAACTTTACCTGCTTGTCGTAAAAGATGCTCAACTTTTCACGGCATGTCATATAACGGCATTTGTGTGCATGCCGTGAAAGAGTTTTTACGGCATACATTGCAAGCCATAAAAATTCAATTTTGTTGTAGTGGATGATGGTCGGACTGAGTTGAGATATGATTACGAAAAATTTTTATGCATCAAAGACATTTTTTGATTTTGGAAAGAATCGGATGATTTGGTGGGGGTGTGTTAATGAGTCAGATACCTCTGCTGAGGATGTCTAAAAGGATTGGACAGGAATTCAGATAATATATATTTAATAAATGATAAGTATAGAATGAATGATAACACACTCACGTACTTGTACATTAATATTTGAAAATCTCCTCAGCTTAATTATTTTTTAATGACATTATTTTGGACTAATAATGTTAGGGATCATGAAAAATATATCATGAAATCTATTATAAAGATTTTTTATTCCTGGATTAGTGTGTGGTGTTTTATTGTATGGATAATCTAAAAGTAGATAATCTTTCATGATCACTTTCATGATATTTTTTTTATAATCCCTAGCATTACTCATTTTAGACAATTCCACGGAAGGTCTGGCTTGATAGAAGCGGAAAACAGTTACTACAATGGCCAATTGAAGCATTAGAAACTCTAAGAGGAAAAAAAGGTTCATTCATATAAGAAATCAAAAGCTCAATTTGGGAGACCATGTTGAAATCAAAGGAATTACATTTGCACAGGTTTGATTCTTCTTGTAGATTTTCTATTCTAATCATCATGTTTTGTGGCGGCACCAAAAACAATTTAAAAATTCTATGGTATACACACCTTTGGGATGTGTATCATATGCATTTTCGTTATGACCTACTGTATTGTTAGTTATGACATATTGTGATGTTAATTATAACATTATTTTAATTATGATCTAATAATTGTGTAGTAATACTTGATATATGTTTGGTTTTTAGCGTCTTTTTTTCTTTCATAATTATGACTCTCATAGTATTGAGTATATCCATTGTATGTCATAATCAATCATCATAAAAACATAACTTGCATATTGTACACCCTTTTTAAGCTGTGCACCATAATATTACCCAAGACAATTACTTTCCATAAACACTTTAATGAATAGAATTCACACGCACATGTTTGGTCATGCCTTCACATGCATTGCTGGGTAACATACTAGGAAGTATGGGTGCGAGTACCGCTGCAAATACATTGTGTATGAACAGTTTTATGAATTCAGACAAAAAGAATTAGAAATTATTCAGAATTTGAAATTAAAGGTCCAATTGATTGATAATATGGTCTCACAGATACAATTTTGATTTTACACCATAGATTTAGCATTCTGGACATTTTCTGGGTTTTGTTTTCACGGTCCATGAATTTTTTCTATGTGCATATTGATACAGCAAAATTTTAAAAAATTAAAATATAGATACAGTGTGACACATTCATTAAAAATATATATTTATTATAATTGATAGTAGAACGTGACATATAACAATTAAAAAATAAATGCAAAAGATAATTAAATCCTTTTGTAATGGTCCAAAAAAATCCTAAATATTTTTTATATTTTTAATAATTGTAAAAATATCCTATATTTATAAAGTGTTTAAAATATGCTTAATATATTGTTTAAGTATCTCTACATTTTAATTTTTTTATATTTATGCCTCTTACGTATTCATAAAAATACTAGAAATGCATTCATACCATATCTGACTATAAGGTTTTAAAAATTAAATACTAGAAATGCATCCATACCATACCTGACTATAAGGTTTTAAAAATTAGATCGATGAGCGAATTAGAAAAGAGATCAAATAGACGAATCATTGAAATTGAAATCAAACCATGATATCATAATTATTTTCGGTATACAAATTGAAAAATCTAGAAACCCTAGATGTTAATTTGTGATTATGTATCAATAATAAGCAAAATATAACAATCTCAATCAAACAATCAAAAGAAAGAGACACAAAGATTTTACGTGGAAAAACCACAATTGGACACCTTCCAATTGTGATCAAAAAACCACGGGCAACTGCCACAAGAACAATCCACTAAGAAGATTTAAAGGAATTACACAGGTATACTCTCAATTATCTAGCGAATTCACAACGCCTAATTGAACCAACCTCTATGTGCCTCTTCCAACCCCATCTTCAGCACAGAATTGTCTTTCTGATGAGCCACTCCGGATTCCACCAAAGCTTCAGACTCGAATTCTTCAGAATTCACAACTGAAGAACAACTCTCTCTTTTGTGTATAACAAACAACCTTTGATGTACTCTCTTTAAACCATGAGTTGAATACTCAATAAAACATCAAAGAAAATAACAAAATATCCCCAGATATAAACCTTTAAGAACCAAAAAGAAGATTTGGAGGACTTCAATCAATTACTTAGTTTTGGGAGAAAACCAAGTATTTATAGAGAACCAAAAGTAATCCTAGATTGGGAAGAAAACAAACTTCTTGAGAAATCCGGATTCTGAGGCTCGCTCAAGCGAAACTTTCCTGGCTCGAGCGAGGAGAGTAATTTTCATGATTTCTACTAGTGCCTTGGCTCGAGCGACGGATCCTTGGCTCGAGCGAGGAATACACTTCTTCAAGTTTTTGTATGGACGCAATCCTTGGCTCGAGCGAGAAAGTCTTAGCTCGAGCGAGCACTCCTTGGCTCGAGCGAGCAACGGCTGATATGCAATTTTGAATGCAATTTTGAATTTTGCTTCGGCCCCCGTAATAATCAGCGAAGTGGCAATCTTGAAAGCATTAACATCACAAACTTCTCCGCAAAGCTCGATTCGGGTTGGATTCGCATCTAATAAACTCATAGCCTCACTGAAATAAAAATGCGAATAAAATTACAACTCAAAAGAGTTTTGTCAAACGGGATTGCTAAGAATAAAAACCTAACACAAATGCTTAATGATGTAGAACTTATGCAATAGCATTAATGAAAGTCATACACTAGCTCTGAACAAAAAGATGCCACTGCCTGCCGATCACCTACCGACCTACCTTGAAGAATAAAAGAGTCTTCATGCTTTAACAAACTCTCCATTTAAAGTTAAACTCAAAGTTGACTCTCCCTCATTGTTCTTGTTCAATTGACTTCCCCAGTCAACTATTAATAACTGTCCAGTTAACTAATACTTAAAACCTCTCTCTCTCTAAAACCTCCACCCCCGGGCCTCACTTTTGGCCGGCCGATCGCCGCTTTTTCCTACGGCGGTCGGCTGGCCCAGCTCTCTCTGTCGTTATGTGCTGATTTTTGCTTTTAATAAACTTGATTCCCACATTTCTTTCCACTTTGTATCTTCAAGGGGTTGCTTGTTTACTGCCTGGTTTGTTTCATCTTTGGGGTTGCTTGCTTTGTTTCATCAAGGGGGCTTGGGGTTAGGGTCTAAATAGAGTAGAAGGAAGGTCGGTGTTGGACCGGAATAAAGGATGCTCAGTTCTGGTTGTGCTCTGAGCGGGGAGGTTCCGATGCAGGTATTTGCTTGAAGTTGGCCCTTAGGTGGTGCTGCTGGGCGTGGGTTCCAAGTGGTGTTGCGTAGAAGTTGGTTGAATGCGAGTGGCGCGGGTTCCAGGTGGTGTTTGGCCCTTACGTAGTGTTGCCGAGAGTGGGTCTTGGCTTGGTGAATAAAGTATTTGGGAGGTGTGGGCATTGGCTCTGTGGAAAGTGTTGGTACAACGGGCCAGAGTTGATGGCTATGGTGTTTTCCCCGGTGAATATTCTCGGTAGGTGTAAAGCTTGGGTGTAGGAGTGTAGCACAGGTGAATTATCCTCAGAGGAGCGTGCAGCACAGGTGGAAAGCAGGTGTGGGCGTGTAGCACAAGTGGGTGCTGGTGTGTCAGGCGTGTGTGTGCAGTAGGTAGGCGTTGGAAGTTGAGGCAGCACAGATGGAAGCTTTAGTTTGAAATCGGCAAGTGGGCGGGAAGCTTTGGTGTTTGTGGGTAGGCGTTGGGTTTTGTTTTGGCTTGGTCTTTGTGGTTAGATTTTGTGGGTTTCTTGTTTTTTATTTATGTTGTTAAGTCCTTCTTAACTTTTTATTTTTTGTCTAAAAAATTCGTGAGGCCGAGGGGTTGGTTGTATGGATGCGAGTAGCAGTAGTAGAGGTAATTTGTACTTCCGAATCTCTCTCGATGCATGCCTTCTTCCTGTACCTGTAATTTCATATTGTTAATGAAATTTTTACTTTGCTGATAAAAAAAAAAAAAAAAAAAATACACTAGCTCTGAAAATTATGCAGGCAGATGTTGAAGTGACATTCTCATTCCTAAGTTTGGACAAAGCCGAGCCATTTGACCCTAGTTGGGTTAACTTGGATGCCCCAGAACTTTGTAGCCACAAGGGTTCAACTATTCCAGGTGGGGTTGGACCATTTGGGCTCTTGACATTGGCTTCACAAACCTTGAAGAGTATACTCCTGTCTTCTTTAGGATTTTTGAAGGCCAAAGACAAGCATGCAGTTCTCATGTGCTCTGATGCTACAAGGTTTGTTTATTTTATGTATTTGTTTTGTGTTATATCTGCTTTTGTATACAATGCATAATAATAATTATTTTAACTGATTTACCTTTTGATTGCTTTTGACAGTTCTTCTTTGAAGAAAATGTTGTGTAGGCCATCATTTGCAGGTTTTTTGGATGTGGATTTAGCAATAACAAACTTTCCCTTCAGAGTTTGGTATGGCTTTTGGTGTTTTTAATTCTAAACTCTCTTTTTAGATATCCCCTTTTTAAAGTAGGGTTGTAAATCGGATGGGTTTGGTTAGACTAATTGTCTATCCAAGTTTTATCTAAGATGTAGAGGGATCTGTCTAAGTCTGAACTTTAGCCTGAAAATAAATTTGAAATTAACTTTTACTTGAAATTTTGTCCGAACTTTTGGCCAACCTCGAGTTGTCCAAATTCAAACATCCAAAAAAAAAATCCTAAACTAATGTATTGCCACTACAATATATAAAAGTTTTAGAGATCAAAATTTTTTATCCTAAAAGTGAATTTTTTTGTTGCAAAAGACATTTATGGACTAATTTCTATCGTCGTAAGGATAGTCACTAAAAGATCGTTTCGAAAAGTCACAAAAAAGGCTTTTAGAGATAAAATTTTGAAAATGTCACTAATAAATAGACTTTTAGGGACAAAAGAATTTGGTCTCAAAATGGTTTATTTTTTGAGACAAAAAATTTGGTCCAAAAATGATAATAATTCATCACTAATGCCCAATTTTTATTCCTAAAAATATAATGACTACACTTTTCGCAACAAAAATATTTGGTCCCTAAAAAATAATTTTGTCCCTAAATTTTGAATTCTAAAATCTTAATTTTTTGTAGTGTGCACTTTTTGAAAAGAAAAAAGAAAAAATATCTCCAAAAATACAAAAACAAACCATTATAAAAAAAAAATTAGTTTGAGTCGTGTATCGAATAATAAAATGTATTACATTGTAATATGGTAAGAAAATAATCCATAATTTATAATATTTCACTTTTATTATATAGAATTCATATATATTAATTAATAATAGAATTCAATTTACTTAAGTTGTTAAAACACTTGCCCAAATTAAATTTGGGTTGACAATTTTCAACCTAATTAGACTTGATGACAAATTTGAAATTATACTGCTTAAGTGATAAAAAATTTTAAGTTAGACTTGAGTTGCATAAGTTAAGTCAGTCTAAATTGTAACCCTACTCTAAATGTTATGATTGATTGTGAACTTTTTTTGTGTATGCAGATTGATAATTCTGTTGTGGAAAGTTTTGGTGTAGGGGGAAAAACATGCATAATAACGTCTAAGGTTTATCCAACTCTAGCAGTATTCAAGGATGCTCATTTATATGCATTTAACAATGGCACTGAGACAGTCACAATTGAGAATCTGGATGCTTGGAGCATGAACTATCCCCTAATGGACTAAGTAGAGATGTAAAATAAATAAATAAGACGGGGGTTAATTAAACCAAGATCCTCTAAATTATTAGTAAATACCATTTTACCTCCTTATTTTTGAATATGTACGTATTGATCCCTCCAATTATAAAAATTGAGGTGATTTGTGTTGGTGGGAGTGGGGTGTAAACCACTGTTGGTGATTTACAAAGAGAGGCTTAAATACGAATCAAACTGAAAATAAACTCACTGAAAATTTATTCTGAAATTTCTGAAAATCACACAGCACTCTCTTTTCTTTTCTTTTCTCCCACACACTTTAACTCTCATAATACATAGCTATTTATAGATAAATCATACAATGTGAAATCATAGTGTGAAAGCCAACAATTTTGGCAGCCATTGTTGACCATTGAAGAAACATGTGTTCAACATGGTTCAAACATGGTGGCTGGTTTGGCAACCTACCACCTACCATGGCTCAAGCTTATTTTTCAACATCCCCCCTTAAGCTTGATTCTCCATACTGCTTCATTCCGAGCATTATCTTCATTCTGTTGAATAGATCATTTTTCAACGGCTTCGTGAAAATATCTGCAAGTTGATCTTGGGATTTGCAAGGCAACAATTCCACCTCTTTATTTTTCACATGCTCTCGGATGAAATGATAGCAGGTGTTAATATGCTTACTTCTTTCATGATAAACTGGGTTCTTTGCCAATGCAATTGCTGAGAAAGCTCCGAGCAAAGAAAACAGAGGACGTTGATACACAACGAGTTTTCTATTGCTCCAATGACTGGTCCTGTGAGATAAGGCATGACAGTCAAGGGCATCCCAACAAGGGGTGCATGACATCCAATCAGGGGGTGTCGGATATCTTGGTTGCGCAAGTTCAAGCATAGCATGTGAAGACATCCGAGACAGAAGCGTGGAAGAGATGTGTGGGAAAAGAAGAAAAGAGTGTTCCTCTCATTGTGAATCACTAACAGTGGTTTGCACCCCATTCCCACAAACAGTGGTATCTCTCCAAATCAGAGAGTGGTGTGAGTTGAGTTGAGGATGTAGGATTCCCTCCTCCTCTTGTATCTCTGATGTATTATCTCTAGCTTCAGGGGGTGCAAGCATCTCAGTGAGGAGATGCAGACTATGTTGAAATTTAGGCGTGACAAGATTAGCAGCAGTGTGTGCAGTGGATCACCTTACATGGGTGAAGGGGGTGATTTGTTGAATTCACCCATGTGTGAAAGGGGTGATCATCCAAGTCAAGATTGGTTGGCAACAATGTGAAGGCAACCAACCAAAGTCAACAATGGCGGCCACCAAACCATTCAAGTAATTTGGCCACCAACCATGCCAACCAAGTCAATTATGGAGGCTGCCCAAAGGCTCTCTCACCTACTCCCTTACCTATAAATGGAGGTTGAGAGGAGAGAGCAAAATGAGAGAGAGAGAGAGAGAAAGAGCAAGAGAAGAGAGTGAGAGATGTGAGTTAGCGAAACCGTCTCTCTCGGTGTGAGAGAGGGAGACGGGTGAATGGGTGAGTGAGAATAGTGTGAGCTTCTCCTCTGTAATATTTTTGTAATCTTCTCGTTGGTATAATGATAAACGGTTACTCTCCGGTGAACGTAGGTTTTAATGCCGAACCACGTTAAATATTGAGTCTCCTTGAGTGTGGGTGTATTTTTCTGCTTGCAGTGATTTCTATAAGGTCTTGGGCGGGATCCCAGATCCCAACAATTTGAAGGGAATGAAAGTGATATATTTTTAAAGTTGAGAAGATTAAAATGAATGGTTTCATAAACAAGGGGAGAAAGTGATACTTTAATTTATTCATATAGTGTAGTTCATTACTTTTATGTTAATGTTTTGCAACCATGCTACATCCCCCTAAAAAATCCCCCTAATCCCCTAATTTCCATATCAAGTAAAAAAAAAAAAAAAAAAAAAAGGAAACAGTTGCCTAAATTGGAAATTAGGGGGATTAGAGGAGGTAGTTTTAGGGCTCCAAATCATTTTCCTAATGCTTTGTAGTAGTATCATTTTCTTTTTCATTGTTACTCTCTCTATTTAAAATCAACAAATAAGTAATGATTTTTCAAATTAATTGTTACCAAAAAATTACATTTTTTTAAAAAAATTAGGGCAAATTACACTGTCAGCCCGTGTGATTTAACCCTCATGTCATTTTAGTTCCTATAATTTCAATTGAATCAATTTTGATCATGAATTTTTTATTTTGTTTCAAATTAGTCCAATTGTTAACCATTTTTTTTTATAGTAAATGTGCATATGAATGGCATGCATCATGTTTTTAGACCTAAAATTATAGGAGTGAATAATTTAGTGACTTAATCTCAATCAATTCAATTAAAATTTTCTATACAAAATTCTAACGATATTATCAATTGAACCAATTTATTAAATTTTTTTTATTGATTTGAAATTATTTTTATAAATATACAGTGAATTATTTTCCTTTATATTGCTACATTTATTTTGATCACGACAGTGTACCCAGGGGCGTAACCAAGATTTTCAATCGAGGGGGGCCAAAATATGTCATTTCCTTCAAATTCTTTTGATATATATATTCTTTTACAACAATACAATTTCAAAAGCCTAATTGATGTATAGGTTTTATCGCATTACTTATTATTATTTAATATATTTTGTCTTGATTTTTTTTTTTTTGATATTTGAAACTTATAATATTCATAGTGTTAATTATATAATGGTGTAAGATATTCTTGTGCTCTTAAGAAATATTACAATTTATTGATTTTTTAATTATAATTGATATTAATAATATGTAACTACAATAATGCTAAAGACGGAGAAAAGTATCGAGAAAATAATGTGTGATTCAATTTATACAAGAACTAAAATCTAGACCACATATTATTTTTCTTTGATATTTTTGTGCTGGAATTATTGGTCTAACTATGAGGAGTAGTTGGAAAATATTGTGATAAGTAAAAAATCAAGAGTAGATTTTACGGGACAATAAAAAAAATTATTAAAATTTTGAAGGGATCAAACTAAATTTACTTAAAATTTAAGGATAATATACTGATCATATTGTAAATATTCAAAATTCTTACAACTCTTTTTTTCTTTTTTTTTCTTTTTTTGCCTTTCCTGATCGGCAATGTAAAGTAAGTTTTATTCATGAAATGAAATTTAAGGTACAAGATAAAGACAAATATCAATAAGAAGGCGACAGATAATTATTGAGGGTTATTTTGAGAATTAATTATCTTAGTTAATTTTTTATAAGAGATATGTTAAAATATAGAGAAAATAATTTAATAATTAATAATAATTTTAAAATTTTGATTAAAATGTTGATTCCGAAATCTAAAATGTTAGGTTTCATGGAAAAAAAAAAAATATGAGAAAACATTTTAGGAATCTTTTAGAAATAATTTGGTATGTTAGATAACAAAATAAGAGCCCATGTTTGGTTTTTTTTCATAAATTTGGTTTAGAATTTTTTTCCCCTAAAAAATTAAAAATTAATTTGGTAAAATAAATTTAAAAAATATATTATTTTTATATAAATTTATCTTTTGGAAGGCTAAAAATAATTTTAAAAATATATAAATATTTTTTGATATTTATTTTTATCACATTACTATTCATTTTTGAAAAAAAAAAAATTCTGAAATTTTTTTTTGAGAAACAAAACAAAGCATAGAGTTTTGAAAAAAACACTTTTGGTCCATTTGGTTTAGTTTTCATAATCAATTTTGAAAGATAATTTTTTGAAAATAGTTATAAAATTTAAAAAATTGTTTGATTGTATGCTTTAAAAATAATTTTTAGAAGCAAAATAATATTCACGAAGAGAGATTACACATATTGTCTACTCGTCGAAAGGTATAAAATATATTCACAGTAGATGAAGTAAAGTGACATGAAAAATAATACTAACCCAATGAAGAACTTTAATGTAACTATATTTTATTTTAAAGTCTTAGTTCAAATATTATAATTTTAGTTTTGTCTTATAATACTATATTAATAAGTTAAGTAGAGGTGACTAGATAACATATAATAAAGGAAAATGAGTGGGAGCACTAATTAGTGCTACCACTAATGATGTGATAGTGGGTCCCACCTACTATCACAATGTTTTTATGCCTTGTTTTGTTTTTTTTTTTTGTTAAAAGTAGATGCCAACTCATTAGTGATGCTTTAAAACATCACTTTTAGTGGGATGTATATAACAAACGGCAGTGATTGGTAGCTCGAAAGTGAGGCTCGAATTGTGGCTCGAGGGGTCAAAACGACGTTGTTTTGACCCCTTTTTTTTTTTTTTCTTTTTTCCTGGTTTTTCTGGCAGAACGAAGAAGGGAGAAGAAGGGAGAAGAAAAGAAGGGACAGGGAGGAGGAGGGGGAGGAGGGGGAGGAGGGAGGGAGAGGAGGGGCCATAAAATCGGCTGGAGAAGGGAGGAGGAGGAGGAGGAGGAGGAGGAGGAGGAGAAGGAGGGAGGGGGAGGAGGAGGCGGGGCGAGCTGCTGCGAGAGGCGGTGGCGGTGGTGCGACGATCGGCGAGGAGCAAAGCTGCTACTTCGACGACGGCGACGGCGAGCTTCTGCTTCTTCGACGACGACGACGACGGAGCGGCGATCGGCGACGATCGACGATGGCCGACGATCGTCTTCTCTCTCTCTCTCCCCCTCTGCTTCTCTCTCTCTCCCTCTCCCTCTCTTTTCTCCTTCTCTCTCTCTTTTTCTTCTTTCGAGCCAAAATCGAGCCTGGTAGCTTCGAGCTACCAGGCATTTTCCTATAATAAAACACTAAAACCTAATTCATGATGAAAAATGTTCATGATTATCCTCTGAACAATTTTCCTGACACATAACAGTGCTGTTCCCAAATATGGCTAGAGTAATTCCAACATTATTCAACTTTTACAAAAACTGTGATGACATTTGTCCAATTAATAATATTTTATAATTTTTTTTAATATTTATATTTTTTTTAGTTATGTAATTACATGATTGTTGTTAAAGGGTAATCACATGGTGAATAGATAATTACTTTTATTTTCACGATTTGAAGCCATATGTAAAAAAATTAAATTGATTAGTCCCTACTAAGACATGATGGTTTTGTATTTGTCTTTCTAAATTGGATAATATATTCAAAAAATAATATCAACCGATTATTTATTATTTTTATTATTTTTTATGTTAGATGACTTTCATCATGTAATTATTAATGTTTATTAATTTTCTTTTTATATGCATAATCAGGTCTTAAAAAATGCATGATTTAAAAATAAAAATAAAACTTAAACCCTTGAACTAATAATTCAAACTGATGACCTTGCATAAGAATCAATAGTTGTGGTTGCTCGATTGATCAAAACCTTTGAAACTTTTTTAAAAAGTCAAGGTTTAACTCTCCCACTTTAAATTATAGCCTCTAATGTATCCCCCAAAAAAAAAATGACCAATAGATATAGTTTTCAAAATTTATAGGGTTATCCCATAAATTGATTAATTATATCGTTAAACATGATAATAATTTTTAGAGAACTGTCCTTGCTTACTGCACAACTATAATCTTACTTAGAGAGGTAAGAAAAATCGAAAAAATTGACCAAACCGATTGAACTGGACCAAATCGGTTATATTTAGTCAGTTTTTTTTTTTAAGAATCAGGCCTCGTTTAGGAACATCACTTTTTAGCCTAAAAGTCTAAAAAAACTAAAAAGCCAACACCCCATATCAAAAAGTCAAAGATTCTATTTATTTTTTCTACTTTTTGCACATCTTTCGTAAAAAATCTAAAAGTCATCCCAAACATACTAGTTTTTTTTCATCAAATTTTAGCCCAAAAGTCAAAAAGTTACTAAAAAAATCTGTTCTTAAATTTATCTTTTTTGATTTTTGATTCGGTGTCAGTTCAAACACTTTATACACCAAATTAAATCGAAACCGACTACATCAACATATATTAAACTATTATCAAAATTTGGTCTTTCAATTTTGAGTTGTGGCAGTGAACTTCCATATGACACCAACAAGTTTAACAGAACTTCCATATGACACCAACAAGTTTAACAAAAATTTAAAAAGGTTCACTGTCAATTCAATTCAGTTTCACTTTATTTCAAAAAATTAAACTTTAATTTGTATTTTTTTAGCGTAAATTACATTCACCACCCTTAAGGTTTGGAGAAAATATAGTAAATCTCACAATTTTGACATAATTATATTGAGTTTCCTTGATATTTTAATTCATATAACACTTAACTTAATTTTTATCAATAATTTGTTAATTATATAAATGAAAAATGATATTTTCATCTCTTTTATCAATAATGCCCATAACTGGTGATTTCGTTTGCATTTTGCCACTGAAATAAAGAGAACAAAATGCTATTTTATTTATTTATTTATTTTGAACTGGAAGATGCCAAAAGGCTACATTGAGGAATTGCACATAATAACTCTTCAAAGGAGAGGAACAGTCTTCACCCAATCCACAGGAAGCGCCCTCCTGAGGTGAGTAGAAGCCAACCAATGGGCCACCCTACTGGCCTCTCTAGGAATCCAGGAAAAAAAACACCTAAGGCTTGGCTTCGATGAGTGGATATCACGCAGCAAGGCAAAACAATCCCATGGGGGATCCATTTCTAAAACGCTAAGGTCAATAACCACCTTACAATCACTCTCCGTTTGGACATTTGCAAGACCAAGAGCTTGAAGAGGCGACAAGCCAAACGAACTACACAAGCTTCACCTTGAATAACCGAGGATGATTGGGACGAGAAAACCACCCCATCGACCAACCGTCCTTGCCAATCCCTCAAAACAGCTGCTATGGATGTTCTCCCACTGTTCGCAGCCACGCTTGCATCACAATTAATTTTCAGACAACCACAACTTGGAGGACACCAAGCAGGTCGTGGCTGGGATAAAAGAGTAACTGCTGGAATTGGGTCACCCATTAGATTTAGAGTTTCATTGATTTCCCTCTAAAAAGAGGAAACCTTACCCACTACTGGCAGTGGCTGTGTTGGAGACTGGGTAAAAACCTGAAAATCCTAAGTGATTCGTGATTAGATCAAGATTTAATTACTCAAATTCCCAATTATTCAAAACACACAATCTAAATCATCAAGCACTTACGAAATTGATTTAGATTGTTGTTTTCGAAAAACAATAAATCGACACAAACGATTTTTACGTGGAAAAACCACAATTGAAGCACTTTCAATTGTGATAAAAAAACCATGGGCGAAACGCCACTAATCAATCCACTACTAAAGACAGAAAGATTACAAAGATAACAAACAAATTACTGTGACAACCCTCACCTCTGATTACTGCTAAACTGTGACTGAGCATGATAAGTAATTGATCAGACTGAAATTCAGAATTTGTTGCATAAGTGTGTTATCTTAATTGCATTCTATCTGTTTGTCGTAGATTGATCTGTTCGTGTTTTTAATTTTGAATTGCGAATTGAAGGCCTTATCGGCGGCCGAATCAAAAATTGATTAGTGTTATGTATTAATTAAAATTTATGTGATTTTATGGTAGGTTTAATTGAATGTGATTTGGTATGATTAAATTAGATTAAATAAAGTTAAAATACATCAACTCCAATTAATTGCATTTTGCCACTTATGGACCACTTTAGAAGCATTATAGGAGTGTAACTCATACCAATTGATGCATCTTTACTTCAGCCACTTCCTAGACCAAAAACGTGAGAGAGAGCTAGAGAGTTGGAAGAAAAGTTGAGTTCACCTAGATTGGTTTGAAACTTAGAAGATTTGGAAGAGAATTGCACATTTAAGCTATCATACCTTGAATTCAAGACCTAAGGTAGAGATTTCATCCTCTCATTTGTGAATTTGAGTTGTATCTTGCATGGTTCATGGTAATTTAGAGTTTAAAGTCAAGAATTGGTTTAAAGAGTTGAATTTGAGATTGAATTCATGCATGCATGTACACATTCTTGAGTTTTGAGGTCTTTTCCATGAAATTTGCTACATGCATGTTCATATTTTGATTATAGTTCAAGAATTTATCATGTTTTTGGAAGGATTGAGTTATTTGACCATGTATTTGAAGCTTTGAATTTAATTGAATACATGCATGTTGTGTTTGAGCTTTGTTCTTGAAGTTTATTTGAAAATGGTGTTCAATTGACTCATCCTTGGGCTTTGATTTCTCAAATTGATCTTCAAAACATGTTATATTATGGGTTTAAAGTATTTTTCCAGAAAATTGGCCCAAAAGGATCGAATTTGAGGCTTTTAAAGTTGAGTTTTGTGCTTGGGGATGAATCTGGAAATTCTAGATTTTGGACCCACGCTCGAGCGTCAGACTTCACGCTCGAGCGTACCCTCTAAGTCGTGCACTTCCGCTCGAGCGATGTAAGTCGAGCTCGAGCGTGAAATGCATACGCCCAGAAGTTCTTGTGTTTTACAGTCCGCTCGAGCGAGAGAGTTCACGCTCGAGCGAGGACCTAAGTCTCACGCTTGAGCGGAGGTCGAGCGTCCGTCGAGCATGAATTGCATGCATCCAGTACTTTTTATGAAGTTTACAGTCCGCTCGAGCTAAGGAAGTCATGCTCGAGCGCAGATCCTTTGTCTGCATGTCCGCTCAGCGTAGATAGCCACGCTCGAGCGAGACCCCTGTTTTCTGAAAATTTTGAAAAGTGTTTTAAAGTGCATCTTTGTATCCTCTTTCCATCCTAGGCATTCCTAGGTCATGTTTAAGGCATCTTAATGAGGATATTGATATGAACCACACCGAGTCAAGATAGGGGCTAAGATGTCAATCCTAAGTGTGTAACTTAGTATGTGTTTGTTCTGCAACTGTGTAGGGTTGACATCCGAGGACGCTCATTAGCTGCTTATAGTCCAGTGCTCTGTGAGTAACAATGTTGTAAAGATATGTTCAATTATGAATATTTTCTGAATGATCAACTGTTCTGCTTACCGAAATGTTATTGTTTAATGAATGAATGTTTGTCCTATTTGTAAACTGTATTCGTGGCATTCATAGCAATTTACTGATACTGTACTGTTACTACTACTGTCACAGAGATCTCTGTCGGTTCCCATGTTTGGAACCACTACTGTTTACTGTTATGATGGCCATCAACTGACTGCTCGGTCTGTTAAGGCCAACTGTACTGTTTTGCTATGGAATGCACCACATATGACTGCTATGGTTTCTAAGTGACTGATATGACTATTTATTTACTGAAAGGACATTCATTCTTAACCTCTTTACACAACTGTTATTAACTGGGCTTTAGCTCACTGTTTATATTTATATGTAGGTGTCCAGGCACCGAATTGGAGTTAAGAGCGTTGGGTTAGCTCCCTTTTTGTCAAGCCAACCATCGTGCCTCACTTCGAGGTTCCATGTCAGTCCAAGCCAGGGCTTTTTGGGGTATCTCAGTTCACCCTTTTGCTTCTGTTCTGTAATACTGTTTTAGACTGGTACTGTACTGTTATGGTAGGGATTTGGTCCCTAACCTGAATGTCTGTATATGATGTATGTATATACTGTTTTGGTTTTGAATGTGAATATGTTCGGAAAAGTCTTTTTGCATTCAGACTGTCACAGCTCATTGGACATCTTTTATTTACTGTTTTGGCTTCCGCCAGCTCCTTACTCTGTATTACTGTCATTACTGTTAAGCAGGCCTTTGGTAATCACGGATTACTGGCCGGTTACGGTGCTAAACCCATAGGGGCGGGTTTGGGTCGTGACAGAGTGGTATCAGAGCGATATCGAACCACGAGTTGTACCGCACACACGTGTCCAAATGAGCTATAGGATGTCCTAGAAGAGTGAATAGGGCATTGCATGAGCATTGAAAAAGTGTGTGTGGCCATGACATGAATATATGTACTAATGTGCTAATGTGTTTAAGTAAGCAATTCCTATCTTTATTATTAATGTATTGCATATAGTGAAATGGACAATGCAAGGAATGCCAATGAAACGGAATCATCTGATGCCAGAATGGCAAGATTAGAAAGAACAGTTAAACTGTTGACTGAGGCCTTGAGGCTACAACAGAACCAACAGCCCCCACCTCCTCCAGTTCAACCGGAGCAAAATGTTAATGAGGATATAATTGCCTTGACACAGAAGTTCAGTAAAATGAAACCACCATCCTTTTAGGGAGGCCTTGAACCGTTAAAGGCCGAAGCATGGGTTCTAGAAACAGAGAAATTATTTGAAGTGTTTCCGTGTTCCAAAGCACACAAGGTATTGATGGCTACCTTTACTTTACAAGAAGAGGCCAGAAGGTGGTGGATGCTTGTTCGTGACACCAATACTGCTTTGACTTGGGCTCAATTTAAAGAAGCCTTCTTTGAAAAATACTTTCCTCAGTGCGTCAGGGATCGCAAAGTGACTGAGTTTGAATAGTTGAAACAAGGTACCATGTCTGTAGCCGAATATGAATCAAAATTTACCGAACTCGCCAGATATGCAGCACACATGGTGGACACTGATTACAAAAAGGCCAGGAAGTTTGAAGGCGGCCTTAATGTAGAGATACTTGACAAAATCAATGTACTGAAGTTACTGAAATATGTGGATGTTCTTGACCGGGCGATAATAGCTGAGTCGAACATCGAGGCATTAAAACAGACCGAAACACCAGTGACTGAATGGCGTGGTAAGAGACGGGGTTTTAAGTTTAAGAAAGGCCGGAACAGCTCATTGAATAAAAAGCAAAACACAGAGTCAACAACCAGTTCTAGTCAGGGAAACAATTCCATACCACCCTGCTCTGAATGTGGGAAAAGACATAAAGGGGTTTGTTATAAAATTTCTGGTGCTTGTTACAGGTGGGCAAGGTAGGCCACATGGTTAAAGATTGCCCTTCCATTTCCCAAGGCAATAGTAAAGCTGCAACTAGCGCTGCAGCATCAACTGCTCCACCGAAACCCAATCCCAAAGCTACTGGAAAAGAGCCTATGAGGCAAGGCTGAATGTTCTCACTTGTACCGGGAGATGTGCAGAATACCGAGACCGTTGTGTCAGGTATACTCTTAATTTGTGCTCAAAATGCTTATGTTCTGATTGATTCGGGGTCTACACATTCTTATGTCACGCATGCTTTTTCACGGAAATTGAATAGACCACTGGAACCCATGAATTATTTGTTAGCTGTATCTTCACCTGTTGGGGGATCCATGACTTGTGCTTATATGTACCCTGCATGTGAAATTATTGTTGGGGATGTGCATTTGTATATTGATTTACTGCCTTTGAATATCGATCATTTCGATGTGATATTAGAAATGGACTGGTTAACAAAATATCATGCTACCATAGACTGTGTAACAAAACAAGTTGTTTTTTGTCCACCTGGATTGCCTGAATTTGTATTTAACGGAGTTGGTGTAGTGCTTCCCCCATATCTGATTTCGTCTATGAAAGCTTTTAAACTGATTAAGAAGGGATGTAAAGGATATCTATGTTGTATATTGACTGTACCCACTGATGCTAAAGCTAATGTGGACAGTATTCCTATAGTCAGAGAATTCCCAGATGTTTTTCCAGATGATTTGCTAGGGGATTTGATTGACAGGGACATTGAGTTCACCATTGATGTGATTCCGGGTGCATAGCCAGTTTCCAAAGCTCCGTACGGAATGGCACCTACCGAACTGAAAGAATTGAAAATTCAGCTGCAAGAACTGTTGGATAAGAAGTTCATCAGGCCTAGTACTTCGCCATGGGGCGCTCCAGTTTTGTTTGTGAAAAAGAAAGACGGCTCATTGAGACTCTGCATTGACTACCGTGAACTGAATAAGGTAACAGTAAAAAACAAATACCCATTGCCTCATATTGATGATTTATTTGGCCAGTTACAGGGTGCCCAGGTTTTCTCTAAAATTGACCTTAGATCCGGATACCACGAGTTAAAAGTTAAACTAGAGGACATTGAAAAGACTGTCTTTCGAACAAGGTATGGACATTACGAATTCCTTGTTATGCCTTTCGAAGTTACTAATGCACCTTTTGCATTTATGGACCTTATGAATAGAATTTTCAAACCATTCCTCGATGAATTTGTAGTTGTTTTCATAGATGACATTTTGATCTATTCCAAAAGCACGGAAGAACATGAACATCATTTGAACATTGCCTTACAGACCTTAAGAGAACAGAAACTGTATGCAAAACTAACGAAGTGTGAATTTTGGCTAGACAAAGTAATGTTTTTGGGACATGTGATCAGTAAAGATGGCATTTCAGTTGACCCGCAGAAAATTGAAGCAGTAGTGAATTGGCCTAGACCGACGAATGTTACTGAAGTCCGAAGTTTCTTAGGCTTAGCCAGATACTACAGAAGATTTGTGAAGGACTTCTCCAAAATTGCCCTACCGTTGACTCAATTGACTCAAAAAGGGATATCATTTGACTGGACTGACCAGAGAGAATCAGCTTTTCAAGAGTTAAAGACTCGACTTGTGACTGCACCGATTCTCACCTTACCCTCAGGTACGGATGGATTTACCATATTTAGTGATGCTTCTTATAAGGGTTTGGGATGTGTCTTAATGCAGAACGGTAAAGTTGTTGTGTATGCTTCCCGACAACTGAGACCGCATGAGAAAAATTATCCGACCCATGACTTAGAACTTGCCGCAGTGGTATTTGCATCGAAAATCTAGCGTCACTACCTTTATGGGGCAACATGTGAAGTGTATACAGACCACAAGAGCTTGAAATATTTCTTCACACAGAAAGAACTGAATATGAGACAGCGAAGATGGTTAGAACTGATAAAAGACTACGACTTACAAATTTTGTACCATCCAGGGAAAGCTAACACCGTTGCCGATGCACTGAGTCGGAAATCAGTTGGAAATTTAGCCTGTTTACTCACCGGGCAGAAAGAATTGCTATGTGACCTTGAAAAACTTGAAGTTGAGATTGTTTTGCATAAATAAATTGGAACCTTAGCCGCTATTTCTGCTCAACCGGCACTGATTGAGGAGATTAAAGAGAAACAACAACAGGATGACCTTTTGAAAAAGGACATTGATGAACGGGAGTCCAAACCAAGGCCGCACTTTAAATTTGAGAACAATGTGTTGAAATTCCAGGGAAGGTTATGTGTACCAAATGATTCTGAACTGAAAAGACGAATTCTGCAAGAGGGCCACAATTCAAAACTGTCTATCCATCCAGGAAATACGAAAATGTACCAAGACTTGAAACTGAATTTCTGGTGGCCGGGAATGAAGAAAGAGATTGCTGATTTTGTATCGAAATGTTTTCATTGCCAACAAGTCAAAGCTGAACACCAGCGACCCGCAGGCTTACTTCAACCCTTACCAATACCGGAGTGGAAATGGAAACATATCACTATGGATTTTGTTGTTGGTTTACCTCGCTCCAGTAAAGATATGGACTAAATTTGGGTTATTATTGATAGATTGACTAAATCTGCTCACTTCTTACCTGTCAAAACAATCTATAATGCGGACAAATTGGCTACAATTTATATTGATGAGATTGTTAGACTGCATGGAGTGCCTGTATCTATTGTTTCTAACAAGGACTTGAAGTTCACATCGAGATTTTGGCAAAGTCTGCAAACTGCATTGGGTACTGAACTGAGACTGAGTAGTGCATACCATCCTCAGACAGATGGCCAGTCAGAGAGAACAATCTAGACTCTAGAAGATTTACTGTGGATGTGTGTTCTTGATTTCCAAGGAAATTGGGAAAGCCATTTACCTTTAGCTGAGTTTGCCTACAACAACAATTTTCACTCGAGCATTGGTATGGCGCCTTTCGAGGCTTTATATGGCAGGAAATGTCGATCTTCTATCTGCTGGGCAGAAGTTGGAGATGGGCCTTTGCTTGGGCCCGGGATTGTACAAGAGACCACTGAAAAAGTGAAACTGATTCAACAAAGATTGAAAACCGCACAAAGCCGACAGAAAAGTTATGCAGATGTCCGAAAGCGAGACAGGGAATATAAAGTGGGCGATCATGTTTTCGTTAAAGTGACACCGATGAAAGGCCAGACTCGCTTTGGAGTCAAGGATAAACTAGCGCCAAGATATGTCAGGCCGTATGAAATCATTGAGAAGATTAATCCGGTGGCGTATCAAGTAGCGCTCCCTCCTGAAATGGAGCATATGCACAATGTCTTCCACATTTTAATGTTGAGGGATTATCTTCGGGTTCCCTTCCATGTGATTGAGCCTACCCGTGTAGTGCTAAGTGATGACTACACTTATGAAGAACGGCCTATTCAGATTGTAAATCAACGAATCAAGAAGTTGAAGAATAAAGAAATTCCGTTAGTGAAAGTGGACTGGCAAAACCATGGTGGCGTGTATGCCACTTGGGAAAGAGAAGACGATATGATGAAACAATATCCTGAACTGTTCCCTCTGGACCCAGTATTCTTCCAGAATGAAGGTAATTCGAGTTTGAGGGACCAAACTCTTTGTAAGGAGGGGAGACTGTGACAACCCTCACCTCTGATTACTGCTAAACTGTGACTGAGCATGATAAGTAATTGATCAGACTGAAATTCAGAATTTATTGCATAAGTGTGTTATCTTAATTGCATTCTATCTGTTTGTCGTAGATTGATCTGTTCGTGTTTTTAATTTCAAATTGCGAATTGAAGGCCTTATCGGCAGCCGAATCAGATATTGATTAGTGTTATGTATTAATTAAAATTTATGTGATTTTATGGTAGATTTAATTGAAATGTGATTTGGTATGATTAAATTAGATTAAATAAAGTTAAAATACATCAACTCCAATTAATTGCATTTTTGCCACTTAGTAGACCACTTTAGAAGCATTATAGGAGTGTAACTCATACCAATTGATGCATCTTTACTTCAGCCACTTCCTAGACCAAAAACGTGAGAGAGAGCTAGAGAGTTGGAAGAAAAGTTGAGTTCACCTAGATTGGTTTGAAACTTAGAAGATTTGGAAGAGAATTGCACATTTAAGCTATCATACCTTGAATTCAAGACCTAAGGTAGAGATTTCATCCTCTCATTTGTGAATTTGAGTTGTATCTTGCATGGTTCATGGTAATTTAGAGTTTAAAGTCAAGAATTGGTTTAAAGAGTTGAATTTGAGATTGAATTCATGCATGCATATACACATTCTTGAGTTTTGAGGTCTTTTCCATGAAATTTGCTACATGCATGTTCATATTTTGATTATAGTTCAAGAATTCATCATGTTTTTGGAAGGATTGAGTTATTTGACCATGTATTTGAAGCTTTGAATTTAATTGAATACATGCATGTTGTGTTTGAGCTTTGTTCTTGAAGTTTATTTGAAAATGGTGTTCAATTGACTCATCCTTGGGCTTTGATTTCTCAAATTGATCTTCAAAATATGTTATATTATGGGTTTAAAGTGTTTTTCCAGAAAATTGGCCCAAAAGGATCGAATTTGAGGCTTTTAAAGTTGAGTTTTGTGCTTGGGGATGAATCTGGAAATTCTAGATTTTGGACCCACGCCCGAGCGTCGGACTTCACGCTCGAGCGTACCCTCTAAGTCGTGCACTTCCGCTCGAGCGATAAAAGTCGAGCTCAAGCGTGAAATGCATACGCCCAGAAGTTCTTGTGTTTTACAGTCCGCTCGAGCGAGAGAGTTCACGCTTGAGCGAGGACCTGAGTCTTACGCTCGAGCGAGGTCGAGCGTCCGTCGAGCGTGAATTGCATGCATCTAGTACTTTTCATGAAGTTTACAGTCCGCTCGAGCTAAGGAAGTCACGCTCGAGCGGAGATCCTTTGTCTGCATGTCCGCTCGAGCGTAGATAGCCACGCTCGAGCGAAACCCCTGTTTTCTGAAAATTTTGAAAAATGTTTTAAAGTGCATCTTTGCATCCTCTTTCCATCCTAGGCATTCCTAGGTCATGTTTAAGGCATCTTAATGAGGATATTGATGTAGAACCACACCGAGTCAAGATAGGGGCTAAGATGTTAATCCCAAGTGTGTAACTTAGTGTGTGTTTGTTCTACAACTGTGTAGGGTTGACATCCGAGAACACTCATTAGCTGCTTATAGTCCAGTGCTCTGTGAGTAACAATGTTGTAAAGATATGCTCAATTATGAATATTTTCTGAATGATCAACTGTTCTGCTTACCGAAATGTTATTGCTTAATGAATGAATGTTTGTCTTATTTGTAAACTGTATTCGTGGCATCCATAGCAATTTACTGATACTGTACTGTTACTGCTATTGTCACATAGATCTCTGTCGTTTCCCATGTTTGGAACCACTACTGTTTACTGTTATGATGGCCATCAACTAACTGCTCAGTCTGTTAAGACCTACTATACTGTTTTGCTATGGGATGCACCACATATGACTACTATGGTTTCTAAGTGACTGATATGACTGTTTATTTACTGAAAGGACATTCATTCTTAACCTCTTTACACAACTGTTATTCACTGGGCTTTAGCTCACTGTTTATATTTATATGTAGGTGTCCAGGCGCCGAATCGGAGTTAAGAGCGTTAGGTTAGCTCCTTTTTTGCCAAGCCAACCATCGCGCCTCACTTCGAGGTTCCATGTCAGTCCAAGCCAAGGTTTTTTGGGGTATCTCAGTTCACCCTTTTGCTTCTGTTTTGTAATACTATTTTAGACTGGTACTGTACTGTTATGGTAGGGATTTGGTCCCTAACCTGAATGTCTGTATATGATGTATGTATATACTGTTTTGGTTTTGAATGTGAATATGTTCGGAAAAGTCTTTTTGCATTCAGACTGTCACAGCTCATTGGACATCTTTTATTTACTGTTTTGGCTTCCGCCAGCTCCTTCCTCTGTATTACTGTTAAGCAGGCCTTTGGTAATCACGGATTACTGGCCAGTTACGGTGCTAAACCCATAGGGGCGGGTTTAGGTCGTGACAATTACCCACACGCTTTCAATTTGTCTTCAAGTCTTCTATATATCTTTCATTGCAACCTTCGTCTCGAATTGATTAACCTGAAGTTGAATCCACAATTTCACTTATCAAATCAACAACTACGCACAGTATCAAAACTCCTTTGGAACTCCACGCTTGAATCTTTGGATTCCACCGAAGAAGAACACTCTTGAATATAACCAATCAACCTCCTTGATATGTGCTTATCAATACATGAGTTTAATACTCACTCAAATCATCAAGGAAAACTCACAAAAACCTTCAGAGGAAAACCTCAAAAGAAACCCTAGGACTCTTAAAGAAGATCTAGGAAAAGTAACCCTAGAGTTGGACAAACAAGTGAATTTATAGAAGTGAGATCGCGCAGTCTGCTCGAGCGTGGGAATGGATGCTCGAGCGGGGACTCTATATCGCGTGTTCCAACCCAGGGTTCACGCTCGAGCAGAAGATCCTACGCTCGAGCGTAAAAACACATCACTCAGTATTTTTGCAAACATGCGAAATACTGTGAGTGTGTAAACTCCGCTCGAGCGGCCCTTTCCCCGCTCGATTGGGAAGAACAAAACTGGAAAATTACAACTTTGATTACAAACTTAGTTTTTCCATGGATTTTGACAACAAGGGTCCTAACAATCTCCCCCTTTGTCAAATCTCGGACAAAACCATTCTAAACAATTTTCCTAACGAAACCAAAAAAAACAAACACCAAAGATCATGCAATTCTTGAACCATGTCTTTGAACAATCCACCTGGAAAAAAAAAAAAAAAACAACCACACAAACCAACCAAAACTGTGGAACTGTATGAATAACCAAATATAAAATATTTGAGAAACATAATACCCATCCATCAAAAGAACTAAAATATACCCAAAACATTCCTAAATCCAAAAATAATATCCAGTGTATAATATCCAATATGCATACACCAAGTATCAGTATCTAAAATAGTCCCAAAACACAATGCACCAAGTATAAAAGCCAAGATAACAATATACCCAAGATAACAAATAATAGGCGGCGGAGACTGGGCAAAGACTGCATCTGAAGAATAGACAGGATCTGAGACAACTGAGTAGAAGACTGTGCCACGGACTCCTCAATGCGCCGGGAAGAGGCCTCCAATATAGCGATCCCGGTTTTCTCTTCATTATTTAATTGTATTCCGGACTTGGTTCCGTGGATGTGTTGTTGTCTTATTCCCGTTTTCGTCCTTTACTCTTTGTATATGAGTCTTGGTTCATGTTAGGCAGGTTTGAAACAGGTTGGTTGTGTTTGGAAACCAAGGGTTGATGTCCAGATTTTGGGCTTCACGCTCGAGCGGGGCTTTTGACGCTCGAGTGAACCTGTTTGTATATCAGTCCGAAAAACAGCTTTTTGGATCACTTTTTCGGGCCATTCTCTCTCTCTAACTTTTCAAAGCTTATGCATGATTATACTAGATTCATCTCATTAAGTAAGATACATGTACATCAATTAGATGGTGACTAATTATTGATGAATGCACCTATATATACAATGTATAGTAGACTAATGCTAATACATTAAATGTGATGGATTCATTATGAATGAATCTTAGAGATGCATTATGTATCTATTATGAATATGTAAGATACATTAATCTATCTAATGAATTCATTAATATAGAAGATGCATTATGTATCATGAATGTATGAGATATATTAATCTATTTAATGAAGTTCATTGAATGGATAACTTGAGAACTTCTCACTCTAGACTACAACTTCTCTATAAAATCATCTAGATCAAGTGATTTTCTACCTTGGTCCCTTTATATAAAGTATGGGGTTTGGCTTGCTCTTCATTTTGATTCGAAAATTATTGGGTTTGGAGCACCTTCGAAATCCTTTATCTTCTCCATTTGGTCTCTCCATTTGAGGTAGGGATAGCTACTCATTTTTATGATCTTTGACATAAACTTTTGGTCATTTTGATTTAATGTTGGAGTTGAGTAATTTTGGGTGTTAGGGTTTCAAGATGTAAAAGAGGGGTTTTGTTATTATGACTCATTCATGTGTATTTTGGGTCTTAAAACGATGGTATTGATGATTAGTAATGATATTTGAGCCTTTGGGTCAATATTGAAAAAGGGGGGGAGAAAAGCCCTAATTTTTGATAAATTTATAATAAATTTTAGAAAGTTATGGAAATCTGAATTTGAGTTGGAAATAATGAAATTGAGTAATTATGAGAATGAATAGTGGAGTTGGATTGATTAATCACTCACTTTTGAAATTGTTGATAATTTATCTATTGATGCATTTATTATCTGTTTAGAAATAATTGCTTTGTGCTATCGGTGGAGGATAGTCTTGATTGTTGTAGACACTTATGTTGATTAGGGAAACTGAAACTAATCACGTTGAATATGTCATTGAATGTGACGGTTAGAATAATACATCGAATTTGTGTATTGATTGATCTTGTATATGATAAGTGTTTATATACATTGCATTGTGTGGGAGGAGATAGGGGATGGACTCCTAAACCGGATTTTATTTGGGAGGAGATAGGGGATGGACTCCATTGATACAGCAAATCTGTGTATCATTTATGAAGTATGAAGTGTTCTAATATGAGTTGTTATCTCATGTGAATTATGAAGTATGAAAGTGTTTTATTATGAGTTATAATCTCATTTAAATTGTTGATATTGGAAAGGATCATGGACATACTTGTCATGGATTTGGATTGTGCTGTATGTTGGTTTGTATGAGTTAAACATTATCAAATGCTAATGTTTTAGTTATTGCTCATATTATGTTTAGCATATCTCTACTGGGCGTTGGCTCACCTTATATGTGATATCCTTCTCAGGTTCAGGTGATATGCCACTTCCAAGGACGTAGCTTGGGAGGCTTAGAGGCAGAATGACTTTTTTTGTTGTTTTATTTTGTATTACATGTATATCAAGCCAAGGGCTTATTTGATGTAAGAGTTAGAACTCTCTTTTGTTGATCAAAAGTGTTGACTTGGAAAGTTGTAAGCCTGTAGGGCATTTACTTATGATATCAACATGTAATACTTTTGTAATGAATACTCTGATGAATGAAATTATGCTTTATTCTCGTATGTCTAAGCATGTCAAGAATGTTGGGTTTTTATGTATTATTTTGAGGGCGTTACATCCAACGCAGTGAGCCGAGCATCGGTAGTCTCTAGATCTGTGAGCCAGGCCTCAAAAATATCCATCCGCTCCTCGAGTCGATCAAAACGCGAAACAACAGACTGCTCGAAATGCTGAAGCTGGCCACGGACAATACGAAGTAGAGGTGGCTGCTCCCCCTCACCAACAGCATCACCGGCAGCAGCTGCATCGAACTCAGCCTCTTCTGCCATAGCAGCAGCATCACCTGTACTTGTACTGGAACGACCCACCCCAGTAGAAACCCCTCAAACATGTGACTGACTTTGGGAGACAGTTTTCTTAGTGAAAGGCCCGGATGGTGAAGCAAATTCATCCTCGTCATACGAGGGAACCTTAAATTTGGCAAGAAGCCTGTCAATGAGACATCCATAAGGCAGACCAAGGTTGTTACGTTCAAACGCAGCAACCATCTTCTGAATAATCAAAGTAGCAAGATCAATGGAACGATTGAGAGCAATACACTGTAGAACCAACCCTTGTTCTTGATTGATTTCTGAGCTATGGGTAGTCACTATAATGTTGGCACACACAATGAGATTGAGTAACCGAAAATGCGGTAGAAGCTCATTTTGTTTGATCAGTGCCCCAGAAAGCCAAGGACGAGATGTACCACAAAGAGCAGTGGCCACCTCATTGAAATCGCAAGTCGGACGCATAAGAAACGGATAGAAGATAGGGAAGACTTTACTAATCCCTAACAGCTCTCTAATGAGATCAGTGGTGACTATGATTGACTTGGACCGGACCCAAGTCTTGAATGACGGACCAATGTCATCAAAACTCTCCATGTTACAGTAAAATTCACGAACCCAGCTGAGGTTTTAAGGAACTGAGAAAGAGAGGACATAATCCCCATCCAAGGGATCAAAAAAAGGACGGATATGGATAGATTCAAAGGTGTTAGGTTGAACATTGCGTTCGAGATGAACGATTCGGGACGGATAGGACTCTCGAAACAATTTGGCTTTCTCAGTCGAGGGAAATCGATCGGAGTTAAAGGTAGGTCGAGAGGCAGTGGACTTCCTTCTCTTGAAAGAAGACCTGACTAAACCAAGTAAAAGACAAAAGAAAAAAAACGTAACACCCCCAACCCAACGCAAAAATTAAACCAAAAGAGGAAAACAAAATATTAGTAAGAGACAATAAATCTAGCAAAATTAACCAGTTAATGGAAGAATATAACACATTGTAACCCAGTAAACAAAATGATCAATTAACCAGATAAATCACATAACTAATATGACAAAGCTCAGTAATCCATAACGAGAGTCACAACTTACAGAACAACCTAATAAAACAAACTAGCACAGAAAGCGGTGATAAGTTAGAACTCAACCTAATATAACAAAGCCCAACATTGCAAAAAAAAATCACAAGACCCAAATATAACGAACAAGAGTGAAGGTTAAAAAAAAAATAGAGTAAAAAACTAAAATTGAAGTGAAACATACCATAGGAGGGCGAGAAGAACAAAAATTAGCAAAGACAAACACCAAGGAAGACAATGCACGGAATCGCCAAGGAGCCCTAGGAGAGAGAATGAAATTGGGGAAAAAGATGAACTAAAGAGTCGAGGGAGGAAATATTTAAACCAAACCAGTCCGCTCGAGCGTGACATTTAACGCTCGAGTGGGAGCCAAAGCACGCACAGATATGCTCGAGCGCGAAAAAGGACGCTCGAGCGCCAAAAACACCCTTGCAGAACTGCAAAACCCTGCACGAAATGCTAAATGATAGAAATTCATGCTCGAGCGTGATAAATTCTGCTCAAGCGGAGACAAAACACCATTAAGGACAAAACCCCCCTCCCCCCCCCCTCCCCTCTCTTTTTTTTTTTTTTTAAATGAAAACAAAAACAAAAACAACTTAATCAGAGAAGGGTGAACTGTAAAACAAAAGCGAGTATAATTGGAAGACTGTAACACTAGGATGAAATGATCCACACTCCATGCAGCTTGTAAACTTGTTTATTAAAAGAAAAACTATGAACCACAAAATCATGAGCAAGTCAGATAATATTCAATCAATGATCATAAGCAACATGAGAATGCATAACTCAAAAACAAACATGAGAGCTCATATGCAAAATGTGTATATGTGATCCTTGAGAGGCCACAGAGCTACAGTTAATCCTCGTAGTGATCGGATGGTTGGACCTCCGGCAAGAGTAACTAAGCATCACAGAGAAAAGTCAAATCGTTAGGAATCACGGGATATTTGTTGAGTAAACGCGGAGGCTCCCCCTCAATCAATGAGTCCTTTTATTATTATTATTATTATATTATTATTATTATCATTATTATTTTATTATTATTATTATTATTATATTTTCAACTTCTGTTTCTTGTGGCACTCACTGGTGGCATGTACGCTCAAGAGTATAGAGACCAAACCAAAGAAGAATGAAATAAAAAAGGATGGCTTGGTTGGTGCCTCTGAGGTAGCCTTTTCCTCATGCCTGGACTTCAATGAACTGAGGGAGAAACCGTGGAAGTGAAAAATGATAGTAGATGGTTAAGAGACTCAACATCACCCATGATATACTAGTATAGGTCAATTCCTCTGAAAAAGTACAAAAAACACTATTAGTGGTCCATAGAGAACTTGATCACTTGTGCGGAAAACCTTGCAACAGTTTATCTCAAGGATGTGTACAGAATGAGATCATGAAGTTAATGAGTATGGGCATTCAGAATGAGCTATGAACAATGAACAAAGAAGTCTAGCTTGCAGCATAAAAGGAGTTCATATCTTTCTAAATGCAATGATGACAAGAATTAAGGAGAATGAGAATATAACATCCAAGTATACAAAAACAATCATACACACCATCTCCAGAACAGATAACACCCTAACAACTGAGCACTATACCCAAGGTCTTTCTAAGGAACTCAAACCTAAAAAGATTAAGGGGTTTTGTAAAAATATCAGCTTTTTGATGCTCAGTGGGAATATGTTCAAGAACAACAAGGCCCTCTTCTACTAACTCTCGAATAAAATGATGACGAATGTCAATGTGTTTGGTGCGAGAGTGTTGGACAGGATTTTTAGAAATGTTTATAGCACTTGTGTTATCACAGAAAAGAGTGAGAGTGTTCTGATCTATCCCATAATCATGAAACATTTGATTCATCCATAGCATTTGTGCACAACAACTCCCTGCAGCAATGTACTCTGCCTCAGCAGTCGAAAGAGAGATGGCATTTTGCTTTTTGCTATGCCAGGTAACCAAATTATTCCCAAGGTAAAAACACCCCCGGATGTACTTTTCCTATCATCAGCACATCCTGTCCAGTCGGGATCAGAAAAACCAGTAATTTCAGTTGTAGTATCAGTAGAAAACCAAACCCCATACCCCAATGTCCCATTAACATATTTAATGATGCGTTTTACTGCAAGAAGATGAGACTCTTTAGGACTGGCTTGGTAACGGGCACAAACACCTACACTGAAAGCAATATCGGGACGACTAGCTGTGAGGTAAAGAAGACTCCCTATCATGCTCCTATAAAGGGTAGGATCAACATCAATACTAGAGGAATCTTTGGAAAGGTGAAGACTGGGACTCATGGGAGTGCGTGCATGTTTGGCAAACTCAAGACCAAACTTTGACACAAGATTTTTGACATACTTAGTCTGAGAAACAAACATACCCGAAGGAGACTGTTTAATTTGAAGACCCAAAAAATAAGACAACTCTCCCATCATGCTCATCTCAAACTCATGTGTCATGCAATCCGAAAAATATTTCACAAGATGATCAGCAGTGGATCCAAACACAATATTATCAACATAAATTTGAGCAACAAGAATATGAGACTTAGTATGTTTCACAAATAAAGTCTTATCCACACTACCCCTTTGAAAGTCATTATTAAGAAGAAAGGTAGTAAGTCTATCATACCAAGCCCGAGGGGCTTGTTTCAACCCATACAAAGCCTTGTCTAACTTTTAGACATGGTTTGGACATTTAGGGTCCTCAAACCCTTTTGGTTGCTCAACATAAGCCTCTTCTTTTAAGTACCCATTTAGAAAGGCACTTTTTACATCCATTTGATACAATTTGAAACCAAGAAAACATGCAACACCAAGTAAAATACGAATAGATTCGAGACGTGCAACTGGGGCAAACGTCTCATCATAGTCAACACCCTCTACTTGTGTGTAGCCTTGAGCAACCAACCTGGCTTTATTTCTAACCACAGTACCATTCTCATCAGATTTATTTTTAAAGATCCACTTGGTACCTATCACATTCATGTCTCTAGGTCTAGGAACTAGAGTCCAAACATTGTTACGTTCAAATTGACCTAATTCTTCATGCATAGCATTCACCCAACTATCATCTAGTAAGGCCTCTTTAATATTCTTAGGTTCAATTAATGAAACATAACACATATGTGATACCTCATCCCGAATTTGTCTTCGGGTTTTCATTCGATCCGATACACTTCCAATCACCTGTTGAGCTGGATGATTCAGTTTCACCCTTGCTGATGGTTTGAACTCAAGACTTGTGGTGACAGAAGCATCAGAAGTGGTGTCTCTCTGTGCACTCTTTGGACTCTGACTTACCTGAAAAGATGGTGCTGTCTCAACTTCTTGTGCTTGGACCTCAGCTTCTCTTTGACTTTGTGGTTCAGTATCCAGGATTGGAGACTCACCATTTTTATCCTCATTTGTTGCTGGAGTAGGGGAACCTGTGTCATCTATAACCACATTGATTGATTCCATTAAAGAAGAAGTTCGCAGGTTATAGACTCGAAAAGCCCTACTAGTGGTTGAATACCCTAGAAAAATACCTTCATCACTTCGGGAGTCAAATTTGCCCAAAGGCTCTCTATCTTTGAAAATGTAACACTTACTCCCAAAAGTTTTGAAGTATTTTACATTAGGTTTCAATCCCTTCCACAATTCATATGGAGTTTGTAAAGTGTCGGGCCTTAAATACACGCGATTTATGACATAAACAGCAGTATTTAGGGCTTCAGCCCAAAACTTTGGAGGAAGTTTCTTACTAAGGAGCATGACCCTAGCCATCTCTTGAACAGCCCTGTTCTTCCTCTCAACCACTCCATTTTGTTGTGGAGTAATAGGTGCAGAAAATTCATGCTTAATTCCATGCATATCACAAAAATCTGAAAACGAACTGTTTTCCAACTCACGACCATGATCAGTTCGTATTCTTATGATAAGCCCAATGGAAACACCTTGTTCATTTTGGATTTTAAGGACTAATGCCTGGAAAGCATCAAATGTATCAGATTTTTCTTTTAAAAAATTTACCCATGAAAATTGAGTAAAATCATCAACAGTTAAAAAACTTGTATCTTTTACCTCCAATGCTTTCAGTGCGAGTAGGTCCCATTAAGTCCATGTGAACCAATTCAAGAGGACGTTTGATTGTAAAGTTGTTCACCTTTTTATGAGGGGCACGAGTTTGTTTCCCAAGTTGACATGGTCCACACACATGATTCAGATTCTTACCCTGTTTAGGTACTCCTCTCACAAGCTCTTTGTTGGCTATCTTAGTTAGATCTTTGAAATTCATGTGACTTAATCTTTGATGCCACAAATCAATGTTACTTATGATGGCAGAGTGACAAGTGAGATCATTAGTAGTAACAATCCCATAGCAGTTATCAGATGTGCGAACCCCATGTAAGATAGTATTTCCCTTTTTATCCAAAATTTCATATTTATTTTTTGAAAACAATACTTCATGGTGGGAATCACACATTTGACTAATGCTCAAAAGATTTGCTTTAAGACCATAAACAAGTAAAGCATTTTCAAGCTTGGGAAGACCAGCTACACTTATAGCGCCCTTACCAATGACTCTAGAAGTGCCACCATCTCCAAAGGTAACAATTCCACTTTTATATTTTTCAAGGGAGGTGAAGTAGGATTTGTCACTTGAAATGTGACGAGAGCACCCACTATCAAGATACCACATGTGTGAGTCACGTGCTTTTAGAGCAGTGTGAACAACTAAACAAGTCAAATCATCTTTTCTCACCCAAATCTTTTTGGTCTTAACAAAATCAGGTCTGGCGGTCTTGGTAAATGTCTTGGCGTTGTGAACACTTTCATGAATCTTGGTATTTCACCTAGACATGTAAGGTTGTCTCCTAACCCAAAAAGTATTTGAATTTATACCCTTTTGAGACACCTTACCAAACAATTCAAAGCAATAAGGACGAATGTGGCCATACCTATCACAATGATGACAAATAAAGACAGGTTTTACCTCCTTTTTGTTGATCTTACCCCCGTTAGGTAGATGAAGAGAGGGATCACCCTGGTGTACCTTCAGCTTTCCCTTTGCTTGAGTCTTCAGGTCATGTGATGTAGAGGCTTGTCCCTTGTGAGCTGTTGCATTACCATAGCCTAGCCCACTTTTCTCACAACCCATTTGTTGAGACCCAAGAATGTCTTCTAATGATTTTGAACCTTTGTTCCACATGGCAATTGTAACTCTAGCAATTCAGAGTTCTTCATCTTTATGACAAACCATCTCTTCCAATGTAGCTTGTGACATCTTAAGGCTTTCAAGCTTCTCTTCATATGTGGAATACACTTTCAGGAGTTCATTCCTTTCAGTTTCACAGGATAGAAGTTTCCCACATAGGTCTTTCCTGTCACTAGAGATCTTAATGACATTCTGCTTTGCTATTACAAGTTCTCCTTTTAGCTTGACATTCTCGCTTTCAAATGCTTTGAGCTTGAGAGTGAGTTTGTCATTGATTTTGGACAAATTCAGAGATTCCTCGTAAAGCTTTTCGTAAGCTTGTTGTAGATCATCACCATTAATCTCATCATTGTCTTCTAATGTTTCATCATCTTCTTTTTGCTCCTCATTCTCCTTGACCTCGTCCAGTCGAGCAACCAAGGCAGGAAATGTGATAAATGGTAGTGAAGATGAATCTCCACTTTCATGAAATTGGCTCAGAATGTCCCATGCATCTTTAGCCTTTGTGCAATGAGCAACCCGTTACTGTTCTTCATCATAAATTGCTCCACGAATAGTAATCAAGACTCTCTGATTGCTTGGATTGTCAGCACTTTCAACATCCTCTTCAATAGTTTGCCAGCCTTCTGGGTCAAAAGCTCTTAGAAACGCCCTCACTCTGATCTTCCAATACAAGTAATTACTCTCATCAAAGGTGGGAGCATGATGCAGGTTCTGACCACGAGCAAATTCCACTGGCCTCGGAAGAGGTTGTGTGAAAGTGGACCAAAATGCCATGAAAGCACTATCCCCGTCTTCACCAGATTTAGTTTCTTCGGGTTCTTGCTTCGACCCGCTTTCATCATCCCAAGTCACTGTGTAGACTTTCTTCCAATTCTTTTTCGAAGGACATTCAAGGGCAATATGACCAAACCCTTGGCATTCATAACACTTGACCCCTTGCCCCTTTACAATCTTCTTTTCAGTTTTTGGAGCAAGTTTTGGTGGAAAAGTTTTGGGTTTATCATTACTCTTGTCTTTTGAAATAGGGTCTCTGAAATTAGGCTTCTTTTTCTTTAAATTTTTTTTGAACTGTTTAGTAAACATAGCTGTCATCTTAGACTCTAAATCAAACTCAGTCTCAGGAGTTTTTGCAGTCTCATGAGTACTAGTGAAAGCCACACTATCTTTTTGTTTTTTCTTAGAAATCTGGTGGGCTGCATAAGTCTGCAAGTTTCCAACCAACTGATCAAGCTTGAGGGTATCAACATCTTGAGCCTCCTCAATGGCTGTCACTTTTGATTGGAACCTCTCAGGTAATGACCTCAAATTTTTTCCAACAACTTTACCTTCAGGGATTTTTTCACCGAGTGTGAAACAGCAATTCACGATGTCACTAAATTTAGCATAGAAATCATCAAAGGTCTCATCATT
>JAPPVO010000016.1:31891790-32229141 GCA_030407325.1 Camellia japonica
TTCCAAAAGCGCGGGAAAAGCTTTTGATCCACTAATATCTCCAAGTATTGGGTATATTAGTGCGGGGGGTAATGTTGGCTACATATTTTGTAAAGCCAAATCATAGTTTGACACGTGGCAGATTAAGGGTATTATGGGAAGAAAATTCAAGTCCTCGATCCTGATCGAACACGTGGCAATGAACATTGGTTCTTACGTGATCTGAGTAGCACTAGATCAGTAAAGAGATACAAAGTGACGTGGCTTCAACGGTTACTCATATTCAAATTCAAATACAGGAGGGAAGCTCAACTGCAAGAGATGGCGTAGTGGGACTACTTCTAAGGCAGCATGATCAGCGATCATGGAGGAGCAGTTCGACAGTCTGAAGTGCAGTTCGAAGGTCATCTTTGACAAGTATAAATAGCAGGGAAGCCCTCAGAAAAGCCCCCAGACTCAGATCATACAAACCAGTCTTTACTTCATATTTTCCTTTCCAGTTTTACATTTCTTGTTCTTTAAATACCTGCACTTTAATACCAGCACTGCACTTCGATTCATAGGAGTAGTTTCAAGTAGATTCAAGTAGACTGTTGCTGTAAACCTCTTCGAGGCTGAGTTTGAACTATTGTAAGTGTTCATTTTAATGAAATACTTCGATTGTTCTTCATATTAACTGTTATTTCTCTTAAATTCTCCTAAGTCAAGCCACCAGTAAAAGTCCTCTTCATTGAGGCTGAAAGAACTAAAACACAATCGTCTGATAATTGGTTGGCAATTATAATTTCTGTAAGGACTGATTGATCCTTGCTGGCACGCTCGCATTTACAAAATTACCCTTCGAAAAGCCAAAAAGCCAATCCTTGAAAAAAGGTATACAAAAGGTTGTGGAGGATAATCCTAGGGATTGGCATAACCTTCTGTTGGATGTTTTGTGGGCTTACAGAACTTCCCCAAGGTCAAGCACAGGAGTTACTCCTTATGCCTTAGTATATGGGCATGATGCAGTTCTACCTGTGGAAATTAATGTTAAATCCTTGAGGGTAAGATGTCAAGATCAGTTAGATCCTGAGCAATACCATCAAAGTATGTGCTTGGAGTTAGAGGGCATAGATGAAGCCAGAATATTGGCATTAAATAGCATCTTTTCCAAAAGAAGAAAGCAGCTAAGAATTACAACAAGAAGTCAAACACATTGGCTTTGATGAAGGTGATTTGGTATGGAAGACAATACTCCCAATAGGAATTAAAAGCCATAAGTTTGGCAAATGGTCACCTAACTGGGAAGGACCATATCAAATTCATAGAGTTCTGCCTTTTGGGGCCTACCATTTAAGAAATTTGAATGGGTATGTACATCCCAAAAAGATCAATGGCAGATATTTGAAGCCTTATTTTCCAACCATTTGGGAAACACAAGGGATAACATAAACATACAAAAACACAAGACTGCTCGAAAGATAAGACAAAATTTGTTCTTCTATAAAGAATCAAGTACATTGCGCCACAAATTGGCCCAGAAATCATTACAATGTCTTAATTGTTTTTGTACAATAGATTTCCTACTGCTAAGTGCTGGAAACAGTTGGATAGCTGCAGCCATGTCCTCTTTTCGATCAGCCAGCTCTTGGTTGGTGATGTGCATTTAGTGTCAGTTCGAACCAAGGCCCGGTTTACTGCAGCTAGCTCCTCCTCAAGTTGAGCTTTCTTCTCCAGCAACTGAATTCGAAACTGGGAGGCAGAGGAGTGTTGTTCCTTGAGATCTGATACTTCAGTATGCACTTGAGAAACAAAACTCTGATCCCTAGCCAATTTCTCATTCGCAGCATTGGCAGCATGACAAATGCTAATGTAGAAATCAATAGTAGCTGCAGCCTGGGATAGATGACTTGAGACATCATGCCGAACTGCTCCGCGATTTTACAGCACTGAAGAAACCCATTTCTGATGATAGGCCTTTGTAGAGCCTCGAAGGGGATCCTCGAAAAGGAGATCAGCAGTTCCAAGCAAGTGTCTAAGTCTATAGAAGGGGCAAAAGGCTTGCTGCTGGTGGAAGAAGAGCTCTCAAAGATTTTCAGCAAGGAGTCAGCCAAGATTAATGGTTCAGCTTCAGCACTGAAAGTTGGGGAGGTAGAGGATGTGTCAAATAGACTAGCTAGTCTTCCTTCGAAGATGTCTACCTCATCCCTAGACATAAAGGGCATAGAGAGTGCTGTGGTGGAAAACACAGAGACTGCATGGGGATGGAGAAATAGGGGAGCATCTTTGCAGCCTCTATGGTTTTGCCACCAACGAATCAAGGAAGAGGGGCTGGAAGTAGGCACAGGTATGAACCATGAATTGGGGAATACCAGCACCCTCTGTGGAAGAGTCAACTGCCATTGGGAATGAAGCAGCAGTTGGAATTTCTGAGAAGGAAGGAGGAAGAGCAAGGTTCGAAGAAGAGGTAAACTGAGGCAGATCAAAAGTCAAAAAAGGGAGAAATGGCTCTAAGCCAAGGAAAAGGGATGCAGGGATGCTTGGACTCAAAGAAGGTGTGTCGAATATAGGCTTGGAGAGTGGGAGCATGATTTGGATGGTCTTCACATGTTGCAACTGGTCAACTTCAACTGAAATTGGAATAGGCCTCCTGGGGAAGATAATTGTTGCTGCAAAAGGAAGAAATGCAAAGCAATGTCAAACTTCAATACAAAGGCTGACGAAGGGAAAACAGTAGAAATACGAAAGAAATTACTTGTTTCAGAAGTATTGGCACTGATGGGAGAACTGCGAAGGGTAGATGCTCGATAGTTTGTTGTCTTCGTGCAGCTTCTCTTTGTAATGCATCAGCAGCAGCAGCTTCATCTCTCAAAAACTGTTGCTGCCGTTTCTTCTCGGCCCTTTCAAAGACAATTATTGCTTGGGTGTTCCTGCTCTACTGTCTTGATAACTGTTTCGTGAATGGGATCCTCAACCAAGACAGCAGTTGAAACAGTCACCTTCCTTCTCCTTTCTATTGCTTGGGCGATTGTTTCGGAATCAGAGTCCTCAGCAAAGTCAGAAGGAGAGACAGTAGTCTTTTTTCTCCTCTTCCCCTTGGTGGGGATACTACTGGTTCCTTTTCGATCCCCTTCTCTTCAATCTGGGGTTCAGATTTTTCTAAGGTTAGTTCTTTCTCCACTACTATAATGTCTGCCTCGAGAGAAGGATGTTCAAAGGTATCAGAAGGAGAGGTAGCCACCTTTTGTCTCTTTGTTCTTTGTAAGGGCACTTCTTGCTCTTGTTCGACTGCTTCTTCTCCCAAAGTTTCAGATTCCTCAGAGGGGAGGATCAGCTTCCTTTTTTGTTTCTGTTGCTGTTCCTTTTTGAGAATAGCTGAAGTCTCAGCTCTCTTAGGAGATTCTTCTTGCAGAGACCCTGCACCAAAGAACATAAGTATAAAGGAAACAAACAAGAGATTCAAAAGGAAAAAGAGAAGTTGAAAGTATATACCTTTTCTTGAAGCAGCCCGAGTGGCTTTCGAAGGAGTTGAGGTAGCAGGGATGGACTGAGCTGTAGGAGGCACAGTAGAGGAAGGGACAGTCTCAGCTCCTTTGGGCTTGGACACATCAATACCTCCAATAGGTTTTTAGGTGAAATGGCTAAATAGAATTCCATATTACTTTCCCACCACTGTTGGTATCTCTTCAATGCAGTTCCCGCAGGAATGAAAGGAGTGTATTCAAAATTAGCCAAGTCATCCATGAATTTGAAGGTTGCCTCCTCCAGCCTTGATTTCCTAACTTTCAGATCTCTCCTGGTAAGGCTCAGGTTGGTGTTGCTGCAGAGAGGTATTGGGACCCCTTGTGTGAAACCAAATTGTCTAGCGAATTGAGCAGGACAATAAGGTTCAGCTATACATTTATAAGCCCTGGGGTTTGTAGTCCCAATAAACAGCTCCCTAGGAAGCAGAAGGGAGGCCCATATATCTTTATGAATAGGCGAAGCACAGAGCCTGTCACTCAAAAAGTGACTCAACCAAGGTGGACCTATGTTGGTCTCGAAAGGACGGAAGCGGTGAACAGGAAGTTCGGCTGGTAGTTGATGAAAAAAGAGAAATAAAAGGCAAAAGAAGAAGGATAGAGGGAAGCATTGGCTAGTCTTATGCCATGGGTAAGAGAATGTAACCCAGAAAATTTAAGGCATTTGGATTGTAGTTCAGTGAAATAGGCAAAAAGCCAAAGCTGAAGGATCCAGAATGGCCCCCCTTGATTAGCATCTAAGGGCTTCTCACAAAAAAGGGAACAAACTCTGTATACATGACCAAGAATATATGGGGCTAAGGCTACTCTTTTTTGCAAAACAAAGGCTTTGGCAAGTGGAGCAAATTCAGGCATAATTCTTTGTGAAGAGGTGCAGAAGAGGAATTTGCAAAGCCAGTATAACAAGAAGGAAAAGAACTCCCTATCGGTTACTGGGCCCTCTTTTTTATTTTCAGCTTTAACAAAATCGCTGTAAGATAAGTTAAGAGAGGGGAGGGAGAAAGAGACTGTTAAATCGGGGAAATCTGGTGTAATAATGGTACCAATGGGGGATACTCCTAGTAAATGGCAAATATCAAGAACAGTAGGAGCCATCATCCCACATTTAAATTGAAAGAAATTAAAGATAGGGTTCCAAAAGCATAAAGCAGCAGGGATTAAGAAAGGGTCCTCTGTGATAGTTACCCTAGATAGTCGAAGAGCTCGAGAAGGCAGAGCTCTTGAAGGTCCAGTGTCCTCGCAGGGATGACCCGATCATACCACTCTTGCCACTCGGTCTCATCGTGGGCCAACATCGGTGGGGGCGATTGATTCTCCAGCTCCTCCAATCAAGACCACCTTCATATAGGAGACATTGGTTTTCCAGACGAGGGTACAGAGCTGGGAGCTCAATAGGGATTCCTTGAAGATTGGCCCAAGCACGTAGTCTTGTCGCTCATGACGACGAGGGACAAAGACACGCCCATCAATGGCGCTTTTTCCCCCAGCCTTGTACTTCTCGCACTCCACATCAATGAGCCTTTTCAAGGCTACGGATGAGCTCACACGTTCTATGATTGGAACTTCTGGTGAAGAAGAAGCCATGGATGGTACGATGTTCGAAAAGGAAAGGGGGAAGTAAAGAGAAGTGAAAGATATGAGGGTTTGAATGTTAAAAGAGCAAGTGACTTCAGAAACACGAAGCAAAAGGGTTTTAAAGAAAAGCTTTTGTGTCGGAAATATATTGCATAAGTCGTTAAGTACTAAAAGTACGAATACGAGGAGCCTCTTCCAATATTGATAGTTTTGGAGGGAAAAAGCACATTCCGGATATTGACGCCAGCTTCGAAGCAAGATATTTGGCTTCGAAATGAGATTTTGGCGCCAAAAAATCAAATAACAACGGCTTCGAAATACATAAGTCGGCTTCGAAGCGTACTACATAATTGCTAGAATGCTCGAATATTGGTCCACTTCAAAGGGTTTAAAGACCTGTTTGAGGGTTATTAATCGAAGTAACGACCTTTGAAGCAACTCCTTGGATCCTTTAAGGATGAGCACTGTTCGAAGCATTAAAACCAATTGTTGGTTTCCATATATACAAGAAGGAATTGCTTTTTGAACCTAAAACAGTGTGGATTACTCTTCGAAGCAAAATAGTCAATTTGAAATTGATTGGCTATATTAACCATGACCATATATATTGGTTATAGTTAGTTTTGAGGAGTAATGTTGTTAAAATTCAAAGCATTAATTCCAGATGATATCAGCCAGAATTGTCAACTATACTCCATAATTGGAAAAAGACATGTTGGTTTTTTCAGCGTTTCATTGAACAATTGAGTCTAGATTCGAAAACCAAGAAGGATGAGTCCAGAAGTAATTCAGAAGTCAAGAAGAAATTCTCTAGAGTAACTCAAGGCAGACTTTATTAGGGACAGAGGTATGTTGAATGGCTATCTAATATTGTGCCTGTAGTTAAGAAGAATGGCAAAATAAGGGTATACATCGATTTCAGAAAACTTAAACCTAGCAACTCCTAAAGATGAGTACCCCATGCCTATAGTGGATCTGCTGGTAGACAGTTCAGCAGGACATCAAGTTTATCGATGATGGATGGCCACTCTGGTTTATAACCAAATATGCATTGCAGAGGAAGATATCCACAAGACAGCATTCAGATTCCTGGAAAATATTGGCACCTTCAAATGGGTTAAAATGCCATTTGGTCTGAAGAATGCTGGAGCTACATATCAGAGGGCTATGAACACTATCTTTCATGATCTCATTGGAGGGTATCTAGAATGCTACATTGATGACATTGTAGTGAAATCCCAGTCCATGGAGGAGCATTTGTTTCATTTAGAAGCAGCTTTCGAAAGAATGAGGAAGTTCAAGTTGAAACTTAATCCTCTTAAGTGTGCTTTGGTGTATCATCTGGAAACTTCTGGGTTATGTAGTGCACAAGAAAGGAATACAGATTGATCAGAATAAAGCTAAAGCCATCATTGAAGCTAGGCCTCCATCAAGTAAGAAAGAATTACAAAGGTTCCTGGGGCAGGTTAACTTTCTTCGAAGGTTTATTTCTAACACTGCAGGGAAAACTAAAGTATTTTCTTCCTTGTTAAGGCTGAAAGATGAAGAGGAATTTGTGTGGACAGCAGAGCATCAAATTGCTTTCGAAGGTATCAAAGCCTATTTGCCAACCCTCCAGTGCTGATGCCACCAAAGGGAAACAAGCCCTTGAAGTTGTACATAGCTGCAGCAGAAGATTCATTGGGAGCTTTTTTGGCCCAAGACAATGAAGAAGGCAAGGAGCAAGCTATTTATTACCTTAGTAGGTTTTAAATTCTTGTGAATGTAAATATTCAGCTGTTGAAAAGCTGTGTCTTGCTTTGTATTTTGCTGCAATGAAATTAAGATATTATCTTTTACCTACAACTGTCTTGGTAATTGCAACCACAGATTTGGTTAAGTACATGTTATCCAGACCTATGTTGAGGGGAAGAATTGGCAAGTGGATACTAGCCTTATCAGAATTTCATCTAGAATATGTCCCTCAAAGGGCAGTAAAAGGACAAGTCTTAGCCAATTTTCTGGCAGACCATCCATCTCAAACAGAGAGCCAAGAGATAATGGAGCTTGGTATGGCTAGTGTTGAGCCATGGCAGATGTGGTTCGATGGATCGAAAGCCAATGGTTTAACTGGAATTGGTATTGTGTAATTAAGTCTCCACAAGGGGTAGAAACCACACATGGTTTCAGAGTGGATGAAGCCACTTGTTCCAATAATCAGGCTGAATATGAAGCCTTAATAGTAGGCTAGAAATCCTCATTGGATTACAAGTACATGCAGTTGACATATTTGGGGACTCTCAATGGTGGTTAACCAAGTAAAAGGGATTTTCAAGTGTCAAAGCATAAGCATCCTACCATATTATGTTGTTGCATTACATCTGCTTTCTCAGTTTCAAATAGCAAATGTAACCCATGTTCCAAGATTCTTGAATAATAGAGCTAATGATGTGGCTCAAAAAGCTTCGAACTTCAAGAGAAGGGATAATACCCAAAGGGACATAAGCCAAACAACATATCAGAGATTAATACAACCTTTGAATAAAAGGAATATGGTCTTGGAAGTTAATCATAATGACTTACAAGAACAAGATTGGAGGCATCCAATAATGCAGTACTTGGCTGGTCCATCTTCGAAGGCCAGCAGGAAAATCAAATTGCAGTCTATGCAATATATGATATATGGCAACGCTCTCTACAAAAGGGGAGGAGATGGCTTATTGCTGGAATGTTTAGGCCCAAAAGAAGCATTAACAGCTATGGCTGAGGTTCATGAAGGCATCTGTGGTGCTCATCAGCCTGGTGTAAAGATGAGATGGTTGCTTCGAAGGCATTCCTATTATTGGCCAACTATCCTTAAAGACTGCATAGAATATGCAAAGGGTTGCCAGGCATGTCAAAACATGGTACAATAAGGCATGTGCCCATAACTGACCTACATGCAGTAGTGAAACCTTGGCCATTCAGAGGGTGGGCCATGGATATGATGGGAAAAATACACCCACCTTCTTCGAAACATCATTGTTTCATTCTAGTGGCCACTGACTACTTCACTAAATGGGTCGAAGCCAAACCATATAAGGCTGTAGACCAAACAGAGGTCATTGGGTTCATTAAAGACTTGATCCATAGATTTGGCATCCCACAAACCATTACTGTAGATAATGGGACTGTGTTCGATGGGAAAATGGTGAAGTCCTTTGTGCAGAATTTGGAATTAGCCTTGTTAATTCCACACCCTATTATGCACAAGCCAATGGTCAAGCTGAATCATCCAATAAATCCTTGAAAAAAGGTATACAAAAGGTTGTGGAGGATAATCCTAGGGATTGGCATAACCTTCTGTTGGATGTTTTGTGGGCTTACAGAACTTCCCCAAGGTCAAGCACAGGAGTTACTCCTTATGCCTTAGTATATGGGCATGATGCAGTTCTACCTGTGGAAATTAATGTTAAATCCTTGAGGGTAAGATGTCAAGATCAGTTAGATCCTGAGCAATACCATCAAAGTATGTGCTTGGAGTTAGAGGGCATAGATGAAGCCAGGATATTGGCATTAAATAGCATTCTTTTCCAAAAGAAGAAAGCAGCTAAGAATTACAACAAGAGGGTCAAACACATTGGCTTTGATGAAGGTGATTTGGTATGGAAGACAATACTCCCAATAGGAATTAAAAGCCATAAGTTTGGCAAATGGTCACCTAACTGGGAAGGACCATATCAAATTCATAGAGTTCTGCCTTTTGGGCTACCATTTAAGAAATTTGAATGGGTATGTACATCCCAAAAAGATCAATGGCAGATATTTGAAGCCTTATTTTCCAACCATTTGGGAAACACAAGGGATAACATAAACATACAAAAACACAAGACTGCTCGAAAGATAAGACAAAATTTGTTCTTCTATAAAGAATCAAGTACATTGCGCCACAAATTGGCCCAGAAATCATTACAATGTCTTAATTGTTTTTGTACAATAGATTTCCTACTGCTAAGTGCTGGAAACAGTTGGATAGCTGCAGCCATGTCCTCTTTTCGATCAGCCAGCTCTTGGTTGGTGATGTGCAGTTTAGTGTCAGTTCGAACCAAGGCCCGGTTTACTGCAGCTAGCTCCTCCTCAAGTTGAGCTTTCTTCTCCAGCAACTGAATTCGAAACTGGGAGGCAGAGGAGTGTTGTTCCTTGAGATCTGATACTTCAGTATGCACTTGAGAAACAAAACTCTGATCCCTAGCCAATTTCTCATTCGCAGCATTGGCAGCATGACAAATGCTAATGTAGAAATCAATAGTAGCTGCAGCCTGGGATAGATGACTTGAGACATCCATGCCGAACTGCTCCGCGATTTTACAGCACTGAAGAAACCCATTTCTGATGATAGGCCTTTGTAGAGCCTCGAAGGGGATCCTCGAAAAGGAGATCAGCAGTTCCAAGCAAGTGTCTAAGTCTATAGAAGGGCAAAAGGCTTGCTGCTGGTGGAAGAAGAGCTCTCAAAGATTTTCAGCAAGGAGTCAGCCAAGATTAATGGTTCAGCTTCAGCACTGAAAGTTGGGGAGGTAGAGGATGTGTCAAATAGACTAGCTAGTCTTCCTTCGAAGATGTCTACCTCATCCCTAGACATAAAGGGCATAGAGAGTGCTGTGGTGGAGGACACCAGAGACTGCATGGGGATGGGAGAAATAGAAGGAGCATCTTTGGCAGCCTCTATGGTTTTTGCCACCAACGAATCAAGTGAAGAGGGGCTGGAAGTAGGCACAGGTAATGAACCATGAATTGGAGAATTACCAGCACCCTCTGTGGAAGAATCAACTGCCACTGGGAAGGAAGCAGCAGTTGGAATTTCTGAGAAGGAAGGAGGAAGAGCAAGGTTCGAAGAAGAGGTAAACTGAGGCAGATCAAAAGTCAAAAAAGGGAGAAATGGCTCTAAGCCAAGGAAAAGGGATGCAGGGATGCTTGGACTCAAAGAAGGTGTGTCGAATATAGGCTTGGAGAGTGGGAGCATGATTTGGATGGTCTTCACATGTTGCAACTGGTCAACTTCAACTGAAATTGGAATAGGCCTCCTGGGGAAGATAATTGTTGCTGCAAAAGGAAGAAATGCAAAGCAATGTCAAACTTCAATACAAAGGCTGACGAAGGGAAAACAGTAGAAATACGAAAGAAATTACTTGTTTCAGAAGTATTGGCACTGATGGGAGAACTGCGAAGGGTAGGATGCTCGATAGTTTGTTGTCTTCGTGCAGCTTCTCTTTGTAATGCATCAGCAGCAGCAGCTTCATCTCTCAAAAACTGTTGCTGCCGTTTCTTCTCGGCCCTTTCAAAGACAATTATTGTCTTGGGATGTTCCTGCTCTACTGTCTTGATAACTGTTTCGTAACTGGTTGATCGAATGGGATCCTCAACCAAGACAGCAGTTGAAACAGTCACCTTCCTTCTCCTTTCTATTGCTTGGGCGATTGTTTCGGAATCAGAGTCCTCAGCAAAGTCAGAAGGAGAGACAGTAGTCTTTCTTCTCCTCTTCCCCTTGGTGGGGATACTACTGGTTCCTTTTCGATCCCCTTCTCTTCAATCTGGGGTTCAGATTTTTCTAAGGTTAGTTCTTTCTCCACTACTATAATGTCTGCCTCGAGAGAAGGATGTTCAAAGGTATCAGAAGGAGAGGTAGCCACCTTTTGTCTCTTTGTTCTTTGTAAGGGCACTTCTTGCTCTTGTTCGACTGCTTCTTCTCCCAAAGTTTCAGATTCCTCAGAGGGGAGGATCAGCTTCCTTTTTTGTTTCTGTTGCTGTTCCTTTTTGAGAATAGCTGAAGTCTCAGCTCTCTTAGGAGATTCTTCTTGCAGAGACCCTGCACCAAAGAACATAAGTATAAAGGAAACAAACAAGAGATTCAAAAGGAAAAAGAGAAGTTGAAAGTATATACCTTTTCTTGAAGCAGCCCGAGTGGCTTTCGAAGGAGTTGAGGTAGCAGGGATGGACTGAGCTGTAGGAGGCACAGTAGAGGAAGGGACAGTTTCAGCTCCTTTGGGCTTGGACACATCCAATACCTCCAATAGGTTTTTAGGTGAAATGGCTAAATAGAATTCCATATTACTTTCCCACCACTGTTGGTATCTCTTCAATGCAGTTCCCGCAGGAATGAAAGGAGTGTATTCAAAATTAGCCAAGTCATCCATGAATTTGAAAGTTGCCTCCTCCAGCCTTGATTTCCTAACTTTCAGATCTCTCCTGGTAAGGCTCAGGTTGGTGTTGCTGCAGAGAGGTATTGGGACCCCTTGTGTGAAACCAAATTGTCTAGCAAATTGAGCAGGACAATAAGGTTCAGCTATACATTTATAAGCCCTGGGGTTTGTAGTCCCAATAAACAGCTCCCTAGGAAGCAGAAGGGAGGCCCATATATCTTTATGAATAGGCGAAGCACAGAGCCTGTCACTCAAAAAGTGACTCAACCAAGGTGGACCTATGTTGGTCTCGAAAGGACGGAAGCGGTGAAAAGGAAGTTCGGCTGGTAGTTGATGGAAAAAAGAGAAATAAAAGGCAAAAGAAGAAGGATAGAGGGAAGCATTGGCTAGTCTTATGCCATGGGTAAGAGAATGTAACCCAGAAAATTTAAGGCATTTGGATTGTAGTTCAGTGAAATAAGCAAAAAGCCAAAGCTGAAGGATCCAGAATGGCCCCCTTGATTAGCATCTAAGGGCTTCTCACAAAAAAGGGAACAAACTCTGTATACATGACCAAGAATATATGGGGCTAAGGCTACTCTTTTTTGCAAAACAAAGGCTTTGGCAAGTGGAGCAAATTCAGGCATAATTCTTTGTGAAGAGGTGCAGAAGAGGAATTTGCAAAGCCAGTATAACAAGAAGGAAAAGAACTCCCTATCGGTTACTGGGCCCTCTTTTTTATTTTCAGCTTTAACAAAATCGCTGTAAGATAAGTTAAGAGAGGGGAGGGAGAAAGAGACTGTGAAATCGGGGAAATCTGGTGTAATAATGGTACCAATGGGGGATACTCCTAGTAAATGGCAAATATCAAGAACAGTAGGAGCCATCATCCCACATTTAAATTGAAAGAAATTAAAGATAGGGTTCCAAAAGCATAAAGCAGCAGGGACTAAGAAAGGGTCCTCTGTGATAGTTACCCTAGATAGTCGAAGAGCATCGAGAAGGCAGAGCTCTTGAAGGTCCAGTGTCCTCGCAGGGATGACCCGATCATACCACTCTTGCCACTCCGGTCTCATCGTGGGCCAACATCGGTGGGGGCGATTGATTCTCCAGCTCCTCCAATCAAGACCACCTTCATATAGGAGACATTGGTTTTCCAGACGAGGGTACAGAGTTGGGAGCTCAATAGGGATTTCCTTGAAGATTGGCCCAAGCACGTAGTCTTGTCGCTCATGACGACGAGGGACAAAGACACGCCCATCAATGGCGCTTTTTCCCCCAGCCTTGTACTTCTCGCACTCCACATCAATGAGCCTTTTCAAGGCTACGGATGAGCTCACACGTTCTATGATTGGTACTTCTGGTGAAGAAGAAGCCATGGATGGTACGATGTTCGAAAAGGAAAGGGGAAGTAAAGAGAAGTGAAAGATATGAGGGTTTGAATGTTAAAAGAGCAAGTGACTTCAGAAACACGAAGCAAAAAGGGTTTTAAAGAAAAGCTTTTGTGTCTGGAAATATATTGCATAAGTCGTTAAGTACTAAAAGTACGAATACGAGGAGCCTCTTCCAATATTGATAGTTTTGGAGGGAAAAAGCACATTCCGGATATTGACGCCAGCTTCGAAGCAAGATAATTGGCTTCGAAATGAGATTTTGGCGCCAAAAAATCAAATAACAACGGCTTCGAAATACATAAGTCGGCTTCGAAGCGTACTACATAATTGCTAGAATGCTCGAATATTGGTCCACTTCAAAGGGTTTAAAGACCTGTTTGAGGGTTATTAATCGAAGTAACGACCTTTGAGGCAACTCCTTGGATCCTTTAAGGATGAGCACTGTTCGAAGCATTAAAACCAATTGTTGGTTTCCATATGAACCTAAAACAGTGTGGATTACTCTTCGAAGCAAAATAGTCAATTTGAAATTGATTGGCTATATTAACCATGACCATATATATTGGTTATAGTTAGTTTTGAGGAGTAATGCTGTTAAAATTCAAAGCATTAATTCCAGATGATATCAGCCAGAATTGTCAACTATACTCCATAAATTGGAAAAAGACATGTTGGTTTTTTCAGCGTTCCATTAAACAATTGAGTCTAGATTCGAAGGTGAGATTGTTCAATTCGAAGCTATAAGTTGGCTTTTGAAGACAAAAAGGAAACAGAGGCAAACAATGTCAAATACAGAAAGACTTTGTTTGTGTTAAAGCCTTACATTGAGTAACCTTATTTGGGTACAAATTCAAGCTCATAAAAATAAGGAATAGAATAAATAACAAGATCATGGAACTTTGTCCAACAATGATCAATGAATATTTGTTCTTTCTTTATTATATCTTCTATCTCCTCTAATGTTGGCTGCATAAGTTGATGTGCTCTCACTTCATAGTAGAGCTCCTCAGCCTTTGTCTCGAAAGCCTCTTCCCTCAAATTTTGTTCCAATTCATCTATAACCAAATCATCCCAATACGCAGAATCTTTATTTTTGAAGTCATCGAAGTCTTCGATGAAGTTTTCTGCTTCGTACTGGGCATGAATTCGGAGAGATGAAAGTTGATCCAAAGATTGGATGGTGGCCTTGGAATTCTGATGCCAGTGGAGGAGTAACGGAAGTTGGTCCAAGAACATGTGAAGTTCTGCTTGGGCAATGGGATTGAGGACATGGCCCCTAGTCAGAATATCACAAGCCCATCGAAAGTTCTTGAGAGGGATGTCATCCTCAAGAACATTGAAGGGCAAGTGAGAGAAAGCCGCAAGCAGAAGTTGAGCTTGTTTCCGCTCAGCTGGAGTGGGAGATGATGGAGGTTTGTAAGGTGGAAAAATTTTGTCCATGGGAAGGGCAAGCCTTAATTTCTCTGTCCAGGAAAGAGTGGGAGGAGAAGAAGGAGTAGATGGTTCTGCTTCAGAAGATGGAGAAGGTGTGGATGCTTCTATTCCAGAAGGTGAAGAAGGAGGATATGGCACAGGAGCGGAAGGAACAAAGGCATTAATATAGTCGAGCCAGTCAGAAGAGCAAATTTTTGCCTTCTTGGCCAAAAATGAAGGAGTATACCCTTGTGATTCTTCCAGATGCCGGGCAGTGTGCATTGTCCTTGTGGGCATAGAGGATGTGTACCAGGCCACAAGCAGATTCTCCTCCAAACTACGTCGAAGGTCAATAGGCACATAAGGATAGACCACAGAGCTTCGAGCGTAAGAAGGAAAATGTAAAGGGTCAGTGAACTCAACAAAATGGTGATTAATTCGTTCCCTCAAGTCCCAGGACTCAGGTGCTGACCAGTTTGTCCATCCGGAAACCCCAGAAGATGAAGAAGTTGTAGCTTCATCCCAAGTAGAGGTTTGTGAAGAAGAACTTCCTAAGTCCATATTTGCAACTTGTTGAAGCAAAGGCTTGAGAGTAGTTCGTTCAAAGTACAAGGGGAGTTTAGAGGAAGAACTTCTTGTATCTGTAAATTTGTAAATCAAAGGATTAAGGGCAATGTGTTCGTAGTCCAAAGGTTGATAATCTGCAAAAGCCTCCATGACCTGCATATAGAAGGGCGGGTAAAGGTGGCTAATGAATGCGTGGAGATTCTTTCGAGGGGAAACAGCATTACTCAATGGCTCTTCGTATGCTTGATCAGTAGAATGAGAAGTTGATTGAGCCATAGTCCGTTCGAATGCTGAAGGTATTGGGATGTTCGATAAATTGAGAGTTAATGATCATCAAATAGGTGACGGTTGTGTTTCCTGAAGATAGATTCCATGCACATTCCAAAAGCGCGGGAAAAGCTTGTGATCCACTAATATCTCCAAGTATTGGGTATATTAGTGCGGGGGGTAATGTTGGCTACATATTTTGTAAAGCCAAATCATAGTTTGACACGTGGCAGATTAAGGGTATTATGGGAAGAAAATTCAAGTCCTCGATCCTGATCGAACACGTGGCAATGAACATTGGTTCTTACGTGATCTGAGTAGCACTAGATCAGTAAAGAGATACAAAGTGACGTGGCTTCAACGGTTACTCATATTCAAATTCAAATACAGGAGGGAAGCTCAACTGCAAGAGATGGCGTAGTGGGACTACTTCTAAGGCAGCATGATCAGCGATCATGGAGGAGCAGTTCGACAGTCTGAAGTGCAGTTCGAAGGTCATCTTTGACAAGTATAAATAGCAGGGAAGCCCTCAGAAAAGGCCCCCAGACTCAGATCATACAAACCAGTTTTTACTTCATATTTTCCTTTCCAGTTTTACATTTCTTGTTCTTTAAATACCTGCACTTTAATACCAGCACTGCACTTCGATTCATAGGAGTAGTTTCAAGTAGATTCAAGTAGACTGTTGCTGTAAACCTCTTCGAGGCTGAGTTTGAACTATTGTAAGTGTTCATTTTAATGAAATACTTCGATTGTTCTTCATATTAACTGTTATTTCTCTTAAATTCTCCTAAGTCAAGCCACCAGTAAAAGTCCTCTTCATTGAGGCTGAAAGAACTAAAACACAATCGTCTGATAATTGGTTGGCAACTATAATTTCTGTAAGGACTGATTGATCCTTGCTGGCACGCTCGCATTTACAAAATACCCTTCGAAAAGCCAAAAAGCCAACAAAAATATACTTTTAAATATTTTTTATAACAAAACTAGGAAATATGGGCATCCATCTTATATGGCAATTGTTTAAAACGTTACCATTTTTCCTAATTTTTCTTTCCTTAAATTAAAATAAATAAATCCATATTAATTTTTCCCCATTTTGAGGTCCTTTTATTCAAGAAGAATCTAAAACGTTGTTAAAAAAAAAAAAAAGAGAAATAAAAGACAAAAAATAAAATAAAATTAAGCTTACTTGAATTTTTCTCAATAACCAAAAAAATAACTTTTTAAAAATTTGTCAGACGCACCAATTTTTTTTCCCCAAAATCTTCATTCTAAAAATTAAAAAAAATAAATAAAAATATACTAAAATTGCATTCAACAAACCATTCATGCAATGTAAGTTTGTATAAAAATAGTAATTACCGAATTTGAAATGGGAAAGTTACCAATAAATCCTAAAAGTTGAAATTGTACTCCATTTGGTCCTAATATTTATTCTTATGATCTGTTTGGTCCTTTGTGCTGTCAAATGACGTAAATACCATTTGGTATTTAATGTTGCACGTTTGTTGATTTTGGAATTAATTTATGACGTGGCACGTTGATTGTGTTTGGTGGGTGCCACGAATGTAGAAAGTACACTAATGCTTTTATTGGTTTTTCACGTTTGGGAGAATGAAGCACGTGCAACACACACTACGACCCGACCCGTTACACACCCGTGACCGTAAAAACTTTGTATCACATAAACTCATTTAGGCATTTTTAGGGAACCCTAATTCATGTCGATTGAGTTTGTTCGGCGATTGTGATCTGTGTGAAGAAGATTTGAAGAAGGCGTGGGTATTCCTCAGTCGGAGTGGAACAATGTCTACGAAAGGTACGTGTTACCAATGCTGTTGTGGTTTTCCTTTTTGTTATGTTCCATATGAGGTTGATTGATTGTGTGTGTGGTGTCGTGATGTTTGTGTGATGTTCCGAAGCCATCGTTTTTGTGATTGTCAAGAATCGGCGGGTTTGTGTGACGATGTTTGAGATTGGGGGGGGGGGTGGAGGTCTGGGTGTGAGCTGGGTGTGTTTGGGTTTTTTTTTGTGTATGTGGGTTTGAAGGGTTGTTTGCGTCGATGTCTTTTGTGTGATGTTCCGTAGCAGTAGATGTTGGGTGTGTGTGTGGGTTTTTGTTTTTTTTTTGTTGTGTTTGTGTGATGTCACGAAGCAGACGATGTTTGAGCGAATGGTTGTGTGTATTTGTGTGACGAGCTTGTCGATTTGGGGGTTTTGTGTGTAACCTTGTGTTGTGGTTTTTTTTTTTTTTTTTTTGTTTGAAGTGTGGTACTATGTGACACATGCTGTTGTGTTAGTTATGTGAGTATGTACAACTGTAAAGGATCATGATATGTTTTGTTATATGTTTGTTATGTGTTTGTGATTTTAGGAAGTGATTGTTATTGGTTTTGATTGTGGTTGGTTTTGATTATTATTGGTTGCGTGTTGCTGATTGTCTGTATTGACCATGTAACACAGGGTGTTCTGTTTGTTATGTGGGTATGTACAACTGGTATGGATGATGTTATGTGTTTGTTGTATGTTTGTTATGTGTTTGTGGTTTTAGGTTTTGATTGTTATTGGTTTTGTGATAATGTAGATGGTGACGACAATAGAAGTCCGTGGACGCGTTCGTGTGAACGGAAACGTATTGAAGGTGTATTTGGGACAAAACCGAACAAACTGGGTGTTAACATGCAGGGCCGCATACTGTTTAAGCAGTCGAAGACAAACCACCTGCAAGCTCGTGAACAAGTTAATGAGAAACATGCTGGGCCATCACGCACTGCACCCACAAGGATTAACTTCCGATCAAATATTGCTGGGATCGTCAAGCTTGTAACAACATCTCCTTTAAGGGCTGGTCATTTTGAACAGCTGAAGAGGACCCCGTTTTGGATCATGGTTGAGGCTATCCGAATTAACAAGCTGAATCACAATGATTTCAGGAAGTATGACGAGACTATTTTGAAAATAATACGCACGTATGATGCAAAATGTGACGCATTCAACGTTGCTGGAAATTCTGTTAAGCTGTGTAGGAGTGACGTTAGACTCCTGTTTGGGATTCAATGTGGTACGAAGCATATTGATCTCTCTCCTTGTCAAAGGCCGACATCAGATTTCATCCAGCGGAGGAGTGTAAACACTGTGAGGATAACGTCGAAGCTTGTGAAGAGTTTGTTTGAAGAAGCCGTGGCCGGGCGAAGAAGGGTTGACGAGGAGGACGCAGCAAAGTTGTTGACGCTGTATATGTGTGGGAAGATGTTTTTTGCTAATTCTGGGGAGACGATAAGCTGGGCATTTGTGCGATACATCGATGACCTGAATACCGTACGTTCATACGACTGGACTGGTGCAATCCTACAAATGTTGATGGGTTCAATCAAGGATTTCCATCAGACGCCGGAGAAGGTCACTGGTTGTGTTGTCGCGTTGCTGGTATGTAAATTGTATTTTGTTTATGTAGATTTACTAATTTTTTTATAGTATATGTTGTGGAGATAGTTGTTGGTTTTTAAGAATTTTCTATTTCGAACGCAGTATTGGATTTGTGAACATTCCACGCTGGTGAAACCTGAAACGGAGAGTATGTTCCCAAGATTTATGAAATGGGACATTGGTGGCTTAGTTACCCGGATACGGGGTTTGGATTTATCGACACCTGGCAAATTTCAGGTGTAGTAATTGTATAATTATGTTTACTAATTGGTCATATATTTTTTTTTTTTGAGAAGGGTGTTTGATTATTGTGTTGTCTGTTTTGTGTTTTGGTTGTATGGTTGGCAGGTTCGTACTGACAGGTTGAGGTCGTTGGAATATGAACGTGACATATTGGCGACGGACGACAACGCCGTTGGCCGTCGTGAAGATGGAGTGACGGATGTGGTTGGTGGATGTGGCGATGGGTTTGAACGTGCGACGCATGAGGTGGTGGATGGCATGGGTGTGAAAGCGAAAGAAGTGCACGGCGTGGTACGTGATGCAGTGAGTGACGTGGGTGGTATACCAGAATTGGAAAAGGCTTTGAAGTGTGTGGCAGATTTGGAATTGCGGAACAAAGTAAACGAGGAGACAATCTCGAAGCTGGAGAATGAAGTAATCAGTTTGAAGAGTAAGATGGAAATGCAAGCCGTTAATATTGTTGGCGGGTTTGGGTGCGTTGTGAAGGTTAAGGATGACGAAATACGAAAACTTGAAGATGAGAACAAGGGATTACGGCAAACAATTTCGATGTTAGAAGACCAACTGGCTGACCAGCAAGTACACACTGTTACGCAAGCTTACCGGAAGAACACACCACCTGACTGTAGGGATGTTGGTGCAAGCAATTGCGAAGGAGGTAGTGGGTTCGATGTGACGGTTGTTCATGATGTTACGCCTATTAGGGTTGGTGTAAATGTAGGTCTCAGTGCTGAGAATGTTACTGTGCACACAGTATCTGATTCAAGTCCGGTGCCAGAACGTAGTGTTGGTGATGTAAAATTGACGGACTTTGAAGTGGGGTTGTTTCCGAATAAAGGGGAAGGTGTAAGAAATTCGTTCGTCCGTAACCTGAAGAACAAAGTGAGGAAAGAATTAAGGCTGAAAGATTATGAATACCAGGTAGTTGGGGATCAGGAAAAGAAAGCAGTCACACATGGGTGCAAAGGTGTGGTGATGGGGAAAAGCACTGTGAAAGACACAGTTGTAGACGTGGACACAGTTGGTGTTGCTGCCAGTAAATGGTCTGGGTTTGAGTTGAACAACCGTTTTGGGGTTTGGAAAATGATGACGTTTGAAGAGAAGGAGAAAATAATGAAGGCTTACGAACGGAATGGTGACGGGTATGTGTGGGTATTTATGTAATTTATTTCCGCATACGTATCGTGTTTTGGTGAGGTTTTGAGATGATGTGTTTGTTTTATTTGTAGGGCTGTCATGTGGGCTAGTGGTGAAAGTGGTGTGTCTGTGTATTTTACAGACGTGAAGAGTCTTGTACGGGGCGAAAGTATATGTGGCAATGTGAGTTGTATTATTATTTTATTGTGTTATGCGTTGTGATGTGTTACATGGTTGTGTGTAATGTGTTTAGACGTACGTGTTGTATGTCGGTTATGTACGTAGTTAATGTATTGGTGTGTCAATGCAGGTGATTGATGCATATGCTGAGACGTTGGTGACAGAGCAGGCACATGTCTGTGCGGGTGATGCTTTAGCGGACAAATCGTACTTCTTCAGCAGTATTTGCATGGTGAGGAACGTAGTTTGTAATTGTGTGTAATGTAGTTTGTAATTGTTGGTGACAGAGCAGGCACATGTACTGATATTGAATGTTTGTTGTGTAGAGCGTTTTCAAATCTGGCAACAAGCAAACAATGGAAAGTTATGTGCTGAAGAATTTTGCAGCATCAAAGGAATGTCGGTACATTCATTTCCCAGTATGCAACAATGCACACTGGACACTTGTGGTGTACGACGCAGAGGATGGAAGTTGGAAACATTTTAACCCAATGAGGCAACGTTCCTGTGGCAGGTCAGACCCGCATTACAGTGAAGCACTTGTCCTGGTAAGGAACACATTTGAATATAATTTTTATCACGTCATGGATGTATTACGCTGTTGAATGTAATTGTGGTGGGTGTTTTGTGTATGACAGAAGGAGCGTGTGTCGTCTGTAATGAAACGGTCGTTACGAGCAGATGGAATAGATGAGGTTAGCATAGCTGAGACTTTCAACAATCCCCTTGAAGCTGTTGAAGACTGCCCCAGCAGAAAGCTGACTCGTAAGTGAATTGGAGTTTGGACTGTATTGTTTCTTATTGGTATGCGAAAGTGGTTGTGGATTGTAATTGAAATTTTATTTCTTGTTTTCTCAACGCAGGCTGGACTGTGCAGTTATTGTTTGCGCGGTGATGAGGCAGTACGTGCACCATGTTGATGTAGCGCGATCATTGCAAGGTACCAATGGCATTGTGTTGCGGGCGAACATGGTAAAAGGATTTGTCAACGACGTTAGCAGGGGTCTTCAACATGCCATCTAAATGTTAACTTTAAAACACATATGAAAACATTGGCGTACAGTTATATAGTTTTGATTAGCAAATGGAATTTCCATTTTTTGGGGGGCTCATGTGGAAGATGATAGCGTACAGTTATTTATTTTTGATTAGGAGGTGGTATATGCATGGTTTTTGGGTTGCTGTGAACGTACATTAACAGTATAAATTTCGTAGTAAATATGAAGTTGGTTTTTTTTGAATGTGTTGTGGTTTTGTTTATTGTGACTTGTGATGTATGAATGGGCATTGTGTTTGTATGTAGTTGGTATGACGTGTTATTAGCTGGTGAGAATGTTTTACAGTGGGTTTATATGGTGTATAGTGATGTGGTTTGATATGTTGAACAAGTTTTATGTGTGTGTGAACAAAAATTTTTTGGGTTGGTGTTGTCCCCCGTATAGGGTGGTTATGTAATTTTTTATGTTCCACGTGTAGGGTGGTAATCTGAGTGTGTGTTTTGAGTAGTTAGTAGAAGCAAATGTAGCATAATGGAGCAGAGTTTCTGTATTAATGTGGTGTTGTTCGTTGCTTAGGGTGATTTGGTGATTGTGTGTAATGATGTAAGTGTGACTTTTATACTTACCAGTTTCTGCGAAAAGTGGGTTGATTGGGATCACAATTCAGTTCAATACAATGGACAAAATTATTACGTAAGAAAATACGGTACGTAACATTTATTTAATAATGAAAACGCATAACAAGTGATAAGACCCAAATTATTTGGTCGACTTACATAATGAAGACGACAATGTAATGAAAACGATACTAGTACGTAATAACAGCGACGATAATAGTATGGTATGTCCGGTGTGTTGACGACAATGTTTAAATCACACTGGCAAACTTATTAAATGAAAACAGTGACCATAAATTTTGCATGCAATGATGGCTAAATTGGTTCTTTACATGTCTTCCTGTTGTGGTGCCCCATGCGTTGACAACGCCCGCAGCGAATTTGCTGTGTTTCTTCACCCCGAGACAGAATTCTTTTTTTTTTAGGCCTTCCAGGTGGTCGTTTCACAACTGGTGGGTGTATGATGAAGTCGTCGGTGTTGAACGGAGGTTTCTCAACAGTTGGTATTGGGGTTATGCTTGATGCGTATGTGGAACGATATTCGGACACATGGTAATATGGTTCGATTAAGTCATACAGATCTCGTCCGCTGTTACGGATTGCAACCATTGCGTGCTCGCATGGGATTCGTTTAATCTGCCACTGAAAGCATGAACACGTCTGCCTGCCAACATCGACAAGTACTGATGGGTATGAGTGGACCTCGTACACATCGTCATTTGATTGGCTTACAAGCCACGCCCTGCCTTTGTTGTAAGCTTTTACCAACCGAGACTCGATTTTGGGACAAAGAATTCCAGGCCACGCGGCTGCCTTTTGTCGGCGTTTTGACATTTGGTCCATAATTTTCGTTCTAATGCTGTCAACCATTTTTGTGATTGGGAGGTGTCGTGCCTCACGAATCCAAGAGTTGAATGACTCAGCGGCGTTGGAACACATCTCGCCGTACCGGTCACCCCTACAGACACAAAGATGAAAACATGTAGTAAATAGTTCCATGTAATTATGAAGGATAAATCCATTGAACAAAACAATGTACGAAACTATTTTGGTGGAATATATTCATGATTGGTTGTGTACCGAAAGTAGGCATTTGCCCAATACGCTGGAGGTAAATCTTTTAGAAAAGCCGTTGCCAATTGTCGCCCCGATGCCGTAAAGCTTTCTAAGCTGGAGTTGAATGCAGTTACGGTTGGTGCGTAAGCACATGCACGAAATTTACTTAGCAATCCGACACGGTGCATCTTGTTGGTATATCGCATCTTGTCTTGCAAGTTTCGTTGCAAATGTTGCAAGCAGAAAGCGTGGTGGGCAGATGGGAATATTATCGGAATGGATTCTAGAAGTCCTGTGTGTCTGTCTGAGATAAATGTGATCGTCCTGTCTGTTGTGACCACGTTCGCGAGGTGTTCCAAAAACCAAGACCAGTTAGTTGTGTTCTCTGAGTCGACAATTGCAATTGCCAATGGGAATAAACCTGTGTGCATAATTAATAGTGGGTTCAGCATATGGGTATGACGCAAACATCATATAAATTTTTATTTTTAAAAAACACAAATATGCCAATAATAGTGTGTTTGCTACGAATGAACATAACCTTGATTGCCATCCTTTGCAGTAGCAGCTAGCAAGTTGCCTTTGAATTTCCCCTTCAAGAAGGTACCGTCGAGGAATAGTAAAGGGCGACAATGATTGAATCCATCGATGCATGCTTTGAATGATATAAAAAATCGTAGAAACCGGTGATTCTGGTCATCGTAATCAATGTTAATGTAACTGCCCGGATTGTTTTCCATTACAGCATTACTATACCACCGTAATTGATCGAACGAAATGGAATGTGCACCGAACATCTCACCCCTTGCTTTCTCAACTCCCAACCATGCTACTCGGTAACTGATCTCTAATCCATAATCTTTTTTCAAGTCATATACGACATCGGATGGCCGTGTGAGCGGTTTGTCACGTACTCGTTCGGAGATAACATCGGACACTAAATCAGACCCTGCCCTCGGGTTTTTTGTTGTCCGAACAGCAACACCACAAGTGTGCTCTGCGTTCCACTTACGAATGTAAAAAAACTCATCAGCGTGAAGGACTCTTGCATGTATAGACCAAAGGCATCCTTTTGATTCCCTCATCGTGCAGACGGCTGTAATCCGAACGGAGTCGTTTTTCAGATACTTGAACCGGAATCCACATTCAACTGCATACTTACGTAGAACATTACGGAATTCGGCAGCCCCGCCTTGGAAACTTTGACCAACATGTGTGATACCATTAGCCCATTGTGCGGACATGTACACTTTGTCAACATGAGGACAAAAATTTGGGAGTAAATCATCTTGTTCATCATCGTCATTCGACTCATATCCTTCCGTCAGTGTGCTGAATGTAACATCACACGGTTTCCGATTCGCGTCGCCAATTCCGTTCGAACTTTGCATGCATCGAGTTTCGACGACGACGTCAATATGTCCTAAACGGAAAGACCGTGCAAGGGATACCATGTTTTCCATATCAATATCATTTTGTAACTTGAAATTGTTGTATCCTGGAATCTTGAAAAATAAACAGACATCATCATCTATGAGGCCAGTGAAATTCTGATGGACAGCATTGACCAAATCGTCAAAACGAAATGGAAATTGCAACTTCACGGCGGCATTCGTATCACTGTAACAACACACCAACATAATATGAGCGTCCATCCCTGCAATCTGCAAATAGTGTGACAGAGTGTTTCAGATTGAAGCCCAGACATGTGTGTCAAATGCACATCAAAATAAACAATGTGCACAGGCCCATACGAATGGGAAACACCAATACTGTAAATTTGGCACAGCAACACACAGTGATTAAGCTGTATACACAACGCGCAGTAAAGAGATATCAACACGAAACGGAGCAACACCTTTACCACACAAGCACTACTGTTGAGTTTTCAGATTACCCACAACCCCGTGCTTTACCCAGAAAACATCCATGCGTATCATGTGACCAGCAAATCAGCAATGCGTATGAAACACATATTGGGTGTACAAATCGGGTAAACAAACACGTATTGAGTGTTTCAGATTACAATGAATGTATCGAAAAACGTAGTGACACCCGTGAACTGTTGCATACGAATGTGTGAACAACCCATCCAGAAAAAACAACACACATCGACTAATCTATAGACAAGACGCACACGGGAAAAAGAAATCAACACGAAACATAATAATACCTGCAACACGAGCACTATCGTCGGCGAAAACTGGAACCACCGTCTGTCCACAAAGACGAAACAGATATCAACACGAAACAGAGCAACACCTTCACCACACAAGCACTACTTTTGAGTTTTCAGATTACCCACACCCCGTGCCTTACCCAAAAAACATCCATGCGTATTATGTGAACATCAAATCAGCAATGTGTATCAAACACATATTGGTTGTAGAAATCGTGTTTCAGATTACAGTGAATGTATCGAAAAACCCAGCAACACCCGTGGACTGTTGTATACAAATGTGTGAACAATCCACTCATAAAAAACAACACACAGCGAGTAACATATAGACACAACGCACACGGGAAAAAGAAAATCAACAGGAAACATAATAATACCTGCAACACAGCAGCACTGTCGTCGGCGAAACGGGAACCACCGTCTGTCCACGAACACACCAATGATCACAACACACCGTCACATCAGCCACAAAAACCCTAACACAAAACTATCAAAGAAAATCAAAACAAACCCCACGTGGAGAAAGGGTATAACTGACCAATACATATTAGCAAAAAAGGAAAAACAGGATCAACAGGACTATAATTCCTCACTGATAGGACCAATCAGAGCAACAGACATAAAGTTGGGACCAAATGGTGCAACTGTTTGTGGGATGGGATTTATTGGTAAATATCCCATTTGAAATTAGGATTCTACAATGACGCTTAAAAAAAATCAAATACGAACACTAAATAAAAAAAATTACAAAGTAAATTTCAGAAAAATTGCTAAAGAAAATATTTTTCGAGCTAAAGGTATTGGGTAGCAACTTAGGAAGTCAATTTAAGTACAAATCATAACTCATATTGCAGTTCATACAACTTCTACAACAAAATATAGAAAAAATTAAATAGAAAATCAAAACAAATAAATCAAAAATGTTTAAAAATTGAATGCTTTATTACATACCAACCTTCACTGTTGTTATATTGTAATTCATACAACCCTTACGCCAAAATAAAAAATATAAAGAAAAAAAAGTCAAAACAAATCTATCTATATCTATCTATATATATTATATATATTATATAAGGAAAATGGGCTTTTTAACCTATAAACCTTATGGGAGTTCTAATATCCTAATCTTAATTTTCTAAGTTTTTGATTTAAAAAAAAAAAAACTTAGCATTTATTAATTTCTCCTAACCCATAAGCTTTTGAGGGATTTGGTCAAAATCCCCTCATAATAAAACTTTAATACATTAACGACAAGCATAAGGAAAAGGAGTTTTTTAACCTACAAGCCTTGTGGGAGCTCTAATATCCCAATCTTCATTTTCTAATTTTTTTGATTCAAAAAAAAAAAAAAAAACACTTAACATTTATTAATTTCTCCCAACTTACAAGCCTTTTGAGGGATTTGTTGAAAATCTCCTCATAATAAAACTTTAATACATTAAGGACAAGCATAAAAAAATTCCTTAATTATTATCAAAATATTAAACTTTAATATAATATAACTTTTGATGTAGATGTCAGTTTGTAATAAAATTAGTATTTCTAGAATTATCTCATTAATATCTATCAAATGAGATTCATGTTGACTATGAAATTCTTAAAAAAAAAAAAAAAATTATTACCGTTGAAATTGATGTAAACAGTAACAGTAATATGTTACTCTGTTTGATAGTTATTTTATTTGACTGTAACATGTTATTTTGTCTTATAGTAAAATGGTACTTTGTCTGACAGTAACATGTTACTCTAGATATATTGTCTAAAAAAAAAAAGAAATATTTTATTTTATTCTTACTCAATTATGTGTTTTTTCCTTAGGGGTTTATGAAGCAAAATAAATTGGACGGTCTTTTTCACTAAACAAGGGTCCAATGGAAGGGTTTTGCCTAATTTCGCAAGCCTTTTTGACTTATCTCTAGGGGTGAACATAGTCCGGATTGGTTCGGATTGGTCTGGATTGGGGTAAAATCATGATCAATATGCTATCTACGGTTCTTGAAAAATTAGAATCAATCCAATCCTTTTAAATCGTGGAACCAATCCAATCCGTTTAAATCATGGAATCAATCTGAACCAATCCATTTAAACACGGATTGGATCAGTTTAGGGCCACGGATTTATATAATTAAATAACAAAAGAAAAAAAATAGAACATTTTAATTTCATAAAAACATAAATATAGTATCATATTAGTTCAACAATAACAACATATATTTCCATAATAGTGACATACTGTTCTAGAATTTAAACAATCATAAGAAAACTGGGTCCACCATAAGTATTAGACTATTACAAATTAAAACTAAAACCAACAAACAAAAGCAATAAAAGAAGATACCATGCGGGTTTGGGGTTAGATTTTATATGGAATAAAAGAAGATATTATACGGGAGGGTGTATAGTATAAATATAGACCATTTGTATACAGTCCAGATCGGTTCTAATTTGGAACCGTGGGGTTAATCCAGAACCGATCCGTGGATTACGGATTTTTAAATTTTCAATTCGGAATCAAACCACGGATTCAAAAAACCAATCTAAATTTACTGGATTGGACTGGACCGGACCGGATCGGATTACGAATTTCACAGATTCCTTGCTCAACCCTACTTCTCCGTACCTATTGTCGCACCTTTTTCAACTTCTCTCATATACTATGGTTAGTGATGAGATTGTTAAATTATTTTTATAAAAAATCTAAAAAAATAATTTGTATATTAAAAAAATATCTAAAACAAATATAGAAAAATAAAATAACAAAATAGAAAAAAATAGAAAAACAAAATTACACTATGCATTTCATTAATAATGCTAAAAAAATGTGTAAAGTGTTTGTGTAAAGGCTTGACACGTGTCCACTCTCAAATTATCAAGTGAATATAGATGAAATCAAAGAACTCAGCTTTAATAGGTAACAAATATTAGAAGCCCAACCATTGAAGCCTAATAACTATTAATTAATAGAATTCAGCAATTGAAAGGTTTCAAACCACATCTTTTTATCTTCTCAAATGTTTCATTTTTTTGGTTCGTGCATTCCTTTTAATATTGATGGAGAATTGAATATGTGGAAGAGTGAGAGACATTAAAATTATATATTAATTTATGTCATTGTTGTGATGAAAAATAAAGGTTGTCTTCCTTTTCTATAGCGATTTATCTGGTTTTACCTCCAATCAAACGTCAAGTGTGCTTCTATATTATCATTGAACGTTGCTTTTATTTTTTTTAGATACATTATCTCACAATTGTTTGTGTTTTGTGTTATGAAATTTATTACATCTGTATTTGTTAAAACTATTAGATGGATTTAATGTAAGAAGTGTAGACTATTTCAATGTCATTCTCGAGATTAGAAGTACAAAAAATATACACAGAAAGTATATAAATAGACAAGTTTTTACAAAATTTATTTGTGAGTCTCACTTCTTGAAAATCCTATAATTCATTTATTTTTTGTATTATATTTTATGTTTAGTTTCTGTACTTTTTTTAAAAAAATATTATTTTCTTTAAAAGTTTATTTTTAAAAATTAATAAATAAATAAGTAAATCATTTTCTATTTCAAACAATTTCATTTTTTTTTTAAATTTTTTCTTAAAACAGTTTTAGTTTTGGGCAATTACTTACTCTTATATATAATATATATATATATATAATTTTGTACATTTTAAGTGTATGATATTTTCACTAAAACACTCGGAGATACACTATGATAGAAGTATTATGCGAAAATCAACTAAAAGAAGAAGAAAAATAAATAAAACCATACGATGAATGTGGAGTAAAGATCAAAACTCCCAAAGTAAGCAAGTAAACAAATAAGGAAGTATAATAGAATGTTTAACAGACATTTGAAAATTTGCAACAAAATTTTATAACTTTTATTTTTGTTAAGAAAATTCTATTTGGTACTAGTTAAATAAAATGCTTTTAAAATATTTATTTTTAAAAAAAAAAATTGAAATTAAACTATAGTAAATTTATGTAAGCATAATTGCTAATTACATTTTTTTACTTAATGTATAATATTATATTGATTACCTTTTTCAGGTTTATTTTTTTAAGTATTTATATAGAAGTAAAAAATGTCGTTAGGAATAAATTTCTCCTTAATTTAGTTATAAATTTTGCCCATACATTATTTTTAAATTTTGAATAAAAGCAAACATAAAATAATTGATTGAAGATATGCTGTATTTGTTATATTTCTTTTTCTGTGTAAAAAAAGAAGAAGAAGATATTTAAAAATCACAAGTCACATATATACAAATAATTATAAACACAACCCGTACATAGTACGGGTGAAACACTAATAAATAAAAAGTTTAAGTTAAACCCTTAATTACATACCTCCATTCCCTATTTACAAATTAATATTTTAGCAACTTTACGCATCATCATTGCTAAAAAAAGTGAAGCACAATTCATAACGTGGTGAGAGATTGAGTAGATATTAAGTAATACCAAGAGAAAACCTAAAATAGAAGATGTTAATTTCAATTTCATAGTTTTTCTCCCCACAGATTTTTTTTCCCGTTTGCCGTATGAAGTGAGAGATGATAGTAATTAGCTTATGAAGGAATTGTAATAATATTTTAGGGATAAAATTGATGTATTGAAATTGTAATGTTGTAAGGTTTTAAAATTGCACAAAATATGGAATGGGAGAAAGTTAGGTAAAAAAGGGCATAAAGTATAAAGTTTATATTTCCTTTTCAAATTTTACAAAACATGGTATAATAATTAATTTTAAGTAATTAATATCCAACAATTTTTTTAAAAAAATAATTTTAAAATAAATAAAAAAATTTAACAATTTTAGGATGAGGATTTAGAGGCCTTAGAGGCTTCCTTATTAAAAACTCTCTTTTACTTAATATATATATAGATTATATTATATTTAAAAAAAAAAGAAGCCATTTACCCTTCTACTTTTTATATATACACTTCATATTATGTTTATAGAGAAATTGTAAAAAAAAAATCTCAAGATTTGACTATTGTAACAAAAGTAACAACGTGTTATTTTAAAAAAAAAAAAAAATTTGACGATACAATGTCAGTTATAAAAGAATAATTTTAATTTTAATTATTTATTTTAATATTCTATAAATTGTTACTTGAATACATATTAATTTTAGTTAAATTATTTGTGTATTTTGATAATTTTAGTTCGATCGTATTGTAAAAGTATAATTATCATATAATAATTTTGTATGATATATATTAAATTATAAAATAGTAAAATAAATAATCATTTTGATATTAAAAATAATAGTTAAATTAGAAGAAAAATTAGTAATATAAAATTAAAAGTAATCCTACTATTTAATTTTCTTTTATATTCATTTGAAAAATAAAAATATGTAGAAATAGAAATTATATAAAATTTGTTAAAAAAATTAAATACAAATATGTTGTAGTTGGATTATCATATAACGATTTTATATGGTATATATATATATATATATATATATATATTAAATTATAAGATTATAAAATAAACACTCTTAATTAAATTAAAATATTAACTATATAAAAGTAATTTAACAGTGACTAACCAAGAAAGAATCATATAACATCTAAACCCAAAAAGAAAAAACAATTAAAGTATTTAAACAAACGATAAATCTGAGTGTGTGAAGTGTTTAATCATCTGTAATATGATATTAAAACATAAAAAAATTGTTGTTCAACAATTGAAAAAGTAACTCAAGCAGTAAATCCAAACTTTAGAAGTTCTTCGAGAGTATTGTTGTGCAAGTTTTTCTTCCTATGAATTGTGATTATATAATACCCGAGAAAATAAGAAGAAAAAAAAAGCAATTTAGTATTAAAAAAAAAATCCACTAACTTTGAAAGAATTAATTCACCATGAAAAATATATGAAAAAGAAATATTTGTTAAATAGAGTCTATATAAAATAGGTAAAGTTAGTATAATTTAAATCAAGTTTGAGTTTGTGTAGAACTCTATATATAATTAACAAAATACATGCTGATGTGGTTCTCTTAGAAAAAAAATAAATCCTTACAATGTGCCACTGAAGAATGACTTATTTTTGTCAATTAAATATATTTGAGTCATTAAATTCAATATAGGTATATATAAAATCTATAAAATATTATTTTTTGTCAATTTTACTTAACAAAAATAGTTATATAATTTATATTAAGAACATATCAAAAAATTAAGATTTAAATAGATAAAATTAATAAATTTACAAATATCAAATTTTGAGATTTTTTTAAATAAAAGATTATACATATCAGCAGTTTCAATACATAGCATAAAATGGAGACTGTGTAATCTTCAATTTTTATTTGATTTTTTTTTTTTTGGGATTCAAAAATACCAATGCCAATCCCAAGAAATTAAAAAGAGGGAAAGGCCATTGTAGAAACCATCAAAATAACCGCCCCGGTTGATGTGAATACTATCCGGTTTTATTCCTATCTATCCATTCATGTTCTCCCGCTATATAAACCCCAACAACTCCTTTCTTTCGAACTCTCTCTGTCTCTCTCTCTCTAGATAATAGTAATATTTGTCCGCCTATTTACAAACTAGTTCTGAATTGCTTTTTGTCTGTGTTTCTTTGTCCCAATGGAGGCCTCTTCTTGGTTTCTTAGGGTTTTGGTGGTTGTGATATTGTGTGGTACTGTCTTTCTTAACAATGGTGGGGTTGTTGAAGCCTCACACGAAGTGTATATGGAGTACCAGTCTGTTTCTGCTGTTGAACTCAATCACCTCCACAGAACTGGCTTCCACTTTCAACCCAAAAGGCACTGGATCAATGGTAAGTCCCCCTATTTCCAAAATAATCATGTTGCTATTTATTTTTTATTTCCTATTTATTTATTATATGTGCAATTAAAAAAAAAAATGTTTGGGACTCCCTTTTGAGAGACCCTTACCACCCCACAGTGATGTGGACCAATGATGTGTTTGTATTTTTTTTTTCTTTCTCTTTTTTACTTGCACCAATCACAAGTGAACGAAAGTTGTGGGGTGATATTTTGTGAGGGTCTGAATCATTACTGTTAAAAAAATATGCGTGTTATGAGTCAGTTGTGAATCTGTATGTCTGTTTTTGAAACTCTTTCTGTATGTCAGCTATTGTGTTTCTATGGAGATAGTTATACGAAGGTAGTTTATGAGAGGCAAATTTGGGAATATGAAAAAACCATAACATAAATATCAAGCCAAACTTTTATTTTATAGAATAAATTATCAACATGTGTATTGTGTTCATAATTTAAGAATGGTTTAATTAACAAAGTTTGTAATAAGTGTATGATTTTTATAGAATTGTTCACTAGAATAATTTGTTACTGGTAATTTTGATATTGTGAAGTATTCTTATATGTTTTTGTTTTGAAGGCATGAGTGAAAAATCAGCCAATTCATTTTGTATGCATTTTTTATTTATATATCTTTGTTGGGAATTTGAGATTCGGAAAAAGAAAATATTTTTAAGATGGTTAGGGTCAATCTACACCTAACACAAAAATTTATTGTCAATAACTTCGTACTAATCTAGTAGTCTATACATTTAAATAGAAGCATTATTTTTTAGGAAGCCTTGAACATGAAATCTTGACAGGAGTATACACTGTCATTGACGATACATGCATTGTAAAATTATTATGTAACCTAAATTCCAAGTTATTTAATTTAGATATCTTTCCCAATATGAAATATCTTTCAGTTACCCACCAATATATATATATATATATATCTTTCTGGTTTGGTCTCTCTTTAACCAATTCAAGCATAGTAGTCTAATCCACAAACAAATCACAGACAAGATTTTACTAAATTTATTAATATGGTCTATTTTTTTTTAAAAAATAATTTGTCCATTAATGTATTCACATTAAGTCATAAATTTCTCCATAAATGTGTAAATATTTTTTAAAAGCATCGCTGATGTGGAATTTCTCTTATATTATTTGTGTACATATTAGTTCCAACTATGGAGTCAGGTCGAGCTATAAATATATATATACGTAGTGATTTGTGAGTATTGTTATTTAACCTCTTTTTTCTTTTATTTTATTTTTTTGAATAAATGTGGTTATATTGTGTGGTAAGTGAGCCAGTTTAATGATAAATAAAATTAAATTAAAAAAAAAATATTGATACAAATCAAAAGTAGAAACAGTACAAATGAATAACGGGAGCTTCTATATACACACACTCTTTCCCCTCAATACACATCTCCCTCTCACACACTTTCCACACACCCCTTCATTAAGTGTGTGTGGAGAGGGTGTTTGGTGTGTGTATATAGAAGCTCCCATGAATAACATAACATGAATAAAAACGAAGATGCCAAAGTCAAAAGTACCCTTACCTAAAACATGTTCCAATTAGGTTAAGGTCGCTACTAAGAAACATATGTTTGGGGAAATTGTAAATACATAGAACAATCTGACATACAGAAAGAGTTACACCAAAGATAAGAATGAATTTACACCATGCACAAAGGAGAGTTGCATCATCCTGAAAATGCAATTTTTTTCAATCCTTCACTGAAACGCAATTTTCCCAAGTTTTTTTTTTTTAGTTCATAAATGCTTACAAATGAATAACATGGTTGATAATTTGAACCTCCAATTTATTCTCTGAAACTTTTTTGTTTTTTTATGGAATTTCTCTGAAACTGTTAAAAGTGTTAAACATGTTATTTTATTGGAGGGCAGGATTAGCAGCAATTGTTGCCAAATATTTGATTCAAATTGGTTAATTGCATCTATCAAATTCGTGCACTAGTGTAGGTGAAAGTAGGGGTGAGAATTAATGACACTATCTAACATTATTTAGCATGATAAGACTGGTTTTATTTTTTTGACAAGAATCTAATTGTAACACAATATGATAACATGATAAATAATTAGGTTAGATTAGTATCAGATTTGAATGATAATAAACCCATTTTATGAAAGATTTGTTACATATTTTAATCTTATATATCTATCTAGGAGTGTCATGACAGGTTTAGTCACATATGTAACCTCATATAATTAAATAAAGACGTAAAATAGAATTCTGGAATCAGTACGATCTTTTTCTCTTTTTATTTAAGACAACTCAATATTTTCATTTATTATTTTGGTAATAAACAAAAAAATAATAGGGTTTAATGTTTTGCAATTATTTTTTATAAATAAATTTTATCTAGTAAAAATTAATTTTATAAAATTTAATTTGTTGGGAATTTTTTTTCACACACTTTGTATGGGAAAAAAAATAAAAATTGATTTAGTATTTAAGAAATTTAAAACTCGAAATAATACAAGTTAAATATGAGTAATATAACCTGGATCCTTATTTTAAGAAGAATGATAGAGATTTATAATTTTAGTTTCACAAATTCACCTACAATGATTTGATAAGAAAGTTAGGCCCTATGTAGTTTTTTTGATCGGTTAGGCCCTATGTTAGGCCCTATACAAGTTAGGCCCTATGTAGTTGATGTAGGACAAATCACAAATTAACACTTATCATGCTATATTATTATTTGTCAAATTAAATTTTTTTTTTTAATAATTTCAAACATTTTTCTTATAAAGTTGTAGACCTCCTCTACTGCACAAATTCTCCCAAATCCTATTTTGTTCACAGATTCAAAAAGTGGGTAAATAATACACACACATTTATTTATTTATTTTATTTTAGGTGAATATACACACACATTTGGACTGATGTAGAATAATAAGACCTACCACTTTAGATAGGTGTTATGTATATATATATATTTTAAATATAAGATTCACATATTTAAATGAAGAGGAAAAAAAAAAATTCAAGATTTAAGTTTTGTAAGAAAATAAATCTTAAAGTTTTAATTTTATCAATTTAACCTATAAAATTTTGATTTATTTTCAATCTAAATAATCTACCTATATCCGTTAAGTAAAATCGATAAAAAGATAAATATTTTAGTTATTAAATTCAATGAAGAGAGAATTTTAGATATATATATATATATATATATATATTTAAATTGAGTTTAATGATTAAAAATATTATTTTTTCATTAATTTTATTTAACAAAAATGAAGGAGAATTTAAACTGAAAGTAATAAAAAGATTAAAATTTAAATTAATAAAATTAAAAATTTATTTTGTTACAAAATTAAATTTTGAAATCTTTTTTTTTTTGCATAGATCGCACAGTAAATTCATTTTCGATTCCCCATTCCAAAAAATGAGTTGTCTTGTCACGGCTTAAAGCCTTACACGTCAGTTTTGGAATCAATATTTGGGATTCTTTTTGTCTTTATTTCTTCGAAGCGTCGGTGAAAATGTTTATTTTATTTTGGAAAAATATCAATTTATTGTATTTTTTGTATAAAAAAAAGAAGAAGAGAGAGAGATGAGATTAATAGTAAATTTTAAAAAAATAATAATAATTAATTTTTTAATTTTTTATTATAAAGTTTCAAATATATTTTGTAAAATTATAACTAATTTGTAATTTTTCCTTAATTTTTCTTTGATCACTTCTGTCTTCTCAAAGTATAAAATCACGAAATGATTGTAGAATGGGTGGTGGTATTTTTCATGAACAACTCTTTCAGTGGTTCAATTCAACCATCACTTATATTTCTTGACGGACCTCTTCCAAAACAACAGTGTTAGTCACTTGGGCCTTCGGTGCCTGGCTGAGTACAATCAATATCTTTGGAGTCACATCTATCGACATAACTTGATCTGTATAGAGGGAGTGTTTTGCATAAATTTTAGGATTAGTCAAGTTTACCTAAATATCGATTATCAAAAAAAAAGTAAAATAAATAAACAACAATAATAATCACAATTCACTTATACTTTATATGTTTGATATTTTTCTTTTAATATCTTGTAATTTCAAAAGAGGTCTATAAATACATTTCCAAAGTTTTATTTAAAATACAAATTATTCCCTGTGATTTTAAAAATTACATTTCACCCTTTGAAATTTGTTATTTCATAATAGATTCCCAATTTACTAAAAAATTATCAAGTCATTCAACAATTTTTAATGACGCCAAAAATTTATTTCAATTAATAATTCAATTAATTTTATTATTATATAGGAAAGTAGTTAGGGATTTTATTTTTTTAATTAATTCTTTTAAATAAATTTTTTTGACAAGGGAGTATTTGTAATCTTCCAAACTACAGGTGATAATGTAATTTAAACAAATCTCAAGAAATATGTTTGTAATTTACCCTAAAATGTAATAGTTGGAATATAATTTTTTATACTAAAATTACGATTTAAATTATTGAAATCAAAATTACCCCGGAAGCGAATGAAGTTAGAGGGGTTGTGAATCGTGATACACTACAACATATAAGGGTTTTAGAGAGTTAAATGTATTGGTCTCTAAAAGTAAAAAATTTGTTGCAAAAGACATTTACAGACCAATTTCCATCATCACAAGGATAGTCGCTAAAAAGTCGTCTCTAAAAATAAAAAACAAGGATTTTTGCGACAAAATTTTGAAAATGTCACTAATAAATAGAATTTTATGGACCAAATAATTTGGTCTTAAAATGGTTAATTTTTTGAGACAAAAAATTTGGTCCCAAAAGGATAATAATTCATACTTAATGTCTAATTTTCGTTGTTAAAAATATAATAATAACACTTTTCGCAACAAAAATATTTGGTGTCAAAAAAATAATTTTGTCTTTAAATTTTAAAATCTCTAAAACTTTAATTTTTTTGTAGTCATAGTTCAATGACATTAAGTATAGCAATTACTTGTATCTAAATTTTATTCTTATATATATATATATATATTAATGTATGTACACCGTGCTTTCAGTGAACAAGAAAAGAAAAATAAAAAAAATAAAGAGATAGGGAGAAAAATAAAAAAGGAGGAAAAATAAATAAAAAGGAAAGAGGGAGAAAGGTGGGCAGGAGAGAGAGACAACACATGAGTGAACCAAAAAAAAGAAAAGAATGCGGGTGTGAGACACAGAGAGAATGTATGAGTGAACACAAATGGAGGGAAATAACTGAGAATTAATCTTGACCTTATAATGAATTTGAAAATTAATCTCATCCATTGATACAAAATGTATTTTTTAAGACATTTTGACACATTTAAAAAAAAAAAAAAATCTTACTTTATCATACAAATATATATTATATTTTAGAAAATTTGGATGAGACTATCTAGTCACTTATACATTTTCTCTATTACTATTCTATTCTATTCAGAGAGTGTAGGTATATCTTAAAGGCTGCCTATGGGTACAGGTTTGAATAATGGAACGGGTATGATATAAGTACGTCGATACAGTAAAATTTAAAAATAATAGAGTTCGGGTACGTCTTGGTACGCTTATAAAAAAAATATTTATTTTTAATTTAGAATAATGTAAAAATTAATTAAATAGTTAAATTTGTTAAGATTCAACCTACAATTAACATTTAATGTCAACAGTAAAAGTATAAATCAAAATTAAATGTCAATATATTAAATAATTTATAAACCATAGTTTAATTTGAAAATCATTCTAAGAATAAAACAAAAAAATATAAAAAAATCTAGTGAAAGGAGTTTTATCTTTGTAGTAGAAGAAAATATTGTTTCAACTGAGATACGGTACGACTTGGATATATACTAGGTATGTCTGGGTACGGCAAAAATTAAGAATAAAAATTTTCAATACATGTTTCGTATATCTAGTACCTATGCAGAAGTATCATACGAGATATTATATGCCAGCAAGTAACTGGTACGAGTACGACATATTTTTCGAAGTACTCATGTTTCATAGCTCTCTGATTTGAAGAAAAATTTGAAAAAAGACATTCATCATGTTTGGTTTCGTTTTTAAAATATCTTACAGTTTTTTATTTTTGTTTTTTTTACAAAAATCTAAAAGTTAGTAGGGTGAAAAAATAAAAAATGAAAAAAGCACTCATCTTTTTCATATGATTTTTTCTTTTCTTTGGCTAAAATAATATTTGAAAATATGTTTTTGGTGTTTTTTATTTATTTATAAAATAAAATAAAACTAGTTATATTTAAAAAATGAAATGTTGATAATAAAACCAAATAGGATAATTGATATTACCCATTACACAAAGTTTGTAGTTGGTGACGCTAAAACCAGTGTGATTAAAGGGTAGTTAATAAATGTGTTTTTGGATCCTAGGTTTTTGGATTTTAAAAATATATATATTTCTATTATTGTTCACTTTATGGAGGCCACTTATGTTACCATGATTATTATAATGAATTTACCTTATTTGGATGATTTTGCATTGAAATTTATTGTTTCCTTATAGCTATTATTATTACCATTGACTTTTTTTTTTTGTGTGCGTGTCCTTTTTTTTCCGCTTCATGTCCACCTTTGGGCTACAAACGACCGACAGATCCAAATGGTGAGTTTTTCTACATAATTTGATTATTCATTACCACAAAAAAAAAAAAAAAAAAAAAACAAACAAAACAAACAAAACAAAACAAAAAAACAAAATTGGACCTTTTTAACAAAATAAATTTAAAATTTAAAATTTATCAATTTAAATCCTGATTTTTTGTTTTATTTTCAATCTAAATTATCTGCCTATTTCGTTAATTAAAACCAACAAAAAAAATATTTTAACCATTAAACTAAATAAAAATGATATTTTAAGCATTTATATTGAGTTTAATAGTTAAAATAAATATTTTTATTTTATTTCATGTAAACAAAAATAAATGAATGGTTTAAATTGAAAAAAAATTAAAAAATTAGAGTGCAAATTTACCAAATTAACAACTCAGTGTTCATTTTTCATAAATATCAAACTCAAATTTTTTTTTTTTTGTAATTTTTTTAGAAAGTTATATAATTTACTTGAACATCTATCTCTTGTAAATTAAATGTGAACAGGACCACTGTACTACAATGGAATATACCATTTCTTTTACCAGTACAATCCCGAAGGTGCAGTTTGGGGCAACATTGTGTGGGCCCATTCGGTATCGACGGACCTCATCAATTGGAAGCCACTTCCTCCAGCAATCTACCCTTCAAAGCCGTTCGATCAATACGGTACTTGGTCTGGGTCGGCCACAATTCTCCCAGGCAACAAGCCCATCATACTCTACACTGGGATAATTGATAAAAACAACACACAAGTCCAAAACTATGCAATACCCGCCAACTATTCGGATCCATACCTCCAAAAATGGATAAAACCCAACAACAACCCGTTAGTGTTCCCGGTCGGTGTGAATAAAACCGCTTTCCGTGACCCGACAACTGCATGGTTCGGCAAAGATGGGCATTGGAGGATTTTGGTGGGAGGAAGGAGAAAACATAGAGGGATGGCCCATTTGTATCGAAGTAGAGACTTCATGAAGTGGACCAAAGCCCAACACCCATTGCATTCTTCGGCCATGACGGGTATGTGGGAATGCCCTGACTTTTACCCGGTATCTTTGGATTCTGAAAATGGGTTGGAGGTTTCTGTGATTGAGGGAAATATTAAGCATGTTTTAAAGGTGAGTTTGGATGAAACAAGATATGAGTATTATACAATTGGAAAATATTTCTCGAAGATTGATAAATATGTACCAGATAATACATCCGTTGATAGTTGGGCCGGGTTGAGATATGATTATGGAAATTTTTATGCATCAAAGACATTTTTCGATTGTGGAAAGAATCGGAGAATCTTGTGGGGGTGGGCTAATGAGTCAGATACTTCTATTGAAGATGTCAAAAAAGGTTGGGCTGGAATTCAGGTAATATATATATTTAATAAAGGGTAAATTATAAATACATTTCCGGATATTTACTTAAAATACAGATTGCCCATTGTAGTTTGAAAAATTACAAATATCCCCTTATTAGATTTTTTTATTTAACAGAATTAACTAAAAAAATGAAATTCATAATTGCTCTCCTATATGATAATAAAATTACCTAAATTATTAATTGAAACATATTTTTAACATTATTAAAAATTGTTAATTGATGATTTATTAATAAAAGGGGCGATTTGTTATGAAATTAAAAAACCTCAGGGGTGAAATATAATTTTCAAAATCATAGGGGGCAACTTGTATTTTAATCAAATCTCAGGAAGTATATTCGTAATTTACCATTTAATAAATCATGAGTACACAGTGAATCATAATACACTCACATACTTGTACATTAATATTTGAGGATCTCCTTTTCATTGATTAAGAACTTAAGCTTAATTTTTTTTTTAATGGCATTATTTTAGACAATTCCAAGAAAGGTCTGGCTTGATAAAAGTGAAAAACAGTTAGTACAATGGCCGGTTGAAGAATTGGAAACTCTAAGGAGGAGAAAGGTTCACCTAAGTAATCAAAAGCTCAATTTGGGAGACCATGTTGAAATCAAAGGAATTACAGCTGCACAGGTTTGATTCTTGTAGTAGAATTTCTATTCTAATCATCTTGTTTTGTGGCACCAAAAATGATCACCTTCTTTAAACACTTTCATGAATAGAATTCACACACATGGTTGATCATCCCTTCACATGCATTAACATATTAGGATGCATGGGTGCAATAGCACGGGTGCAAGTACGGATATGAATATGAATCTATTGATACGGTAAAATTTACAAATATTAAGATACGGATATGGTTTGATATGTTCATTTAAAAATATGTTTATTATAATTTGTAGTAGTACATGATAGATAACAATTAAAAAACTAAAACCTTTTGTAATGGTCCAAAAAAAGAAAAAGAATCCTAAGCTTTTTTTTTTTTTATTTTTTTTATTTTTACATTTTTAATAATTGCAAAAATATTCTATATTTATTAAGTTTTTAAAATAAGCTTAATATATTTTTGAAAATATCCTATATTTGTTTAGGTATATCTACATCTAAAAAAAAAAAAATTATATTTATGCTCCTGTAAGTATCCACAAAAATATTCGAAATAAACTCATCTCATGTCTAACTGCACTAGTTTCATACCTGAGTATTGCTTATGTACTTGGAGTATATTCAGACTAATCCACGTAGTCATACAAAGTAAATAATTGGTATTCGTACAACAATATTTGCGGAGCACAAATGCCTAATGATGTAAAAGTAATGCAATAGCAATAATGAAAGTTCGTTATACACTAGCTCTGATAATTATGCAGGCTGATGTTGAAGTGACATTCTCATTCCCAAGTTTGGACAAAGCTGAGGCATTTGACCCTAGTTGGGTTAACATGGATGCCCAAGAACTTTGTAAACACAAGGGTTCAACTATTCAAGGTGGGGTTGGACCATTTGGGCTTTTGACATTGGCTTCACAACACCTTGAAGAATACACTCCTGTTTTCTTTAGGGTTTTTAAGGCCAAAGACAAACATGTAGTTCTCATGTGCTCTGATGCTACAAGGTTTGTTTCTTTTATGTATTTGTTTTGTGTTATCAGTTTTTGTACACAACACATAATAATAATTGTTTTTAGTGATAAATTACAAATACATCCCTATAGTTTGTTTAAAATACAAATTGTCTCTTATAATTTGAAAATTTAAAAAAATATCTCATTATTACAATTTTTTGTTTAGCAGAATTAACTTAAAAAACATAAAGTTCCCAATTGTTCTCTTATATAATAATAAAATTACTTGAATTATTAATTAAAATAAAAATTTGACATTAAATAAAATTGTTAATTAACTTGATTTATTAATAAAATGATCATTTGTTATGATATTAGAAACTTCAAGAGATTGGATGTAATTTTTAAACCACATGAGACAATTCATATTTTAAATAAATCTCAAGAGATGTATTTATAATTTATCCTTATTTTAATTGTTTTAATATTTGACTTTTAACAGTTCCTCTTTGAAGAAAAAGCTGTACAAGCCATCATTTGCAGGTTTTGTGAATGTGGATTTAGCAGAAAACAAACTTTCCCTTCGAAGTTTGGTATGGCTTTTTGTGTTTTTGTTTCTAAATTCTCTTTTTTGATATCACATTTGTCTAAATTAAGATTTTAAATTGGACAAGTTCAAGTCAACCTAAGCATCTATCCAAGCTTTATGCAAGGTGTATCTACTCAAGTCTGAGTTTGAATCAATGCCTGAGCTTGACTTTTGCCTAAACTTTTGCTCGAACCTTTAACCTGAGTTTAACTCAAAGAAATTAGTCTGGACTCGGGTTGCCTAAATTCACACACACACACACACAGAAAGAAAGAAAGAAAGAAAAGAAAGTTTTTTAAACTAATGTCTTACACTTTGAAAAATAAAAAAGAAAAAATATCTCCAAAAATACAAAAACAAACTATAATAAACATTAGTTTGAGTTATGTGTTTCCACCAAAATATATTACATTATGATATAGTGAGAAAATAATTCCTAATTTATAATATTTCACATTTATTATATATAATATATTAATTAATAATAGAATTCAGTTTACTCGGGTTCTAAAAACCCTTGCCCAAATTAAATTTGGGTCAACAAGTCAACCCAGGTCGCCCTAACAAATTTCAAATTGTACTGCTCAAGTCTTAAGATTTTTTGAATTGAACTTGAGTTGCTCAAGTTAGGTCTGGTTGAGTTACACCCCTACTTTAAAGGCTAATGCTAATTGTGAACCTTTTTTTTTTTTTTTGGCAGATTGATAATTCTGTTGTGGAAAGTTTTGGTGCTGGAGGAAAAACATGCATAACATCTAGGGTTTATCCAACTCTAGCAGTATTCAAGGATGCTCATTTATATGTATTCAACAATGGTACTGAAACCGTCACAGTTGAGAATCTGGATGCCTGGAGCATGAACTATCCCTTAATGAACTAAGCGGAGATGTAAAATAAATAAATATGACAAGGGTTAGTTAGACCAAGATCCTCTCAATTATTAGTAAGTACCATTTTACCTACTTATCTATGAACTTGTACATATTGACCCCTCCAATTATAAAAAATTTACAAATATACCCCTTCTTGAGGTGGTCCAGAGGAGATGAAACCGATATATTTTTAAAGTTGAGGGGATCAAAATGTACGGGTTCATATATGAGGGGAGAAATTGATATTTCGCTAATAATTGAAGGGATCTTGATATAAGTTACACGTAAGATAAGGTTATTACTAATATCTTCATATTGTAATATTTTTGTATGGTTTTATATGGACCTAAAAAATAGTTATTAAGTACCTTGTCAAATTTTATGAGTGCAATTTACTGGATCCAGTCTATGTTCCACAGTTGAAAAAAAAAGGATGCAGAAAATGGTGAAAGTTGTGAGTAAATAAGTACTGGATTTTATTTGGATATTTCTTTTCAAACCAATAATTATTTGCAAAGAATCATCATAAATATTTTTCATGCAAAATGTTATTTTGTTTTGTTTTTTTCATGCAAAATGTTTTGTTTTACTTATTTATTTTGAGTAGTGTGTATATTAATAATGTGATAATTAATTTTGCCAATGCATATTTTAAGAAAAGTTATTCAATAGTTGTGAGGAAATGATTTGTATGATACTTTACTATTAATTAATTAATTTATCTAGTGCATTTGATCACTTTTACATCTCAAAAAATGTCAATAGACAAATGTAGAGTATTAAGAACACCTAATCAGAGACGAGTCAAGTCTACTTGAGGCTTAATGCAATAAATCTAAATGGGGCAAGTAAAGCAAATTTTACACTGTTGCTTCTATTCAGTAGTGTTTGCTGCAGATACTTCACTCCCAGAGTTGTGCTCTCACAGTGATGGAGTAAGGAAATTGTTTTGGTGCATTCAGAATCTTGGTAGCAGGGAGTAGTGTTTGCTGCAGCTTTGGTTTTTCCTTTTCTTTCTTCTTTCCGTTGGTCTCTCACCAACTTGGGGTGCTAGCAAATGATAGGGTGAGCTCGGTGGTGCCAACCTAGTTGGGATCACTTAGCGCACTGTGATGCTTTTGCACTTCCTTCTCCTTTATTGATGTATTTTCTTGTACTTTGTACTTGTTTCTTTCATCTATAAAGCTTTTTTGCCGATCAAAAAAAAAAAAAATAAGATTAAATGGGGCAAGGGATTGGATAGCAAGTCTCTGTAGAAAAAATCAAGACACAAATTTTTGGTATATAGTCTTGTAATTCCATGTCTGTGTGCCTATAATGAATATGATTTGGACCCTCCATTGTTCTGAATAAAGGGGGTGTGCTATGCTGAGACTGTTTTAATGTTAAAGAATAAACTTGTTTGGTAACCTTATTTATGGGATCTTATATATTTTGTTTTAGTTTCTTGTGAAATTTTATTATTTTATCACTAGTTTTCAATCCCCTGCTAATTTAAAAATTTTAAATTTTAAATTTTAAATTTTAAATTAATAATTAAATATAATATATGTATATTTATAAATACAAATATCATAAGCTACATTTTTTTAAGGAATACCATGTTAGTTGTGTACTCACCTAATAACAATAAATTACGAGTTTCATTCGATAATTCGAATAATTTATTTGTAAAGCACTGCATGTATATTATTCATAATAAAAAAAAATTAGTTGATCCGATAATTATAACCTCTCTATTTTATCATGTTTGTTCCAAACAAATGGAGAATAAAAAATAATACAATTACAAAAAATTCAATTACATAAAACACTTTTATATATACATAGAAGATGTTATGCATATACAGTGTCCGACCAAAATTATCCACAAGATAGGTTAGGTTAGATATCAGAATCACTGGATTAAGTTTGTAATTAATAATTTTAATTTTAATGATTTATTATTTGAATGGTTGGTTATAGATCTGCATGCAATGTTGCGTGGGTTGCTTGCTTGAGTATTTACAATTTACAATTTACAATTTGGTTAAGAAAGGATCAATAAAATGTTTTTTAAAACACATTTAATTACACATCTATTAAGTTTCTTCGAGCATTCTTTGAGTAAGACTGGTGATCTGAGCTATTTTATTCCCCCCCCCCCCCCCCTCCCCCCAATCGTTAGCTAGATTTCTTACAAAAATGAATTGTTGCTTGATGTAGTATTTGGGCCCTTTTGTTAATATTTGTCATAATTTTGTTTTTTTAATTTGATTCAATCTTGAATGAATGTTTCGTTTTCTAGAAATTGTTGATAAATTGTCTGCATATCTGTTGAATTGGATTTGGCATTTTTTTTTTATTATAGGATCATAAATCTATTGTAGTTCTGAATAGAATTTCTCAAAATAAGGTTAAGTTTGGCATCTTCAAAAAAAGTCAAAAAGTTGTCACATCATCTTATTTAAATTACATCACCTCTGTACTACATCACTTCATACCAAACCCATATTTCATAAAAAGTCAAAAAATGCACTTATTTAGAACATCCCAAACAACCCTAAATATTAATACTCAAAACTTGAAATATTTTAGGATGATAGTTAGATCAGTGAATAGATACTTATCCTCCTATATATCTACATGTTTTGAAAACATCTTCTCTCCATCCGTCTTAGATAAAGACCTTGATTTTATTTTCATCCCCTTAAGTTGTTAACCATAAAGTGAATTAGAAACTACTATTGATCTCACCATTGATGGTGGAGGACACATTGAAGTCATGATTGAGATATGAGGGAAGAAATGATAAGGTGCATTAGAAACTACTAAGTTCAATATATTTTTCTTATTGTCTCGGGCTCTCTTCACTGTTCCTCTTTTTTTGTATTGCTCATCAATTATCATCATGTAATCAGGTAGTACACAAACTACGATATGACTAAACAAGAGCTTGTTGTGTGTGTGGATAGCCCTTTGGCTATCAGATCTCTTTTAAGTGATTGATTTAAATTGAAAATAAATCAAAGAATTAGAATTTAAATTGATAAAATTAAAATTTTAAATTTATTTTATTACAAAAATCAATTTTTGATTTTTGATTTTTTTGTAATTTTTCCAATAGTGAATTTTCTTTCTTTCCCTCCCCCCCCCAAAAAAATTTTTTTTTTGTAAAATTAAAAAAAAATTGTAATCAATTTTTGTATTTAAATTGAATTTATTTATTTATTATTATTTTTTTATTTTTTGTATAAAAGATTTGTTGGTGGGAGTGGGTTGCAAACCACTGATGGTGATTTACAAAGAGAGGCTTAAAACCGAGCCAAACTGAAAATAAACTCACTGAATTTTATTCTGAAAATTCTGAAACAATATTACACTGCACTCTCTGTTTTCTTTTCTTTTCTCCCACATACTCTAAACTCTCATGATACATGGCTATTTATAGCTATCTTAGACAGAATAAAACCTACAATTATTCAGTGTGAAAACATAGTGTGAAAGGCAGCCATTGTTGACAGCAGCCTTTGTTAGGCAGCCATTGAAGAACATGTGTTGAACATGGTGGCTGGTTTGGCCACCTACCAATATCAAGAATCAAGCTTATTTTCAACATCCCCCCTTAAGCTTGATTCTCCATGCTGCTTCATCCCGAGCATTATCTTCATTCTGTTGAATATATCATTCTTCAACGGCTTCGTGAAAATATCTGCAAGTTGATCTTGGGATTTGCAAGGCAACAATTCCACCTCTTTATTTTTCACATGCTCTCGGATGAAATGATAGCGGGTGTCAATATGCTTACTTCTTTCATGATAAACTGGGTTCTTTGCCAATGCAATTGCTGAGCGATTATCAACATAGATCTCGGTGGGTTTTTCTTGTGGAAATCCCAAATGCTTCAGCATATTCCTTAACCATATTGCATGACACACAGCTGAGTTGGCTGCAACATACTCAGCTTCGCAAGTCGATAATGTCACAATGGCTTGCTTCTTGGATGACCATGTGAAGGCTGTATCTCCCATAAAGAAAGTAAACCCCGTAGTACTTTTCCGTTCATCCAAGTCACGTCCCCAGTCGCTATCTGAGTAGCCAACAAGACTGAAATTATCAGTTGGTTTATAGAATAAACCATCATCGACTGTACCTTTGATGTAGCGAAGAATCCTCTTTGCTGCATAAAGGTGTGACTGATCCGGTGTTTCCATATATCTGCTGATCAGTCCTACTCCATAGAGTATGTCTGGCCTGGTGCAAGTAAGATAGCGAAGACTTCCAACTAGGCTCTTGAAATAAGTTGGATCTACATCACCTGTCTTCGTACCTTTTCTGAGCTCCACTCCACTGTCTACAGGAGTGTTCACTGGATTGCAATTCTCCATTCCATATCTCTTGAGAATTTCCTTGGCATAACCACTTTGGGAAATAAAAATCCCATCTTTTCTTTGTTCCACTTCAATGCCTAAAAATGAGCCATCAATCCAATATCTGTCATTTCAAATTCTTGGACCATGCTTCTTTTAAAGTCTTTGAACATGGCTGGATTGTTTCCGGTGAAGATTAGATCATCAACATAAAGACAAGCAAGCAACATGCTTCCATCAGCTTCCTTCTTCAAATATAGTGCGTGCTCGTATGGACATTTTTCAAAACCATTGTCATGAAAATACTGATCAATTCTAGTATTCCATGCACGCGGAGCTTGCTTCAATCCATAAAGTGCTTTCTTCAATTTGTACACTTTGTCTTCATGCCTAGTCTGAACATACCCCGCAGGTTGTTCAATATAGATTTCTTCTTCAAGGAAACCATTAAGAAATGCAGATTTCACATCAAGTTGATAAATCTGCCACTTGTGCTGGGCAGCCAAAGAAATCATTAGCCTGATAGTCTCCAATCGGGCAACTGGAGCAAACACCTCTCCATATCAATGCCAGCTCTTTGCTTGTAACCTTTTGCTACTAACCTTGCTTTGTAGCGTTGCACTTCGCCTTGTGCATTCCTCTTTGTCTTGTATACCCATTTCACTCCAATGGGTTTGTGCCCCTCTGGTAGACTGGTAAGCTTCCATGTGTCATTTTTCTCAATGGCATGAATTTCTTCATCCATTGCTTTCTTCCATTTATCTTCCTGGATGGCTTCTGAGAAGGTAAGTGGATCACTATCTGCGAGTAGGCAGTACAGATTCAGATCTGCTTCTTCTGTAGCTTCATATATCTCCTGCAAATTTCTCATTGGTCTTGGTTGTTTGAAAAAACTATCATCTGAAGATGCTGATGCTGATGATGATGATGATGCAGCACTTCTGTGAGAAACTGGCGATCTAGGTACAGGAATTCTGTGTGGAGGAGTTTGTGGCTCATCTTGAACTTCTCTTGTGATTTCAATAGGAGCTTTTGATGTTTCATCTTCAAGAATAAGTTCTGCATCTTTGACAACTTCATCTTGATTCCAGTTCCAAGCTTCTTCTTCTTCAAATATCACATCTCGACTCATGATCACCTTTTTGGTAATGGGATTATACAACTTGTATCCCATTGTTCTATCTCCATATCCGACAAGGATACATTTTTCTCCCTTATCATCGAGCTTGGTTCTTCTTGCTTCTGGAATCTTGGTGTATGCAACACACCCAAATATTCTGAGATGATTGACGCTTGGCTTATGTGAACTCCAAGCTTCTTCTGGAGTCATAGAATGAAGACTCCTGGTTGGGCATCTATTTAGTAGATACACAGCACATGATACGGCTTCAGCCCAAAATTGCTTGGGCAGTCCCTTTCTTTCAACATGCTCCTTGCCATATCTAAGATTGTGCGATTCTTCCTTTCAGCAACACCATTCAGCTGTGGCGTATAGGATGGTGTTGTTTGATGCTTGATTCCCTGCTCTTTGCAATACTTCTCGAAAGCATCTGATGTATATTCTCCACCTTGATCTGATCGCAATGTCTTGATGTAGTAGCCGCTTTGCTTTTCTACAAAAGCTTTGAATTCTTTGAAGATGTTGAACACCTCCGACTTTCTTTTAAGAAAGTACACCCATGTCTTCCGGCTATAGTCATCAATGAAAGTGAGAAAGTATCTATTCTGTCCATTTGACATCGGCTTCAATGGACCACACACATCAGTGTGCACTAGCTCCAGCGGCTTTCTTGCTCTCCACTTCACTTCTTTGGCAAAGCTAGTTCTGTGATGCTTGCCAAGAATGCAGCTTTCACAGACTTCATTAGTATGAGCAATATGAGGGAGCCCTCTCACCATATTCTTGCTTGACAACAGCTTCAAGCTTCCAAAGTTGAGATGTCCAAACCTCAAATGCCATAGCCAGTCTTTGTCTTTGATGATGGCATTTAAACACTTCGCAGCATCATGTTGGATGTTCAATGCAAACATCCGATTCTTGGACATTCTCACCCGAGCGATCAAATTACCATGATTGTCTTTGATGGTAAGATGACAATCTTTCATGCTGATGTCGTATCCTTTCTCTAGGAGTTGTCCCATACTCAAAATGTTGTTCTTCATGGCAGGAACATAATACACATTGGAGATATAATCATGATCTCCATTCTTGAGCTTGATCAGAATATTACCTCTTCCTTTCACTGGAGTCTTTGAAGAATCACCAAATGAGACTTGTGCTTGTACAGTCTCGTCAAGCTCAACGAACAACTCTCTTTTACCACACATGTGGTTACTGGCTCCCGAATCTAGATACCAAACATTGTTTTGGTTTCAGTGTCTCCATGGTGAACAAACAGGACTGTAGGTCCACTTTGTTTGTTTCCTCCTCGGCAAAATTTGCTTGCTCGCCGGCTTCTGTTGTTGCTCTACTTCGGCATTCATTGCTGTAATGCCCAAACTTGTGGCAGTGGTAACACTGAACATTCCTTTTGTCAAAACCTGGTCGGTTGTTGTAACCACCTCCTCTACCGCTTGCTCTTCCTCTTGGAGCAAAGTGTGGTTGACTTCTTCCTCCTCTGGCTGGACTTCTTCCGCCTCTTCCTCGAAAGCCAGAACTTTGGTTATTGTAACCACGGCCTCTTCCTCGGCCTCTTTGTGATGTCCCCCTTGCTCGTTTCTGTCTTCTCTGAAAGACAGCTTTGATTGAAGAGCTTGCTCTAGAGAACTTGAGGAAGTCTTCTTGTTGATCCTTTGTTCATGAATCTCAAGTGTGCCCATCAACTCATCGGTGGTCATGGTACTGAGATCCTTGGACTCTTCTATTGCTACAACCACATGCTCGAACTTGGGACTGAGTGATCGGAGAATCTTCTCTATCACTTGAAGAGATTCCATCTTCTCTCCATATCTTCTCATCTGATTAACAATAGTCAATGTTCTGTTAAAGTACTCAGAAATTGACTCCTTCTCATTCATGTGCAGCATCTCGAATTCGCCACGTAGCACCTGTAGTCGAACTCTGATCGTCTTCTCAATTCCACGGTGTGAATTGCGAAGAATACTCCATGCCTCTTTAGAGGTTGTTGCTGCTGAAATCTTCTCAAAACTTGACTCATCAATGCCTTGATAGAGTAGATACAAGGCCTTTTTATCTCTCCTCCTTGAATCTTTTAACGCCGTCTTCTGAGTATCATTTAAAGTTCCTTCATCTGCGAGAGTAGCTGGCTCGTCATATCCTCGATCCACTAACTCCCACAAATCTTGTGAGGCTAGTAGAACTTGCATTTGAATACTCCAATTTTCATAGTTCTCCTTGCTGAGTTTTGGAAACTGGGGCTGAAAGAAATTGTTTGTGTTCGCCATTGGTTGCCTTTAACAATCTGCAAAATTTCAGAATCGAATTTGCAAATTCTGACCGTACAGATGTGTCCGGAATATTCCAAATAGTTGGAAACCACTATTGGATCACCCGAAACTGACTCTGAATAACTCAGATCTGGCCAAAAGAAGTTGAACTGCTCAGATCTGAGGCTACAGCTTAGCCGCGGCACACTGGATTACTTTCCGTGCGGCTTAGTCAACGGCTACGGTCAACGGCTTGAACCAGCTCGGTCAACGGTTCTTCGGCTCGGCGGCTCGGCTCAGCAGATCGGCTTGACAGCTCAGTCAACGGCTTGGTCAATGGCTCGACGGCTCGGCTTGACGGCTCACAGCTCGGCTTGGATGACGTCAGCAGATGACGTCAGCAAAGACGTCAGACTTGGATCCGGATCTGGGTTGCCGGATCTGGGTCGCGGGTCAAACCCTGCAAATCGGGCGAAGAAGACGCGTGGGGCGCGTGTTGCGCGTGAGATGACTCACCTTCTTCGATGGAAGGCGCGTGGCAGCGCGTTGGCGCGTGGAGCGCGTGAGAACGGCGTCACGGAGGCGCGTGGAGCGCGTGTGGCCTCTGTGGTGCTCGGTTTTCGACGTTCTTTTTTTCAGTGTGCTCGTCTTGTCGAGAGTTTCACACTGATGTGATCAAAAATGAATTTTGATCACTTTGATTTCTGGGCAACTTTCGAAATCACACTCTGTTCTTGGCAGTGTTGCAGAATTTCTGCAAATTTAGCTGCCTTCTGGCTCTGATACCACTGTTGGTGGGAGTGGGCTGCAAACCACTGATGGTGATTTACAAAGAGAGGCTTAAAACCGAGCCAAACTGAAAATAAACTCACTGAATTTTATTCTGAAAATTCTGAAACAATATTACACTGCACTCTCTGTTTTCTTTTCTTTTCTCCCACATACTCTAAACTCTCATGATACATGGCTATTTATAGCTATCTTAGACAGAATAAAACCTACAATTATTCAGTGTGAAAACATAGTGTGAAAGGCAGCCATTGTTGACAGCAGCCTTTGTTAGGCAGCCATTGAAGAACATGTGTTGAACATGGTGGCTGGTTTGGCCACCTACCAATATCAAGAATCAAGCTTATTTTCAACAAGATTATGCAGATCATCAATTGTGTTTGGGAACACATAAAAGTCACTTTTTTTTGTCTTTAGTATTTTTTTTTTAATTATGTCAAAAATCTATCTAGAATAATCTAAAAAGTAATTTTTTTTTTTTGAAAAATTCCAAGTTTTTTTAATTTAAAAAAGTGAAAATAAGCGTGCGCGCACACACACACACACAAAAAATGTAATTATTTTTTTAAAACTTATTTTTGTCTTTTTTTTTTAAAATTTTTATTTTATTTTATTTTTTATTTTTCAGTTCATCCCGTTGAGTTGAGTCTAGAAATTTGAACCTTTTTGAAAGATTTTAGGATAAAACAACAATAAATCTTATTCCCTATCATATGATCTGTCCTTTGTTGTTTCTTGTGCTCTGAAAAGTCCCATTTGATTATGAATTACGTTACTAGCCCAATTTATACATGTGAGGGTGCTAGGCTTCAGGCATAAAATAAGAATTTTCTCATTTTATGAAATTACACATTTGCTCAAAACACGGGTTTTTGCAATCCTAGTTGGCATGATTGAAGAATCCCGCATAATCTGATTATGCGTACCACACTTTGTTGACAATGTGAATGTGGCGTTTTTCTGTGTTATCGGGTGATGGGTCCATCGGGTGCGTGATGGGTGGGGTAATCTTTCGATTATGCATACCCACTATTTTGTGAACAGCTGTAAATGTGGCATGTACTGTGTTATTGGGTAACAGGTTCATCTAGTGTGTGATGGGTGATGTTTTTTTTCCGCATATTTTGTGCTTGATGTGGATAAGGTAGTATGTGTGATTTGGTTGTGGTATGTTCTCGGTTGGTTGTTAGGTTGTTTAGTGGTTTTCTTTTTTTTCTCCTTGGTGCTGTGTTGGTGTCTCACTAACTTTGGGGGTTGTGTTAGCAGGTGATTGAGCGCTCTTGGTGTCAACCTAGTTGAGATTGGGGTAGTGTCGCTTTGATACTCTTTGCACTTCCACCGCTTTTTTAATGTATTCTCATATGTAAGGTATGTTTTCTTCATCAATAAAATTTTTTTTGCTGATAAAAAAAAAGGTAGTATGTGTGATTGATTTTCATGTGGTGACATGTGGTTGTATTTGTTACATTGTGTGTGGTGTGGACAGGACGTGAACTTAGAAAATTGTAGTGTTGTTTTATACTTTAATGCACAAGATTGAGGGGAAAATTTGTAAACATGTGATGTTATTCTCGTTATGTAAAATCATATTAGCTAGGTTGGTGTTTTGCTTGTTTGATTGTTTGACTCCAGTCTTGTCATCTGCTGTCTGCCTTCAATGGTTGAGCTGAAGCTAGATTCAAGTTGTTGTTGCTTCAGAGTTTGCACTGCTGCTGGTAGGGTGTTTTGCTCCTTAGTTGTTTTTCTCCTTAGTTGCTCCTTAGCTGCTCAGATATGCTCAGGCTACTCAGGCTATATGCAATGCTAGTAGTCTAAGTAGTGGAGTTAGTTGATTCAGCATTCATATCATCAACAATTGCTTCAGTACATGCCAATGCTCTGCTGTTTTGCTATGATCTGCCTCTGGTTGCTGTTTTGGGGATTTTGTGCTGGTTGGTCTGTCTGCTGTTTGTGCTGTTTGTGCTGTTTGTCTGTCTTATCTGTTGTCGTGTTGGGTGGTCTCTTTCTCGTTGGTCTCTCACCAACTCTGGGGTGCTAGCAAATGATAGGATGAGCTAGATGGTGCCAACCTCATTGGGATGATTTAGCCAATTTTGATGCTTTTGCACCTCCCTTTTTCTTTATTGATGTAATTTGCTTTTTACTATGTACTTGTTTATTCCATCATTAAAGTTCTTTTTTTGCCGATAAAAAAAAAAAAAATTCGCTAGGTTGGTGTGTTTTTTGTTGAATATGTGGAATTATCTTTTAATTGTTGGGTTGATAATGAGTACCTATATAATATGAAAGCTACTATAATCTTTCTGAGTTTTTGAATGTCAGATTGTCCATATGAGGTAGTTTTTGAATGTCTCATTGTCAAAAGTGTGGTCAATGTCATATTGTTGGTGTGCCTTTTTTTCTTTGTTCAGACTGCATAAATCGGTAGTGATTGTGGGGAATGATTTTGTGAATTTGTAACTGTGTATTTATAACATTTGGTTGCATTGCAGTGTGGATCTCCACAACTGACAGCCAGAAAGGAAACTGACAACCCACAATCGGTGATTTTCTTAACTGAATCTCACAAAATAATAAGTTATATATTTTACCTTTTCAATACAAAAGAAAAAAAATAAGAAAACGTAATGGAAATAATGGCATAACTGTAAACTCAATTTTTAAAGAATATATTAAATTCATCTTTTCAAAATCAATTGGACTAATTGGTTCATAAAAAATTTATTGGGACTAAACGTATCATCATTTCTCAAGATGAAAATTATGGATAATTTTTTCAAAATTTTAAAACAAAATCAGTAAAGATGAAAATAATCTTAAAAAAAAAAAGTCACCAGATAAACAAACCCAAAACAGCAAATGGGGTGTCATCTTACTTTAATTTTTTTAATTTTTATATTTTTTGGATTTTAAAATTCCCATGCCAATCCCAATAAATTAAAAAGAGTATGGTTGTGTTTAGTTCATAAATTTAAGTAGAGATTTAAAAAATGAAATGGAAAATGTGCATGAAAAGTGTGTGAAATCTATATAATGAAACAAAATGGTTTTTGAAAATCTCTCTAATACAATTGGTTAGAGTGATTGAGATTAACCCATCTATGTAATTGACGGTTCGATTTACTTTGATCAAAATAAATTTTTCGCTCAAAGCAACTTCGTAGCACCTTCCTCCCATCATTCATGTGCCTCATATCTCTCCCTCTTGGAGGATGGCTCATTGAGCCCATTATAGGGCCCATTTTAATGATCCAAACTATCAGTTTTAAAGTATATCGAATAGAATTGTATGGAAGTAGATATGGAATACTTCTTCGATCTAAATGAGCCCTTCGATAATCTTCCCAGCAGTGACCTGGAATAAGAATAAAATTTCGGACGGTGGTGCTAGAATTAGCACTCAAATGGACAAGTCAATTTTTGTAGAAGGGGTGGTGTTTTTTGAGTTTCTTGAGGTTCAAAGTTCTTTTTTACATACCTCTTTGTTCAGCCTCTCTCCTTCTTTTATAGAGTCACTCTCATCGATCTCCACTCCATACAGTTTAGCTCTTAATCTTCAATCTGTCAGTGCTTATCCCCTTACTATACTTCCTCAAAAGGGACATTTTGGTCCCACTGGACGGGTCCATGCTGACTTGCCCGACATATTCGGCACAGGTATCCGCAATTCGACCCTCCCTGTCGTTTTCATGCTTAATCGGACATATATTCGGCAAAGACGTAGTCCGATGGGCTTTGGCCTTATTCAACTCATTTTAAAGGGGCTTTGGCCTTATTTGGCCCACAATTACTTAGCTCCCACAAGAAGATACTTACAAAAAATTAAGTTGATCAAACATCAATTACCCTTTCATCAAAGCACATTCGTATTTAGTTTTATATTTCGAACTACCTTTATCATTTATTTTTTTAGATATAAATTACCCTTTCATCAAAACACATTCGTATTTAGTTTTATATTTCAAACTATATTTATCATTTATATTTTAGATATAAATATGATTTGATAAAAATGTTACCGACATTCGATCAACTTATTTTTTTACGAATATGTTATACTTAAATGTACTCTAAAAAGTTAATGGCTTGAATCATAGAAATAGGCTCCAAAATGGGCCTAATAAGCCGTGTAATAATAGCTCCTGCGCAACCCCAAATCCTTCTCCTTTATTTTGCATTGGATTAATTAATTATTTTTTATTGTAATATGAAATATATTAATTTATTGCATTAATTAATTATTGAATTGCTGAAATTGATCTAGGTTTATTTTCTTAAAATTCTCAAATGTTAAAATTATTCATTTGGTGCTTTAGTTACTAACCAAATCTGTGATAGAGACATTTTCAAAAATCATTGTAGTTTATTATATAGACTAGAATAGTTTGAGTGTTGGTGCATTGTAAGTATGTCAATGTATTTTGGTATTATGTAATGACCCATGAACACAATGTGCTTGAATGTGCTATAAGTGGTAGGAGTATGAGATAAGTTTTTTTTTTTTTTTTGATCGGTAAAAAAAAGGGACTTTATTGAAGAAAAAAACTAGAACAAGGTACAAGACAAAAAACAAAGAAAAGAAAAGAAAAGGGGGAGTGCAGGAGCATCACAATGAGCTAAATCATCCCAATGAGATTGGTACCAAAAAGCCCATCCTATCATTTGCTAGCATCCCCATGTTGGTGAGGAACCAAAAAAAGGAACAGACCAAACATCAAACCAATACTGCTAGACACCAAAGCTGCTGCAAACTAATACCTAAGACTTAAAAACACCAAACACCAAACCAAAGCTGCTGCATACTAATAGAACAGATCAAAACAGATCAACAAATTAGGACAGAACACCAGCAGCATACATACTCAGATCAGAACAACAATCAAATTAGAACAGATCAACAGCAGCCTTTAGAACAGATCACCAGCAGCAGCTTTTCGCAGATCAAGACCGAACAACAAATTGTTGACCTATGATTTTGTCATTTTTAATTTGTCAAATTGTTAAAACGTTAGAAACAATTATATTTTTTACATTTCACTATTGTTAAAAGGTTAATATTGTTAATTTGTATAAGTTGTAACTTTTATAGCTATAAATATTAGATGGCTATTATATATCACATATGGGTGTTGTGCTAGTATATGATTGAGCTACATGTTCGGTGCCAATCTAGTTGGGATTGTTGAGTGTAGTTATGATACTTGTTGCACCTCCCTTCTTTATTGATGTAAGTTCTCCGTTGTAAATTTTTCTTCATCAATAAAGTTTCACTTTTGCTGATCAAAAATATCACATATCACCAAAATAATATATTAAAACTATTCGCTGCCTAAATGATTTTTTATCGATCCTGGTTAGTTTCATTATTTATTAAATAATATGGATAATACACATATACGTGAATTTGATTCTATCACTATACTCAAGAAGTGAAATAAAGTAAAGAAAATAAAATAATGATGAATAAAATTTCTCTAAATTTTATATTAATATATGGTATTTAATTTGCATTACGGCTAAAAAGCGCTGTAAATACTATCTGGTTTTATTCCTACCCATCCATTCTTTCATGTTCTCCCTCTGTATATAAACCCCAGCAATAACTCTTTCTTTCTTTAAAACTCAAAACCCTCTCTCTCTCTCTCTCTCTCTCTCTAATTAATAATAATATTTGACTGTCTATTTATATCCAAACTTGTTTCTGCATTGCTTTTTTGTCTGTGTTTCTTTCTGTATCCCAATGGAGGCCTCTTCCAGGTTTCTTTGGGCAGTTGTGATATTGTGTGGTACTGTCTTACTTAACAATGGTGGAGTGGTTGAAGCCTCACACAAAGTGTATATGGAGCATCAGTCAGTTTCTGCTGTTGAACTCCACAAAACTGGCTTTCACTTCCAACCGAAAAGAACTGGATCAGTGTACGTCCCCATTCCCAAAATCTTCATAAATTTTTTTTTCTTCGTTGTGGGTGCAATTAAAAATATCATGTATGTTAGAAGACAATTGTGAATCTCATCTGCATACCCGTTTTTGTGACTCTGTCTCTACATATTTGTTAATAATTACCACTACTAAAAAAAACACTTTTTGCAACCGCCACATGCCGTCGCAAATAATAAAAATACAGTCGCAAAAGACTTTTTGCGACGGCCTATGCGACCGCATATGGGGGACGCAAATGTGGGGGTGGCAAATACTTTTTGCGACGGCAAAACAACGGTCGCAAATTATTTGCGACTGCCTAAACTACTTTTTGCGACAGCTATTTTGCCGTCGCAAAAAAAATAAAAAAATAAAAAACACTTCTAGCGACCATTGTTTTACCGTCGCAAATAATTATTTATTAAAAAAAAATCATACATGGGATTGCTACAACAAAAAAATCAATTACAAGCACCAAACAATTTTTTGTAAATGAAAAATAACAAAATTAACAAATTAATTAAATTTATAACAGACATTATCCATTAACCATCCTTAAATAAACTGTACTAAAAAATTCAAGTCTTAAAAAAAAAAAAAAACAAAACAAAACAAAAACAAAAACAAAAACAGAGCAACATAATCTTTGTTAAAAAAAAAAGAAAAAAAAGAAAAAAAAGAAGAAGAGCAACATAATCTTTGGCTCCCAACATCAACCGCTCGATCATATCAACTATTCCCTCAACAAAATCTGCAAAAACATATATCAAACTTGACTTGAAAATTTAATGCATTTCAATGTGTTAGTTTAGCTTGAAATAATAAAAAAAAGAAACTCAACGATTTGCATTCCCATATATCAAACTTGGTCGAAGATCCTCGATCTCAGCTAACTGAGAAATCCTACCTAAGCGAAAAATCCTACCTCAATCTCAGCTAAAGTCATGGCGTTCGGAAATATATAACATCTACTCATATGCATAATCATGTGCTTATATTCCAAATAGCAGAAAAATCAAGAGAAAATTTAGATAACCTTCCATATTGTGAATACTTATGGTCCTAAATTTCAAGGACTAGAAATATAAAAGAAAAACTAAGACAATTGTCAATCAAATTTTTTTTTCTTTGCATAGTTTGAGATCATGAAGCATTTGTTAAGTAACATTCTGAAAAGCACTGTAACAAAGGCAAATAAATAGGCAAAAAGGAAAACAGGTAGAAAGTTTGAATTACAAACATACCAACAGGGTCTGATGAATCAACAATAATTGCATCATACTTTCCTTCAGGTACATTCCGTAAAAATTCAACAGCTGCCACAATAATGAAAAGAAGATCAACAGAAAAGTCTAGCTGTATAAAGAATGCATTCACAGATCTTAATTTCCATAATTATGGCTTGAATATTATGAAGGGATTATGAACTGTTAAACTACCAGATGCTACTAAAACTAATCTCACTGAGCAGTTTTATGGCAAGCAAAGAAATAAAGAGCAGTTGTGGGATGTGGACATGGATAGTGAAATGAACTGGTCTTCTTGGGTTGACACTGAGTTACCGGAAGATCTGGACAATCTTGAAGACCCTGACTACATACTTCCAGAGGAAGTTGGGGAGAATTCAGTTGCAACAACCATAACAACAAAAAAGTACAATCTCCGTAGTCAGCTATATCATCTGTAATCTTATCGGTAATTTCACTAATTTCCCTCAAAAGTCTTGACCTATTTTGTATCTATTTATCACTTGATCTCATTTGTATGCACCAGTAATTTAACATTTTATGAGTTCACATTAAAAAAATTCTGCTCATCTATTATCCTCTTTTTTAGTTATTTTTTTAATGCATGGGATTCTTGAAATCTAGGAAGAATATAACATTATTTTCTCAGTTAATTCATACTTCATGGATTATTACAGTTTTGGGGGTTACCACAGCCAAACTAGGTCCATTAACTAGGATATCATTTCGTAACATACACAAGCATTCCGATTACATTTGAAGTCAAGAAAAGGGTACAAAGAATTTAATGATTTTCAATTCGTTTTCAAGTATAACACAAAAGTCAAGAAAAGAGCAATAGACATACTAGATGCTGGTTGGGTCAGACCCAAGAACAAACTGATAAAACTGACACATTTAACTACCTGGTTCTTGAACAAGCAAAAAATATTAGACAAAATACTGCAACTGAAGAAATTTGAAGATTATCAGTTTGTTTCTAGTTTATAGGGTCCAACCTTTAGATTTTCATGAGCAGTGTTGTTTTACCTCTCCAAAGTTTCTGCAAATGAATTGTAGCCCGTTTTAGGGTGATGAATTCTTTTCGGGTGAGATTTGTTCAGATTTACCTTTGGATGTGCCTTGCAGCATTAGCGACAACTTTAGTTCTTCGAGCATCTAATTCAGCCATCTGTCCAGCTCTAAGAAACACCTTTGTTTTCCCAATCTGAAATATAGAGTATTAGGTAGAAACAGCCCCAGTAGTTTTTAGAAGTTATCTCAAGAATTTCATTGGCAAGGATGCCATTACATATCTGCATTATAACTTTTTTGATCTAGTACCTGATAACCCTTTAAGCCCATCCTGTCACAGATGGCAATGCATGCTGATTTCTCGTCAGATCTGCAGAGTTGAAAGCAGTAAGAACTAAAAATTGTTACTGCATGAATGTAATTTATTGATTGCCACAGAGAGCTGTTGAAGATGACAATTAATCTATGGTTATGTTTGATATCGCAGTGTCAAATTGCATTAAGCATGTAGCTATTAGCTTTACATTTGTATATGTTCACAATGAGTAGCTAATTTATACTCGTCCAAAACATCTGGAGTTAACATCCCAAAGCGGTCAAGGAACTCATCAAATGTTCTTTTTGTTGGATATCCGGCACATCTTATCCTAATTGCCTCTAGTACACCCTGCCACAATTATTGCCAGGAAGAACTTTATCGTTAGGAGCAAGTTCTGAAATAGCTAGTAGAGTGAATGCTAGATGAGGTTGAATTGGAAAGTGACTTACCCTGCATCTTAACTGATTTAAGACATTGATGTTCTCAAAGATTCCAGGTTTCAAAACTGTATTAGGCTTCACACATCTGATGTAATGTGGTTCTGTTGTACTCAGGGTTTCCATTAAAGATTGTAGTTGTTGCTGTATTTTCAAGTTGATGTATAAGCCAATCAGGTCTTAGATTTCCCAAAATTGCATAAAATTCCTGCAACCTATGGAATTTGGGTTACCTTGAAGCGGGTACTAATGGATGAGAATTTGGACTGTTTTGACGTTTCCTCAGGTAACGGAGGGAAGAGATTTGCAACAAAAGTGCATTTCGAGGCATCTAATAGAGCTTGATGTTCTGCTACAACATAATCCTTGTTCTTGTCTAAGAATTGATCAGCTTGGTAAGTAACCTGTTGGATCAAAAGTTGTACGGTAAGAAAATGATCAGTTTAACATATCAATGGCTAGTGAATATGGAATTTTTAGGGTTGCTTACGTCTCCAGCATAATGGTTAATTGTGAAGTCTGTTTGAGCAAGTTTTGGCTTGCTAAAGCGTTTGTGAGTTTTATATGTCTGGTACATCTTTTGTGCAAATGTCTCATGGGTCGACTTGGGAAACATACTGCAAAGAAAGCAATTAAGCTATATATGATGCGTATATCTGTATTAATGTTATGAGTTTTTTCATTACATATAAATTATAATAAGGGCTGACATGAGAATAAATATTAATTTGCTGGCAAGATTTTCTTTGGCCACTTAGTCTCTCTTAAGGGAGAGGTCTTGGTTCCACTCTTAAGGGTGGAATGGGAGGGCAAGATTTTCTTGCAAGGTGTATGGGTGTGAGTTTCAACTCCCCCGATGTGCTAACCTAACAACTAACCACTAACTTTTGCCAATCCAAAAAAAAAAAAAAAAAATTTGCTGGCAGGTACCACTGGCTATGCAAAGTTCAAACTTTGACCTTGAAGGTCATCCAAAGCATGTTGGCTTATCAATATACTACACACACATAATATATATATATATATATATATATATATATATATATATTGAATAAATGAATTATGATATGTTCATGATATTGCAAGTAGGGAAAAACACGTACCAGGCTTCATCAAGAAGAGCAATTATAACGACCCCGGTCTTTTCCCTTTTGATTATTGTATCCGGACTTAGGTTCCGTAGATTCTATCATTGTGTAATGGTTGTTGTCGTCCTATATTTTCTTATTTGGAGTTATAGGATGTGTTGGGCGGGTTTGGAACATGTTGGTTGAGCTTAGGAACCAAACTAGTTGCCCAGATTTTGGCTTGTCCGCTCGAGCGGGGGTTTTGGCGCTCGAGCGGGAAAAACACCCATCCAGTATTTCTTGTGCAGGGTTGGATGCTCGAGCGAGAGTTGGGCCGCTCGAGCGGGAGTGTGTGAGTGACGCTCGAGCGGGGATTTGGGCGCTCGAGCGGGGACCTGGTTTGTCGAGATGCTGGGAGTGTGCATCCGCCGCTCGAGCGTGGAATTGTCCGCTCGAGCGGGAGTCTGTGAGTGTCCGTCGAGCGGAGTTTGTCCGCTCGAGCGGGGCGGCTGAGTATAAAACCGTGTTTTAGCGTTTTTAAAGCAATTTTTCATCTTCTTTTCAGATTCTAAACCCTAAATTCCAAGTTTTCTCTCTCTCACATTTTCTCACTCATTTCCCTGAGGTTTGATCTAGTTAGGGTGTGTTTTTTACCCTAGTTGCTTTACAAATAAGATAGAGGAGAGTGAGGGCTTTCATTTAATCTGAACGGTTGTTGATTTGGAGCACTTTGGAGTTTGAGCTATCATCTCCGTCTTCTTCTTTTTGGGTTCTTGCTTCGAGGTAGGGATTTCCTACTCCATTTATACGCTTTAATCCTAAGTGTTGGTATTTTGGTATGTGGGGGGGGGGGATAGTTTGGTAATTGTGGGAGAAACCTTAGGGTTTTGGCTTAGATTAATTTGTATAATTAATTTAAGGGAAAATGTGGAATTGGGTTTAATTCATGAAGTTGGGGAAATTATGAGATTAATGATATAGTTGGGTAGTTTAAATACTTACCTATGAGAATGTTGCTTTTACATTCATTGTTGTATTTATTTCTTGTTTAGAAATAACTGTTTTGGGCTATCGGTGGAGGATAGTCGTGATTGTTGTAGACCTTGCATGGCTTAGGTATAACTGGAATTAAGTCACTTATGTTGACTGTTGAATTAATACAGAACATTACTTGTATTGATTATGTGTTGTATATGGCAATTGTGTGTTTCATTGCATATGCATGTTGTTTGGAGAAGATAAGGATGAACTCCACGGTTTAGGGGAAGATAGGGGATGTACCTCTAAACCGGATTTGTTGGGAGGAGATAGGGGATGGACTCCAGTAGCATCACTCATATGTGTGCTTATTGATAATAGCAATATTGCTATTTGTTGTTGATATGATACATCATTATAATGTGTATCAGTTGGAAGTATGGAAGTGTTGTGGTTTGAGCTTTAGTCTCATTTATTTTTGTGACATCTGGATCACTATTATAGTTGGCCAGGTTCTGAGCCATAATTATAGAATTGGAAAGTTGAATAAATATTGGAAAGTGAAAGGTGTCATAGACAATATGTCATAGACAATGTAGACATTCGTGTCATGAAAATGGAAATTGATTATCTTGTGTTAACCACGTATCGAATGCTAATTCTTTAGTTAATTCTTATGCTTGGTTTAGTATTTTTCTACTGGGCTGTGGCTCACCCTATATGGGAACTTCATTTTCAGGTTCAGGTGGTTCACTACCTCCAAGGACTTAGCTTGTGAGGATTTGGACTCGAAGACTTGCTTTATTTTATTTGTTTTATTTGAACAACTTGTAAACTTTCAAGCCTAGGGCTTTATTTGTTTTTGAGTTAGAACTCATGGAATTGTGTCCAAGTGTTGGCTTGGCAAGATGTGAGCCCATAGGGCATTTATTATGATGTTTTTATTTCATGGTACTCTGGTGAATGGAATAAGATACTTTATTTCCTTATAATTTCGCATGTTAATATTATGTATTATGGGTTTATTTTTGAGGGCGTGACATCAATTATACCCCCTCTGCATGCAGACATACATAATCATCCTCCTAGGATTGCCTCTTATAGTCAAATAGTGCAGAAATTGGATATGTTTGAAAGAGTCAATACCTTCTCAATAAGATCCAAAATATCTTGGTTATCTACAAATTCGACATAACTCCAATTGATTTATACAGAGCATTGCAGTATATACATACAGAGCATTGCAGTATATAAACCTGACACATATCATATGTACACACCCACATCCACATACATACATATGTACTTATATTTTATGGCATATAGAGCTTTCAGATACTAAAAAAGAACTATTGTCCTCACTTGATTAAAATGCTGTTGCAACTTCTCATTTGTTAGATTGATGCACAGTTGTTCAAAACTGCCAGATGAAGCATGTGAGCTCTTTAGGTTGAGATATAATGAGATGTTTATGTGTTAAGAAATAATTAAGTCCATCATTATTTACCTGTTGATCTTGAAGCTCTCAAAACCATAAATATCAAGGACTCCAATTATACTTTTTGCATCGGGATCCTGGCCAATTGAATTGTTTATCTTGTCTACAATCCTGCCATAGTTCACTAAGTGAGCATTCTGGAGTAAATATTTTTGCCAACTACAATATAAACCTTGTTTGACTTGGATATGTAGCAATTTTTGCATATGTTGAAAAAAGTATTGATGCTCAGAAATCACAATAAAAATTGTCAAGAATTGAAATATAATTATGGCCTCAATGAACAACAATTGAAATATAAGAAGTAGATAGAAAGAGGAAATACAATGATCGAAGAGAAGAAGAGAGTGCGAACAAAGCGATTATTTGCTAGAAATTGAAACTACATGAAATGAAATAGTGAAAAACAGAAATCACGTACCTTTGAAGAAATCGCGAAGAACAGAATTCCAAATGATATTGAAGGCATCGATCATAAGAAGAAATCGCAAAGAACATAAATTGAAGAATAGAAATCGCGAAGGCCAGATGAATGCATCGATCTAAACCCTAGCAAATATATATACAGAGAGAGAGAGACGATAGAGATCGAGAGAGAGCGAGAGGAATTGAGAGATCGAGAGATATTGAGAGATCGAGAGAGGAAGAGTGATTCATACTTGTGTTTGGGCGAGCGAGAGAAAGAGAGCGATGTCGAGAGTTTGAGCAAGGCTGACTAGGGAAAATACAAATAAAAGAAAATAAGTGAAATAAAGCACATACATAAACGAGATTAGAAAATAGTATATTTTTTGCTACGGTTAAATAGACGGTCGCAAAAAAATAGATGCAAAAAGTCAATTTTCTAGTAGTGAGATGGAGCTGACTTAATAAGCATGGTTGAAAATGACATCAATTTAGTGGCTGGGAATATAAGAAAAAGAAAAGAGAAAACAATTCAGATACAAAATGGAACATTTAACACCAAGTGAAGCTTTGGCTAGTACCACTAGAATAACATATATGATATAACTGAACAGAGAGTTGTTATCATAAGACACTGACAAAATAGCATGCATTCTAGGCAAATCAATAGTGTGTACAAATGTAATTTGCCAAATCCTCTTAATGTTGGTGGATGAACGTGGTTTTGAATTTAATTGTTTTCGGCTTGCAAATATTCCAATCACCTGAACCCAACTTATCACCTGCTCTGATTAAAATAAAATGCACAAATATGATAGATCATAGATGTATCTGCTTTTTTCTTTTTTTTGTGAATGATTAGATAATGAGTTCCTCTAGTAAAATTTTTAGATTGGCAAGTTCCTCTCATAATAATGCACATCAAAATGAAAATCAGAACTATAGAATCTTAATAATGCCATATTTTTAGCAACGCTAAGCCTTTCCATAATGCAGCTGGAACACAAAAAAGATATCAATGCTAGTTGGAGACAAAAGTAGTAGAAATTTTACAAGATTCATGGGTATTTATAATTAAAAAAAATAGTTATTCCTTGATGCAACCCAAAACTAACCTAATTGTGACGAAGCTGGTGCTAAATCAACCCCAAGAAGATCCTGACGAAAATCACCACCAGACGAGCTAGGCACCAGGGCATCGTCTGAACTTAGATCTAGTAAATCAACAAGAGGAACAGCACTGGGTTTTGCAACTCCATTTGGAAGATTAATTGCAGCTCCATTCGAAGTCAAAACGGTTGCTGGCAAAGAACCAGCCCTTCTTCCACTATATGTTGCCTCATCGAGAACTGGCATCTTTTCAACAAGCAAAGACCTGCACACCATTCATCCGGCTGCTTTGTAAGATACAAAAGGAACAAAGTACATTAAATTTTAAAAAATAATTATAAGACTTGAGAAGACTAAAAACAGAGATTTTAGTAATGAATCAATGCATACCTGATATTCTGATGCTTCTGGATAACTGAATTAAATTCAATTGATCTCTGCTGCAGTTCAAGTACAAGACTTCCCTTATATTGAACGATTATATCCTTAATCCTCCTACAGCAAAATATTAACAAGACTTGAGATTTTTTTTTCTTTTTGTGTTGATAGGTAGAAAAGGGTTGAAAATAATATTATGCTCATATTGCAGGGAATATGCTACAAGATTATAAACATGGGATATAAAATGTTGAAGTGATATTTCATTCTTAATAGTAAGCTGAAGTCGTACAAGTTTTGTAACAAAATTCAAAAGGCGTAGGTCAATGTAGGAAACAAGATGTACGGCTATATATACAAAAACAGCAGATTGGAGTCATTATAGTCAGAATTATAATGCTAGAAAGACAAGTCAAAACCTTTTCATAGAGAGAGAACTCACAAAAACTCCACAAAACCATAGAAAAGTATAAAACACTCCAATTTTTAGCGGCTCAGAAGCCAAATATATTGGAGAACTATGACATAAAGGAGCAACTGGAAAACATCAACACAGGAATTACAGGTCCAAGTGGAATTAAATGACCATTTAAAACCAACAGCAAAACCTCATCAAATAAACTGGAGAGCTTGAAATAATTTAAACTAACTTGAGTAACATTATATCTGATGCATTCAACTAGAAGCATTTTCCAAAATTTAACAAATTTTGCAGAGATTTAAAAGGCCACTGGAAATATATACATCTGGCAAATTGCATATAGAATAGATGTCATCAACATTTAATGAAGAAATTAAAGAATATAAAACATACTCTGAACAAACAGGAAAACGACAGGACAGCTTTAACAAAGCAATCAAACACATCGCCTGAGTTGTAAGATCCGAGATATGGCGCTTTATAGCAATCTCTATGACATCCACCGCATCAGACTCTGTCACCTGCATAGAACAACCAGGTTGATCACTTCCTTTCAAGGAAAGAATACTATTCACCTTGTTTGGTTCCACTTTTCTAAGTTAATTTTTAGAATTTTGTTTCGAAAAGTGTTTTTGGAAAATGAATCATTGTTTGGTTGTTCCAGTTTTTTGAATTTTGGAACAACAATTCAAAATTCCCTCCAAAATACAATGACTCAGTGAGATGCTAAGATTTTGGGTCTGACGTACAACAACCAACCATTCAGCAATTAAAAAAAAAGAAAGAAAGAAAAGAAGAAAGATAACAAGTCACATTAGAGAGAGAGAGAGAGAGAGAGAGAGAGAGAGAGAGAGAGATTGTGATTTCATGTGGGTCCATCTCTATTTACAAACTGCTAAAAAAGAACATCAAATCACCTGACAGACAGAAGAAGAGAAAAAGTATAAGGAAAATTGGATTTTGGAACTTTTTTTGGATTTTGGAACTTTTTTTGGTTTTTGGACTTGACCAAGCAGAAAGTCTAAAATTTCCTAAAAATTGAGTTCAGAAAATTGGAACTAAACACGTTGATTGATGCCAAAAAGAAAATATGACAGGCAATAATACAACCTAGCTGGTCCAAGCATCCATCTTTAGCCACAAATCTATTCCATTATCATGTTACAGATTACTGGATTAATTTGTTGCTTTGGTAGAAAATCATCTATGGTAGTAACAGCTTAGAAACTGAAACTTCTTAGGCTACCAAAGGTTATTTCTCTCTCCTCTCCTTGGACACATACTTTTCTTAGTGTTGGTGTAGGACTTTTCTTAGTGTTCCACAAATAAAAAGGTTGTGCATAGCTGAATATTTCATAGGTATGTACATATAAAACTCAACATCTCCATCAATCAAATATAACTCGAATCTTCTGAATATTTCATAGGTATATACATATAAAACTCAAATTTCAGATTCTACATGAACATGGATCTCAGAATAGCACAATTCGATTAACACAAAAAACAATTGAACAATACTAATTTCACATTAAAAAAAAAAATAGAAATTGACAAACTCAAATCTATCTAAAACAATTCCACAACCTTGAGCAATTAGATTCAATTTTCAAAGTCCAATTCACAAAAACCTCAATCAAATTCACCGAAACACATTTATATCAACATCAGCCCAATCTTTGCCGACTAATATTTAAACTTCACACTACACAATCTGAGTCATACTTCATAGATACATGTAAATATGTATGTATAGGCGCAGAGACAGACATTGAGAGAGATAGAAATTGGGAGAGAGGAAGAGAGAGAGATTCATGCCGCCGGATATCTCAGACGACAATGGCAAGTGAAAGAGCGAGCGAGAGAGCAGAGCTATACAGGTCTGTGATGCGTGAGAGAGAGACAAAACGATCAGTGTTTGAATTTTTCTAGAACTAGGGCAAATATAAGGAAAACGGGTAAAAGGGTAAAAAAAATAAAAAAAATAAAAGGGAATGAATTAGTTATTTGCGACGGGAAATCAAATGGTCGCAATTATATAGTAGCAAAAGGTCACTTTTCTAGTAGTGTACACTTGTAGTTGTAGAACGTTTACTTCTTTTTTTTCCCATTAAATTTGAATAAAAGTTTTATATGATAGTAAGCGTTCCAATAGAAAATTTTCATTTTTCATCAAACCACCGACCGATCGGGAGGATGTCCGGCCGGTCGACTGATTAGTATAAATTTACTAGAAGAAGTAAGGAAGAGGTTGTCCGAGAGGACAATTGACCGGTTTTCCGATGTATGGTCACAACGGTAATTTGACGAAAGGTTTTAGGCATATTCAATTTGATGAAAAGTTGAAGAAATCCTCAATTTAATATTGTTTGATGTTACTTTGAAGTATCAAAAGTGGACTTCTTTTTTGATGAAAGAAAAAAGTTAATGTTGGAGACACTTTTAAAGCATCTCCAACGGTGCATCTTTTCTTTTCACTAAATTTGAGTAAAAACTCAATTTGATATTAAGTGCTCCAGCGAAGGATTTTAAGTTTTCATCAGAACACTGGTCGATTGGATGGATGATCAGACGGATATCCGACTAGTCGACTAGTCAGTGTATTTTTTTCACAAATTTTTGCCTAGAGGTGGTCATCTAGGGGGACGGTGGTGAAAATTGAACAACTATGAATAGTGATTTGATGAAAGCTCCTAGACGTCCTTAATTTGGTGAAAGATTTTTGATATCCTCGATTTGATACTAATCTAATGAAACCATTAAATTTTTTCATCAAATTTAAATTTAATGAAAGAATTGATGAACTATTAGAGATGGTCTTATAAAGGGTAATTTGATAAAATGTAAAAATCGTGACATAAACATTAAGGGTTATTTTAGAAAGATGGTTAAAAGTTAGTCTTTTAGCTTTTTTGACAGGATTATCAAACAAGTTGAAAGATAAATAAATTTTTTTCACCATATACACAAGTACACATAAACGTATAATATAACATATAAATTTTTATACATACATAAAAATAAAAAAAATTCAAACAAGAAATCACTAATAAGAGGTAGTTTTTTTTTTGGGTTTGATTTTTTGTGTGCAAAATAAGAAGACAATCCAATATGAAAGAACACAGATTTTTATTTTGTTAAGAAAAAGGATTCTATTCACACAATTCTTCTCCCTCCGAACTTTCTTAGGCTTCGTTTGGAAAGTTGGTTGACTTTTTGACTTTTTTGACTATTTTAGTCTGGGGCTAAAAAGTTTGGTTTGGGAAGGACTTTTGACTTTTTTGTCTTTTTTGACTTTTTTGTGAGAAAATGAATGTAATGATTATGGGTTGGATGCGATGTTTTGTCTTATTGAGCTAAAAAGTCTATTTGATTTTTTGTGACTATTTTAGCCAAAAAAAGCTCCAAACCTCTTGTTCCAAACGGAGCTTTAATGATGTAGCAAGCACAATTTTTAAAAATTGATTTATAATATTCTTTAAAAATTTTCCAAACATACATCATATCTTCCCTTTTTATTCCAGAGATGGTAAATGCACTATAACATATAAGAGTTTTAGAGACTAAATGTTTTGATTTCTAAAAGTGAAAATTTTGTTGCAAAAGACATTTAGAGACTAATTTCTATCATTATGAGGATAGTCGTTAAAAGATCGTCCCAAAGAGTAAAAAACAAGAATTTTAGCGACAAAATTTTGAAAATATCACTAATAGATAGACTTTTAGGGACAAAATAATTTGGTCTCAAAATGATTTATTTTTGAGACAAATTTGGTTCCAAAAGGATAATAATTTATCATTAATGTCTAATTTTCGTTACTAAAAATATAATAACGACAATTTTCATAACAAAAATATTTGATTTTTAAAAGTAATTTTGTTTTTAAATTTTAATTTTTAAAGCCTTAATTTTTTTTGTAGTGAGGACAAAAGTTGTGAATGTACTGCTAATTTTTTTACACTGTATAATATTTTAAAGTAGCATGGGATCATGGCCCCGCGCGCGTAGTTTCTAATTCTGTCCTTATTGACATGTCCATTGTGTAATCTGAGTATTTTACAAGAATAACTATATAAATATTAACAGCAATGCTAGAGGCCTCGAATTTGTCTCGAATTTTTTTTTTGTTTTTTGTTTTTTTAGGCTGTGTTAGTTATTTTGTTTTTTTGTTTTTTTTAAAAGAGTGATTATGTATAGAGATGTGTCAAAAAATTAGACATCTTATATCAACTTATCGTACAAAATTAATAAAATTTAATTAGTTAAATTTTGTTAATTTTATATAATTTTGTACAATGAGTTAGTGCGGGATGTCTAATTTTTTGGCACATCCATATACAACCATCTTAAAAAAAAAAAAACCAAACCAACGTAGCCCAACAAATAAAATAAAATAAAAGTTATAAAAAAAACCAACACAGCCCAACAAATAGAAGCACAAAAAAAAAAAAAACTCAACCAATGTGGTTTGATAAGATGAGTGAGTTGAGTTAGACTGATTGGGTGCTAAAATTGACTGATCAGTTAGGCTACTGGTTAAAATTTGTTAATTTCATATAGTTATGTATGAGTCCCTACTATATTTTTATTTTAAATTAGGAAGATTTCGAAGAAATTGAAATGACTTTGATTTCAATTTCCTCCGAGTCTTCCTGATTTGAAATAAAAATATAGTATGGACTCGTATAAAATTATATGAAATTAACAAATTTTAACTAGCAGTTTAACTGATCAGTCAATTTTATTACCCAATTAGTCCAACCCAACTCACTTACCTTATCAAACCATTCAGGCTGAGTTGGTGCGGGATGTTTAATTTTTTAGCACACCTCTACATATAACTACCCTTACAAAAAAGAAAAGAAAAGAGAGAGGAAGAAAAAAAAGCTAACACAACCAAAAAAAATAAAAAATAAAAAATTGAAATTCCAGGCAAATTCAAGGCCTCGAATTTGAGGCCTCAAGCATTATTGAAATACTAATTACTAATAGTTCATATTAGATTAAAATAATTAATAAAATAAAATATTTCATCATATTATTCTTTTTATTATTTTTACATTCTTTTGTAAAAAATTAATTAGTCAATTAAAATAATCTATTCCTAAATGAAGCCTAAGAATATAGACGTGTTTTACCACTTAACATAAGTCTCACTTAATATTATATGTAATTATTGTATTAATTGGTATACTTGTTAGTACACTCTTTTACTGATGTTAAAAGTGCTAAGGACTACCTCGTGGCATAATCAGACAAAGAATAAATGGAGTACAATTAGGAGTGTAAAATTGGCTGGTGACCCGTGGGCAGCCTGAATCCCGCCCGTAGCCCGAGGTGGGCCCGACTTGTTTAGGCCCAGGTCCAAGCCCAAGCCCAGCTCAAGGCCTTGGGCCATTGTTTTGAAGCCCGACTCGGCCTGTGGCCCGTTCAAGGCTCACACAAAAGCCTAGCCCAAGGCCCGGCCCACCCGGCCAGCCCGAGGCCCAGTATTATTTTTAATGAAAAATAATAAAATTTTGGTGAAAAAAATTAAAAATATCTAAAAAATTGTTTAGGCCCACCTGAGCTCAGGCCCAGCAGCCCCGCTCGAGGCCCGGCCCAGTTTTCTAGCCCGTGGACTGACCCGATTTTTGGCGGGAGCCAGCAAAGCCCGACATGGGCCCGGCCTGGGCCAAAATTACACCTCTACATACAATTCTACTACTCTTTTTGTTTCAAAATATTAGTTTTTTATTGTTTCAAAATATTAGTCCTTTTCAAAAATTAAGAACTAAAATAATATGAATTTCTTATTTTGTCTTTCTTTTAAATTCATATACAAAAAATTAAATTATGACAATTGATGTTTTAAAAAAAAGTCAAAAGGGTAGTATTGGAAAATTAGGTTTCGTTTAGAAAGAACTTTTTTTAGTTTTGTTAAAAAAGTTTTGTTTGAAATAAATTTTTAACTTTTTTGTAATTTTGTGAGAAAAAAATAAAATAATTATATTTTAGATGTGACATTTGATCTTACTAATTTTTTTAACCTATTTTATTTTTAATTGATTAAATTAATCCTAACTATGCTGCCAAATGAAAATTTAATATTTTTAAGATATAATAATGGTACAAAAAGTTAAATTTTTCAAAGTGACTAATATGGATGAAGAGAGTATTAATGATAATCTCTGTCCTGACAAATATTTTCCAATCCATCTAGCTCTTTGCTCGATTTTCTCATCTGACTTTGTCTCTCCCTCTCTCTTTAATGATTTTTTTTTTTTCCAATCAGACTCTAATCAGACGAAGGATAAAGGTCACGTTGGATTGATCTCATATAAGATAAATGATACCAAGAATACATTGAAATTGAGTGAGAAAATATTTACGTAGTGATATTAGATTAAATATATAGAATAAAGAGTTTCATTTGTATATGATTGAATTAGTAATACTATAATTATTAGTATTATTATATAAAATAATATTTTTAAATTTTTAGTTATAATATTATAATAATCATTATTATTTTTTGTTCTAAAAAACATAAATTTTGCTTAAAAATTCACTAATTTCTTCACTTAATTTTTAATTCTAACCGGGCTATAAGTTTGATAGTCTTAGAAAAATGATTGAGAACTCTAATAAAACAGCTCTAATAAGTTCTAATAGGAATGAACCCCACTGTTATGTGATGTTTTGATCTTTATTTTATTTTATTTTTATCTTTTTATTTCCTGCCACATCATTAGAACTCAATTAGAATTCTAAAATTAGAGAAATGTATCATTGCTCGATAGTCCTATCAATGAAAAAATTATTAACCCAAACAGATAATTAGGGTTGGTTTGGGGTGTCCTAAAAAAGTGCATTTTTTGTCTTTTTACGAAAAGATGTGCAGAAAAGTAGAGAGGTGATGTGATGAAAAAAAGATAAAAAGATAAAAAGATGGATTATATAGGTTACCCCAAACCAAACCTTAATTTCTTTATTCATGTTCCAACTGAAAGCACTCTATAAATAAGTTTTATGGATCTAATCTCTCTTCTAAAAAACCAAGCAAACATGACCAGATCGAGGGAGTACAATTCTACTATTAATGACTATCTCTCTCTTGACAAATCTTTTCCAATCCAACTCTCTCTTTGCTCGATTTTCTCATTTGACTTTGTCTCTCTCTCAAATGATTTTTTTCCAACACGACTCTTTCCTCGATTTCCTGTCCTACTCTTTCTTTTTTATTTAGCCTTTTTTTTAAGATGTGGATTGACTTTTTAATTTTTTAATTATTTTAACTTGAGGTTAAAATATCTAGTTTGAGATAGATTTTTTAACTTTCTTGATTTTTAGAAAAGAAAAAATAAAATAGTTATGATTTGAACGTAACATTTTATTTTATTAATTCTCTGCAGATTATTGCTCCTATCAAATAAATTAATCGTTACAAACAACTCTGCACTCAGTTCTGATACAAATTCAAGAAGTACATTCAACATAAAAATTTCAAGTTCTAAACTTTACTTTAACAACGAGATTCTTATTTTATTTTTTATTTTTAGTCTCTGCATTCAAAGAAAAAACAAGAATTAATTTAAAATAGTATAGATTATCATATATGAATGATAAACCTGCATTTGATATTTTAGAACTTAGTTACAACTGGGATCTACCATTTACGTGGAATTTTCCCACAAAGAACTTCAATGTAGGTAAAGTTTTTAAAACAATTGATATTCTACATGATTTATCTCCACTAATTACTTCATGCTATAATTTCTTTTAATAATTTATATACATGGTTATAGATGAAGAAAACTAGGTTTGCTTTGAGTTCTAACTGGATCAGAAAAACATTGTGCCAAAGTTTCAACTTGAATCAATCCATGTTTTCTTTTTTCTTCCTCCCCCTTACTCTTCATCTTCCATTCTAATTCAAATAAAATCAAATTGATGAGCTTTCTCTATGAATCTCATCCAATATAATAGAGCAATCAATCACCAATCTAACAATTGCAAAGCAATCAGATAATAAAATTACTTATAAAAACTCTCTGTATAACATATCAAATCCAACTGTTGATCAGATCAAGAGGACAACAATTCAAATATAACTTTCGATTACAGCACCACAGGAAAATGTACACTAAACGACTTCAAAATCTAAATATAAACTAGTTTACAACTCAAATGAAATCTAACAAATTTGTTTTTTTGCAATCACCATATATATATATATATATATATATATAATTTTCATTTATTAGCAAATGAAATCTAAGAAAAAAATATATGAAAGACAATACATGAATTTTTTTAATTTTCTGAAAAATGTACCTGAGATAAAGAGCAAGATAGATCTGATCTGATTCAAACTCGATTTCGGATTTGCGAGTTGCAAACTCAAGATGGGAGCTAATAGCGAGAGATTCAGTTCGAGTTCGATTAGCCTCGAGATCGATGAAGAACAGAGATCGTTGCAATTGATGAAGAACAACTAGAGCAAACTGCTGCGGTTGAGTTCTGTGGGAGTTCGATCAACATCAATTTCGAGAATAAAATTGATGAAGAGAGCACATTGATGAAGGTCACACTGCAATCGAACTCCCACAAACATTGATCGAATCAAATCCACCTTCAGACACCAATGTGCAATCGAGAATATAGATTCATACTGCAATCGAGCGAGAGAGTCTGTCTTTGTATCTCAACTAGGGGTGTGCGGGGTGTACGCGGTGCGGTTCGGGCGGTTTGAGAGTAAATTTATAAACTGAATAGCGGGTTAGCGGATTAGCGGATTGACAAATTGCGGTTTAAGTGATTTTTGGCGGATTGACGGATTGAAGAATATTTTAACTAATTATCATACATTTATATAATATATAACACTAATTTGTATAATATTTTTTAGATATTAACACAAAGTAATTTTACATAATATGTTTCATATATATAGCTACTACTTTGTAATAAATTTTTTATCTTAAATCTCTCTCACACTCATTTTTACATTGATATTTCATTGGAGGTTAAAAAATATATATGTATTAACTATAGCAGAGCAGAGCGGTTCAGTTGGCGGATTATAAATTTTAAAGTTTAAACCGCGGTTAGCGGTTAGAGCGGTGCAGATAGATGCGGATTGGTGCGGTTTTAGCGGATTAGGCGGTATTTTGCACAACATACAATTTTTAAGAAAAATTTTCAAAATTTTATTTGGTTAAGATTTTTTGAAACAAATTTTCAAATCACTTTCTCTCTCTTACACATTAATCAATTATTTTTTCTCTCTTATCTCTCATTCTTAATATTTTTTCTCGTATATACATCTCCTCAACTACAACAAAAAGGCCCTTTTTGGGAAGTGAGTTATAATCCACTTCTCAGATTATAACTCACTTCCTCTCTCACAAAAAAACTACTTATAAGCAGCTTTTAACCAAAAAACTGATTATAACCATCTTCCCAAAATAGTCCAAAATATCAAATCATTCCAAACTCTCAAACTCCTAAACAATTTTCAAAATATATAACCAAATAAATCAAAATAATTTTTAAACTCTCTCCCCAATTTTTTTAAAAAAAATTTATCTCATCATATAAACCAAGCACACCTATGTTTGAGCTTCAAATCGAGGGTTTTGGAAGAGAGAGAGTGAGTTTTGGAAGAGGCAGGGAAAGTAAGAGACGGAGTTTAGGACGGTGTTAATAAATAGACCTAATACGACGTCGTTTAACGGAGATCAAAGACAACGTTTTGAATACACTTTATTTAATGAATCTATACTGGCGTTTCCATAAACGCTATAAAGAAAATGTTGCAATATGCCCTTTTTTTAGTAGTGAAGGAAGAGTCTTTAATAGTGGAAAAAAACATAATCTCAAAGTCTTTGAGAGGGAAAAAAGTAAAAAGTTTATCGTAAGTTTGAGTTTAAGACCAGGTTTGGCAAGTTCCAAAAAATTGAAAAAGTCAAAAAATTACACAAAAAGCAAAAAAGTCATTACTATTCACAAATAAAAAATATTAAAAAAATATTTTATACATTTTTGTAATACAAAATTTTGAATTACACTGTAAGCCGTACTGCCCCAGCAGGAAGGCAGGTCATACACTTTTTGGGCAAAAAAAAAAAAAAAATTACATATGTAAAGCCACAAAGTTTGATGGTAATGTTGAGCCCTTGGGGGCTCACTAAGGGTTCCGTTTTGATAATCCGAACTGTTCAATATGTAGAACTCGTCGAGTATTATATGCCTGTAAAAAATCACGTTGATCGAATATCGTTAACTATATGATTAAATCAGTTTTGTATAAACAAAATAGATGGTGTGATAGTTAACTGTTGAACAAAAACTAATCCGATCATATAGCTATCGATATTCGATCAACGTGATTTTGCATAGGCATATAATACTCGACGAGTTGTACATATTGACGGTTCAGATTATTAAAATGGGACTCGTGGTGGCCCCCACGGACCGACGATCACTATCCAAACACTTTGCTTCGAGAAGGCAATAATTTGCTGTGTAAAACACGCTGCCCCAGCAGGGCAGCCATACAACCTACTCAACTTTCTTCCCCTATACACTTTATTTATACAATTTTTTAGTACACATTTTGTTGTAAAAAAATAAAAAGTTAACCCAAACATCCATATTTTTTTTCTCAACTTTTTAGTCCAAAAAGACAAAAAGTGCACTTATTTAGGACACCCCAAACAATCCAAATTTGAAAAACCTTGAGTGACTTGGGAGACTCATTACAAATCTTATTTCGATCATTTGAATTGTTTATTTTATAAGATTCTTAATACATATTATTCATAAAAAAAATTAAATTGATTCGATAATTATAATATTTTTATTTTATCACATTTATTTTTTTAAAATAGACAATAAATATATTTTTAAAAATAGATCATTCATTTTTTCAAAGACAAATATGATAAAATGAAATAGTTATAATTATCATGTCAACTTTATTTATTTATTTTTTATTTTATGAATGATAAACATTACAAAATAAACAACTCAAATGATTAAAAGGAGACTTGTGATAAGTCTCACGAATCTCTCAAATTTTTTGAAGTTTAAATTTATCTTTTAAAAGGTGAAGCAAAAAAAAAAAAAAAAAGGTGAGAATTACATCTCACAAAGAGTTACACCCTCGTGTCTTATATATATATATATATATATATATATATATATATATTTTTTGTCTTAGAGCATCCGCATCAGACTCTCTACAATAGCTTTGAAGGTATTGCTGAGAGCATCAGCATCAAATTTGTTTTCCATCAGTCATAACAAATTTTTTCTAAATTAACTTTTTGTTAAATTTGCTATAGTACCTCAACAATTTTGTTGAGCCATTGTTCATTAGTTACATGATTTTTTATTATATTTTCTGGAGTAAAATTGGGCCAAAATCTTTAAATCGGTCGTCCACCTGAATGTCCTCCTGGATGTCTCGTGAGTGCCTGTAGCAGAAGAAGAAAAATGTCCAAAATTAGCCTAATCGGTCGACAACCGGTCAACGACAATTTATTTTATTTTATTTTTTTTGCATTTTTTAAGAATTATTTGGGTGGCATCTCGTCAATTTAATAAAAAAAATAAAATAAAGAATAACAAACACAATAAGAAATTAATATTTTAAGAAGATTGAGTTAGAATAGAGAGTTTGATGCAGTGAGTACTAAAAAGGTGACTAGCTAAAATAACAAAAGTGGATTTTGGGTTATAATTTGACTCAAAATTTGTTGAGGCTAATGCGAATGCTCTTACATCGTGAATTGTTACTTTCTTAAAATGTATATATGTATATATAAATAAAAATAAATGGACAACTCTTTTGCCGGGGAAAAATATTAAAAAGTAAGGAATTGAGAGGGAGATTTCATAAATTGGCATTGGACTGAGACAATGTCCGAGCTAAGTTAGGCCGAGCTGAGTTGGGCCAAGCAAGTGGGGGTGCGCTCGGTCAAGGCCCCGGTCCGATTTAGCCGGGGTAACATCGGACTGTCAACCCAGTTAACTTTATTTGCTTGTTGAGTTAGACGGGTTAGGTTTTCCGCAGATCAATCCGACCTAGCTGGAGCTAGGTCATAATTGAGAACAGCTAAGCCGCAGTGAGATTCTTTAATGAAACTGGACAATTAGCACGGTCGTGGTGTGACGATGTGGCGCCGTGCCAGGCGTAGCTCAGTTTAGAGCATTGCACATCTCAGAAGTAACGCGGTGGTGGAGTGATGGAGTGGCGCCGTGCTGTCCGTTCGTGCCAATGCCGTTTGGCGGTTTTGTTAGGTGGTGTTTAGCTGTATTTGCGCTGACACGTGAGAAAATGGGAGAGGGGAGTAGGTCCACGCGTCCAAAGGTGAATGGACGCAGAGGCGCGTGGATAAGGTATATAAACGGTGTTGTGCCCCAATAATGAGGCCTGAAACATCTTATGATCACAACTCACCTACCACTTTGCTTTCTCTCTTTCCCTGTGTGCTAACTTGATCGTCGGAGGGTTTTTCGGCAGTGAACCGTCGGGTAGCTCACCATTATTGCGTTCTCAGGTCGATCGGAGTGAAGTGCAGCTTGGACACAAGGAGTACGGACAGCGACGGATATTTGCACCCTGTGCAGGAATAAAACGGAAAAACGAGGAGAGTTAAAGCAATAAGGAGCATAGAAAGTTAGGAAGGAATTTTTTTTTTGTTAAAGATCCTAAATAAATTATTAAATTTTTTTTTTTATCAAATCTCTCACTGTGGGACTCACACACATGTGATTTGTGTGGGTCTCACACCCATGTGAGAGGTTTGACAGAAAATTTGGTAATTTATTTGGGGTTCATAGCATTTTCTAAAAAAAATTTGAATAATGTTATATGCACTAATTAATGTACTAACTAGTCTATCAATTGATGATATGGTATAATTTAAGAGATTTTTTGGTATTTGTAATTTGTATAATGAGTGGGGTCAATAATAATATCATAACTAGTGTTGGTATATTAGTTAGTATACTAATTGCTGTATGTAGTACCACCAAAAAAATTTACGTCTTCAACTTAATAGGTAAATTTCTTATTTAATAGATTTTATAATAATTAATGGTATTTTTTTTATTAAATACTATTAAAATATATCACAAATTATTAATTTGAAAATTTTGTTACAAAAAAATGTCTCTAATTATAAGTTTTAGTGACAGTTTTAAAAAATGTCACAAAAAAAAAATACTAATTTTCAACTTGCAGCAATAATATAAAAAAATTGTCATAGAAAAAAAAGTTTTTAATTATAAGTTTTAGCGACAATTTATAAAACCGTGACAAAAAAAAAATACTAATCAATTTTTTAGCCACATATGGAAAAACTCGTCATAAAAAATTATTTTTAGTGACGATTTTACTAAGAATTTGATAGGAATTAAATTCAAGTATCAGGACTTATTAGTAGTTTACTAACAATCATTACACTTAAATTTAAATTTCAAAATATTTTTTTCATAAATGCCCCTATTTTTCAAATCTTTAATGTATTTATAATTATTCAAAATGGATAGTTTTGAAAAATTAAATGTTTTTTTCTTTGACTTTTCAAATGGGACTATCATTTTGAGACATCTCAAACCTATTTTTCAAATCTTTAATATATTTTCCATCTAAAAAAAAAAAATCTTTAATATATTTATAATTACTCAAAATGGATAGTTTTGAAAAATCAAATGTTTTTTACTTTGACTTTTCAAATGAGAGTATCATTTTGAGGCATCTCAAAATAGAATAGTGGACCAACAAAATAGGGAGGGAAATAATATGTAGCTTAGGAAAAATTTGTTGTACAAATTGTGTATTTAAATAAAAATATATAGATTCATATTTAATAATTTAAATTACAGAACAAAAAATCATGAAGCTAAATCATACTAAAGATTACAACATGATGAACATAAATATATATATATATATATATCGAACTAAAATGTTGAAATAAGACAAGGAAGGAAATCGAAATCTGTGTGATATCACAGTCTCCTTAAAACAGATTCACCGCCTCACTGTAGGTGCTGGAGATATGTCAGCGTCTGTCTTATAGGATATAACGGTTTAGAATCCGCTAATGCAAAATCACTATTTGTTTAGCTTCGGCGAACAGATAATGACAATACTCTCTTACACAGGAAAAAGATTATAGGAGCAGACTGACTGTATAATTTGAGAGCCAAAAAATTTTGTACTCCAACCATAGAGGATGGTCTCCTTTTATACACAATGGGGAAGAAAAGAGGAGCCTTCCAATCATTAAGGCTAGCAACAAATGTTGAATTAATCCTGCAAAATTGATGAAAAATGAGTGCACAAGTTACACACTCTATATACACTTGTGTGTATATCTATAGTCACTTAGTCCAAAAAAAAACCTAACACGTTCTAGCAAGCCTCAAGCCCCAAGATTCGCGGATCACAGACCCAGCCCGAGCGGGTGGAAGCGTGTGGCAATTTTTGTATAACCAATTTGAACCATAGTTTTGGCCCAAGCCCATTTTTGAAGCATCCATAACTCTCGTCTTTCAGAAAACTTGAATGTCTCAAAGGGCTCATGCTCTTATAAAAAACTTGAGATTTAAATACCCATCAATACTTTTCTCTATAATCAATGTGGGATAAGTGGTTATATATTATTCCCAATATCTCAATTATGATGCCAGCTTTATGAGACAATTTCACATTCAATTCTCAATGATTTTTTGTCTTTTTTTTTTTTGGTGGTGTAAAGATCTTTTTACAAAGAATCTAAACTCATTTGATTTCAGCTCAACGGGTAGTTGGGACCTACTTTACTTTCACATTAAAGTCACTACAAAATCATTTTTTCTAACAAAATTATTTGGTGCTCCTAAGGCGCCACGTGGCGGTGCCTCTCACCATTCACAAACCTCCATGCCCTTTATGTTTTCCAATCAATCGATACAAATTTATAGACCTACCTTCTTTACTAATCAGAACACCATTTAGACACTTTGTAGCGGTGCCTTAAGACTAACCATCTCCTAGCTTAGGTGACCACGTGACAATACTCAATTTGGCACACCTCATCGACAGTAGCAATTTTGACTGTAGTAAAATCTCTCCTATTGAAACAAAAAGAGAAAAAAAGTTTCTTCTTTGTTTTTTTTAAAAAATTTATTCAAAGGAAATTCAAAAACAAAGAGTAGCTATTACATCAAATTAAGGATAATAGAGAATTAATCTCATTCATATCTAGCCTTGTCATATCAGTAATGAGTAGGTTTCTAACACTCACTGGGGGTTCCTCAAGGATTACAACATGTTCATCTTGTTCTATATAGCAATCCCGGGTTTCATCCCTTATTGTACAGTGATTCGGACTTGGTTCCGTGGATGTTAGCAGTTGTTTATATCTTGTTTACATCCTTTCGTACTTTGTATTTGAGTTATAGGATGTGATGGGCAGGTTTGTTACAGGTTGGTTGTGTTTGGGAGCAAATGGTTGCTGCCCAGAATTTTGGTCCTTCGCTCGCTCGAGCGAGCAGTTTGTCGCTCGAGCGAGCTCTTTGTTTTGGATCCTTCGCTCGAGCCAGGGTTTGGTCACTCGAGCGAGAGTTGAGTTTTGTATCTGGTGGCTCGAGCAAGAGGTTCTTGGCTCGAGCCTGCGTCTGCGTCTACATCTGGTTCTGGACCTGAAGGGTGCAGTTTTTCGCTCGAGTGAGCTTTCATTCGCTCGAGCGAGCGAGGTGTATGTTTTGAGTTTCCTAGCTCGAGCGAGCATTCTGTCGCTCGAGCGTGCTTCTGGGTTGCAGACCTGAAGCTTTGAGTTGTTGGCTCGAGCGAGACTTTCTTCGCTCGAGTGAGTATTCTTTGTGTCTGGTCGCTCTAGTGACCAATCCTTCGCTCGAGCGAGCCTGTTATATATCAGTAGGCAGCAGCGGGAATAACTTCACTTTTTCATTCCCTCTTCTTTTACAAACCCTAGATCCGACTCTCTCTCTCTCTCTATACTTGTCTTCTCTCTAAGGTTTGATCTATCTAGAGTGAGTTTCTACCCTTAGTCCTTTGTTAAAAAGATAGAGTGGGTTGAGGGCTTCGTTTTAATCTGAAAAACTTGGGATTTGGAGCACGTTGGTTTTTGATCTTCATCTCCGTTTGAGCTCAAACTTCGAGGTAGGGATATCCTACTCCTCCTTATGAGCTTTGTCTTTAAATTTTAGCATTTTGATATGTTGGGGGTTATTGGGTAATTTTGAGAAAGTTTGGGCCTTTATGTAATTTTACAAAAGAAGGGGTTTTACTTGTATAAACCTAGATGCATGTTTAGCATGAAGAAATGAGGTAAATGTTGGGTTATTGATAGAAATGGAACCTTAGGGTTGTTTTGTTAATTATGGGACATTGATTAAGGCCGAAATGTACATCATTGAGGCCGTTAATTAGAATCTCTTAACTTCACTTGCTGGTCAAACCGTGTATTTTATGTGTGTTGAATGTCAATCAGGTTATACATCGTCGGAGCATAAAATGGGCAAAAAGACAAAATTTGGACAGAGTTGACTTTTTTTGGAAAAGTCAAACTGATGTTTTAAATCTGTTTGGAAGTGAATAGAAGTATAAAAAGAAAAGAGAAAGGCTTTTCTGGGGTTCTGAAACTGTTTTAACCTAAGGAGGGAGGCTAGGGTTTGGAAAGGAGAAGGAAAGCAAAAGCTTCAAGATGTCTTCCATGGTGGCTTCTTCTCCATCTTCCTCTTTCCACTCCTCCATGAGTGGCTAGTCGTCTTTTCTAGGGTTTTGAAGAAACCCTAGCCATGTAATAGTTTTCTTTTTGATTTTAAATTATGTAAAGGTTTGAACCATTGTATGGTGATTTAGAAGTTTCTTTTATATAATTTTCATTATTCCTTCGAATATTTGACTTTCTATGATTGTTGAATGTTATCCATACAATTGTTTTCTTTTCCTTCACATTCAAGGTATGGGACGAACCATACTACGAGGAACGAGTCGTATCACTACCTTAGTTTAGAGTGAACGGTTCGTATTACTTGAGATGGTTCGTGCTCGTACATTGAATGTGATGATCTTCTTGTCAAATGCTTCGAACTTGTAGTTGCGAAACATTAATCCGTTCAAACCATAGCATAATTGATTTCAATTGGAAACCCTAATTATGTGGTTAGTGGTGAATTCTCTACCCTAGGATTTTTCCCCAATTCAGTAAACCTAGATTTCAATTATTCTTGATAATTCAATTTCTTAGTTTAATTTATTTATTATTAAATTAGTTATAATCATTCAATCTTTTTATCAAAATTAATTTAGGAATTTAATAATTAAATTAGTTTAATTTCACAAAAGTCCCTGTGGATCGATATCTGGACTTGCCATTATTCTAATTGAATTTGGTATAGTTTAGTATTTATTTTTGGTGTGTTCAACGACCCATCAAATTTTGGCGCCGTTGCCGGGGACTTCTGGCGAAATTAGTTAATTTAAAGTTACATTCTTATTTTAATTTTTAGTTTAGGATTTTATGCTTTTGGTGTTGCTAAGTGTGCAGAGCGTTTGAAATTGGAGCTATCATTGAAGTGCAAGCGGAGCGCAGCCGAGCTTTAAAAAAAAAAATAAAACCGCAGCACTAAAGTGAATAAACAGAAGCAAACACTCACAAGCAAAGCATCAAAGTGCTAAAACGAAAGTCAAAGCTCAACTGGGGGTTGGAGACAACATCTACACGTCAAGCATCCGCAAGACGAGTAAAGCGTTTTCGTTAAACCGCTGTGAGTATTTCTTCCTTTGGTATTTTGCTTTCATACTTAGTGCACAGAGTCGAACTTATTGTGTGTCTGTGGGTAGTGTATGCACGGGCGTCGTTCTTGTCGCCCTGAATTGTGGTGTTTGGACCTTGAACTAGAAAGGACCCTTAGGAGACTTAGGGCTTCTGCCCGTGTTCCTAGGCTTGAGTATTCATATTCATACATTGAGCCATTAGAGATGGCAGATCCTAATGTCCCGAATGTGCCCAACCGGACACTTAAGGATTATTTTACACCCACTGTATATACATCACCATCATGCATCCAATTGCCCAACACCACTGCTGCTCATTATGAGATTAAGTCCAGCACCATACAAATGCTCCCATCATTCCATGGACTAACTCATGATGACCCTTATAAGCATTTGAATGAATTTCTGGAAATTTGCTCGACAGTGAGGATCCAGAATTTCACAAATGAGGCCTTAATGTTGCGATTGTTTCCATTCTCATTAAAGGATAAAGCCAAACACTGGCTAAATTCTTTACCTGCTAATTCAATCACAACTTGGGACCAATTACAGCAACGGTTTTTGGAGAAGTACTTTCTCATAGGTAAAACCAACCAACTTAGGCGAGCCATCACAAACTTTGCTCAAATGGATGGCGAGCAATTCCATGAGACTTGGGAAAGACTTCGAGATCTTCTCCAACAGTGTCCCCACCACCAAGTGCCTGATTGGCAACTTGTTCAAACATTCTATTATGGCTTAACTGAGCCGTACCGCCAAATGGTGGATTCGTCTGTGGTGGGACATTTATGTCTAAAAATGATGCCGAGGCATGGCAATTGTTTGAGAACTTAAGTGATAATTCCCTTCACCATGCCTCCGCAGCCCGGCAAGTCCGGCAACCAGTAGTTGGAGCCCCGAAAGAGGGGGCATTTATGAGGTCGGGCAAAACTAGAGTTAGCCCAACAAGTAGAGGCATTGTCCCGCAAGATGGACCAATTATTAGCTACGGGACATGCCCCTACCCAGCAAGTTCAGCCTCAATTCCACGAGGCATGTGTTATTTGTGCGAGCCCTGCTCATGACTTGAGTGAGTGCCCTTCGGCATCACAATTTCCGGAGTTAGTCCAAGAGCATGTGAATGTGGCTCAAGGATTCTCCAACCCAGGTAATGATCCATACTCCAACACATATAATCCGGGATGGAGAAATCACCCTAATTTCTCATGGAGACCCCCTTCACAAGGCACTTCTTACAATCCTCCACCACCAAGGCAGAATTTCAATAATTTTGCCAACCAATCATCTTACCGACCACCGCAACCTTATAGGCCCCCACAACCATACCGGCAACCACAACCACAACCCCGCCTGTTCCTCAGGGCAACTCTGCCTTTGAGACTCAGGTGTTGGAAGTTCTCTCAGAACTTAAGGGGTTAGCACCGATAGTTCACTCCCACACTCACTCTATTGCCAAGATAGAGACCCAATTGGGTCAAATGGCTAACAACATGAATCGGAGAGAGGAGGGAAAATTACCAAGTCAAACTGTGGCCAACCCTAAGGGACAATACGGGGCGGAGAGTTCGGGTGGAAATGGTAAGCAACATGAGCAAGTGCAGGCGGTGGTTGCTTTAAGAAGTGGTAGGACATTAGAGCCTCAGTCAGTTGCGTCTGATGCAACTAGAGTTAGGAAGGGTGACCACGGGGGTACACCTAATGCGAGCAAGGGTGAGGGAAAAATACTTAAGAGGGATGACTTAGTCCCTAGCACTCCATATGTGCCTAAGGCACCCTTTCCCCAATGCCTTGATACACCGTCCCCTTTTAATAAGAAGGCGGCATCTATGGAGGCAATGATGGATGTCTTTAAACAGGTAAAAATCAACCTCCCCCTGTTGGAGGCGATTAACCAAGTACCATCATATGCCAAATTTCTGAAGGACCTTTGTACGCAAAAGCGTAAATCTAGGACACATGTGTCCCAAAAGGTCCTACTCACGGAGCAAGTAAGCTCCATCTTGTTGAATGACACACCTCCTAAGCTTAAGGACCCGGGTGCCCAACCATTGCATGCATTATAGGGGACCATTTCATTGATAGGGCCTTATTAGATTTAGGGGCTAGTGTCAATTTATTGCCGTACTCTGTGTACGAGAAATTTGGGCTTGGCAAGTTGAAGCCCACTACTGTCACTCTTCAATTGGCTGACCGGTCCCTCAGAGTGCCACGTGGCATGATTGAGGATGTACTAGTTAAGGTTGATAAGTTCTACTTCCCTGTTGACTTTTTGGTGTTAGATATGGAACCGGTAGCCAGTTCTAAGAAACAAATCCCGGTGATCTTAGGTCGACCTTTCTTGGCTACGGCCAATGCATGCATCAATTGTCGGACCGGGGTTATGGAAGTTTCATTTGGTAACATGCAAGTGAAACTTAATATTTTCCAAGCATCACAACAACCTCATGAGAGAGAGGAGTGCTTATTAGTGGATGTTGTGGATGAGATTGTGGAGGAGGCTTTGCCCTCCATTCTTGTAAAGGACCCTTTAGAGGCTTGTCTAGCTCATTTTGGGATTGAAAATTTTGATATTGATGGGTCAGTTGAGGAGGTATTAAAATTGTTGGATGCGGGTATTATATACCCCATCTCAGATAGCAAGTGGGTGAGCCCCACACAAGTGGTGCCCAAGAAATCGGGCATCACCGTTGTTGAGAATGAGGGAGGAGAGTTAGTCCTCACACGAACCACTACTGGGTGGCGAGTGTGCATTGATTATAGGAGACTAAATTCCTCGACTAGGAAGGATCATTTTCCTTACCCAAGGGTTTGATGGACCTATTTTATTATGCTTAATAGATTGATTCCTTATCTTTTATTTTATTTTATTCTTTATTTTATTTTATTTTTTTTTCTTTCCCTTCTATATTATTCTGTTTTTCTTTATTCTCGTTATGCTTTATTTACGTCTAGGAGACTTTAAATCCTCTAAAGGTGTAATTCCTTTGGCGTTAGCCGTGTCCGAACGGCATCTGACGGTCTGGTATAGCCACCTAACCGTGTTTGTAATGAGTTCCTAGGAGACCAACTGAGACGGTGGAAACTAGAGTTCGAATGGCAAAGCCTAGAACACAAAGGTTTGGGATTTCCGAGACTAGAGTCTGGTTTAAATACCTAGGGGTGTGGAGATTGCTTCAAAACTACCTCGGCTTGAACTCTGTATGGCAGCCCCATAGGTTGAGGTAGCTTTATGCGCCTCGATTCTGGATACCGAATCAACCTAGTCTGTCACCCTGTTGGAGAATAGGGAAAATTACAAACACAGTTAGGGAGAAAAGTAGTACCCGTGGTTTTCGCGTGAAGATTATACATTTAGTGGGCATTCCGTTATTTTCTCATATGCTATATTTATTTTGGATGTCAATTGAAGGTAGAAATGCTAAGTTTTGATAATAATAAAAAAAAAAATTAATTAAAAAAATTTAAAAAAAAATAGTTGTTATACTTGTTCAATTTAAAAAAAAAAAAAAAAATCTGTGTTGTTTTCTTCAAAAAAAAAAAAAAAGAAAAAAAAAAAGGAGGAAATCGCCGCACGTGCGGCATGGGCCCCGCACGTGCGGGACAAATTGCTGAAATAATAGATGCACCCTGCTCAATAAGCAGGTGCGGAGGGACGGCCTTTGACCAAGCCGCACGTGCGGGTTGGGCCCCGCACGTGCGGGACGCCGACTGAAGCCACAAAAAAAAAAAAAAAAACAAAAAAAGAAGCGCGCACTGCTTGATCAGCATGTGCGTGGTTTTGGTGCGGAAAGTTGTTTCGTTTTATTTTTTTTTTTATTATTATTATTATTTTACTTTCATTTTTAATTTATTTAAGTAAATAAATTTTAAATAAATACATAAATAAATTTTAAAAATAAATAAATAAATATAGAATTATTTTATTTATAATTTTTTAATTTATGTATTAAAAAAATTCGAATTTATTTCTTTATTTATTTAATTTTTAATTTTCTAAAAAAAAAAAATCCTAATTTAGTTTTTTTTTATTTATTTGCTATATTTGTTTAGTTTAAATTGTTTCGTTACTGATTCTCATTCGTTTCATTAGTTTGTGGATTGTTTTATTTTATTTTTTTATTTTTAATTTTTTTTTGTTTAGTTAGGGATGTTATTTTTCTTTTTTCTATTCTATGATGTAATTGTTCCTTTAATTATTAAGTAGTTTAGTTTTTATTTTATTTTATTTTCTTCTCTTCTATTAATTAAAAAAAAAATTTAGTTTAGGTTATTTTATTCTATACTTTAGTCTCTTTTGTAGTTTAGTTATTTTATAGTTTAGTTTAGTTTAGTTTATTTTATAGTTTCGTTAATTTAATTTCATGTCATTTTTATTCATTTATTTAATTCTTTCTTTTCTTCAAAAAAAAAATTTGTATGGTGTGTATATGTTACTCTCTGCCTACCTGGATGTGCACCTACAATTCTGGTAATATTTTCTCATTTCTCTTTACTTTTCCATTGAGGACAATGCCATATTCAAGTTGGGGGATGGGGGTTATATTTTCTTTTGTGCATTCCTATTTGGCCCATAATTCCTGCTTATACCTGTTTCACTTGATTGCATTACTTCACCTGATGTGACTTTTTGCTAATAGGGTGATGATATTTGCATATGTTATTTAGAGATCATAGTAGACTTGTATGAAAAGGGTTTATTGGGTAGATACTTGCATGTGATGTTTGCACGAGGAGAGTTGTCTGTGTTTGTGATTCTAGTACACTTGTCATGAGTATGCCTTAATTCACATGAACACACTATCATAGCGGTGATCATTTTATTATAATCTCTGGTGTACATCATGATAATAGCTAGAGTTACAGGAAAAAATAAATGAGGAGCCAAGATTCTTAAAAAAAAAAAGAAAAAAAGCTTGACTTGTTTGGGTTCGTAACCTTTTTAACTCGAGTTATTAAGCCCGTAGGGGTGTCTTTACACCTAATGCCCTAAAATCGTCTGGTTTGGGAGTCATTGGCCCAAAACTTGCTACGTGGGTTAATTAGAAAGCTTAAGAGACTTGAACATTGCACAGTTAAGGAAAAATAAAAAGAATGACTAGTTCGGATTCGTAGCCTTTTCAACTCGAGTAATTAAGTCCGTAGGGGTGTTTCTACACCTAATGCCCTAAAACCGTCTGGTTTGGGAGTCATTGGCCCAAAACTTGCTACATGGGTTGATTAGAAAGCTTAATGGATAAGGACATTGCACAGTCATAAAAAAAAAAAAAAACCAACTTTTGAAAATCTTGGCTGCAACAGGTTAGTTTTTCTGTATATGTTGGGTGTTATTGTGAGTTACACTGGGCTATTATAGTGGATAGTTAACTAATATGGAGATTGCACTTTACACCGAGGGTACTCATGACTTGTCTACTAGCATGCACAAGTATAGGGAACTTTACTTTTGTATTAACTGAATTGTGGTTTTGACTCAATAGGTTCCTTCATGCTTGTCCACTGTGTCTTTAATGACTCATGATGTCTCAATATCACATTGTAGTGGCACACAAGTTGATTATTAGGTGGAGTAGTGTGATCAATTGTTGTTGAGTATATATGAATATGTTAATGTTTGTAGGTATCATTTCTGGAAACCTTCACGAGACTTTACTCGTCCACTTGGGGGAACCTTGTGGTTTAAAGGCTTGTTGCATATGCTAAATGCAACCGTTGTCCCACGAAAGAGGAAATAGATAGATTTTGTTTTATTTTATTTTATTTTACTTGCTTGAGGACTAGCAAGTAGTAAGTTGGGGGATGTGATTAAGGCCGAAATGTACATCATTGAGGCCGTTAATTAGAATCTCTTAACTTCACTTGCTGGTCAAACCGTGTATTTTATGTGTGTTGAATGTCAATCAGGTTATACATCGTCGGAGCATAAAATGGGCAAAAAGACAAAATTTGGACAGAGTTGACTTTTTCTGGAAAAGTTAAACTGATGTTTTAAATCTGTTTGGAAGTGAATAGAAGTATAAAAAGAAAAGAGAAAGGCTTTTCTGGGGTTCTGAAACTGTTTTAACCTAAGGAGGGAGGCTAGGGTTTGGAAAGGAGAAGGAAAGCAAAAGCTTCAAGATGTCTTCCATGGTGGCTTCTTCTCCATCTTCCTCTTTCCACTCCTCCATGAGTGGCTAGTCGTCTTTTCTAGGGTTTTGAAGAAACCCTAGCCATGTAATAGTTTTCTTTTTGATTTTAAATTATGTAAAGGTTTGAACCATTGTATGGTGATTTAGAAGTTTCTTTTATATAATTTTCATTATTCCTTCGAATATTTGACTTTCTGTGATTGTTGAATGTTATCCATACAATTGTTTTCTTTTCCTTCACATTCAAGGTATGGGACGAACCATACTACGAGGAACGAGTCGTATCACTACCTTAGTTTAGAGTGAACGGTTCGTATTACTTGAGATGGTTCGTGCTCGTACATTGAATGTGATGATCTTCTTGTCAAATGCTTCGAACTTGTAGTTGCGAAACATTAATCCGTTCAAACCATAGCATAATTGATTTCAATTGGAAACCCTAATTATGTGGTTAGTGGTGAATTCTCTACCCTAGGATTTTTCCCCAATTCAGTAAACCTAGATTTCAATTATTCTTGATAATTCAATTTCTTAGTTTAATTTATTTATTAGTAAATTAGATTATAATCATTCAATCTTTTTATCAAAATTAATTTAGGAATTTAATAATTAAATTAGTTTAATTTCACAAAAGTCCCTGTGGATCGATATCTGGACTTGCCATTATTCTAATTGAATTTGGTATAGTTTAGTATTTATTTTTGGTGTGTTCAACGACCCATCAGACATGCCCTAATTACATTGATAAATTAATTTGTAAAATTAATTTTGAGAAATGAGAAATTGAATTGAGAATGTTGAAATTGGGAATGTATGGGATTAAAGGGTGTAGTTGAATCATTTATCACGCACCTAGTTGGAATGTTGACATTTATCCATTTAGTGCATTTATTTTCTGTTTAGAAATAACTGTTTTGGACTATCGGTGGAGGATAGCCTTGATTGTTGTAGACAATGCATGATGATTAGGCAAACTAAAACTAATCGATTGAGTATGCTAACAAATATAGCGGTTGGAATAATACATTAACTTTATGTATTGATTGATTATGTATATGATCTACGTATATATACATTGTGGGTGTGGGAGGAGATAGGGGATGTACTCCACGGTTTAGGGGAAGATAGGGGATAGACCTCTAAACCGGATTTTGTTGACATTGATACAGCACTACAATGTGTATCAAGTGTGGATTATGAAAGTGTTTGAATTGATTTGATATAGCACTAAAATGTATATCGTTATCAATTGTGAAGTATAGAAGTATTTTTATGTTATATTGATACAACACCAAAATGTGTATCCTTCGTGAAGTATGGAAGCAGTTTATGTATTATTGATACAGCACCAAAATGTGTATCCATTATGAATTTCAAAGGTGTTTTAAAGATGAGTCATAGTCTCATTAAGTTATTTGGCTAGGTTTTGAGCCTTATTTTCAAACTCAAAGTTGAAAAAGAAGGGGGAAATGAAATGTAACATGGACTTGAATGTCATGAAACTGTAATGTGTTATAAGTGGGAATATAAGTGTGGACCACCTATCGAATGCTGTTATTTTAGTCATTGTTTATAGTTGGTTTAGTGTATTTCTACTGGGCTGTGGCTCACCCTATATGGGACACCATTTTCAGGTATAGGTAGCATGCCACCTCCAAGGACATAGCTTGGGAGGCTAGAGGCAAACAGACTTTTTGGTTGTTTTGCTTTCCTTTGATGTATTACATGTAAATTCAAGCCAAGGGCTTAATATGTGTATGAGTTAGTACCCATTTCTCGTAACCAAGTGTTGGCTTGGAAAGTTGTAAGCCCATAGGGCCTTTACTTTTGTTGTCAACATGTAATACTTTTGTAAGAACTACTCTGATAAATGGAAAGATGTTTATTTCTCTTATATTGTTACATGTCAAGTATGATGGGTTTTATGTATTTTTATTGAGGGCGTTACATTCTACCCCTAGATTTGCTAGTTTGTCAGCACACTAATTCCGTTCCCTGATGATGTGGTTTAGAGAACTTCTACACTTGGTCAGAAGGAATTTAGCATCTTCAATCAAAGCTTTGTAGGGGGAATTAGTGCTGGCTCCATTAAGAATTTGATTGATAGCCAATTCTGAGTCACTTTCAATATTAGCTTCCATGATTCCTTTCTGGAATAGGATTGTCAAGCCTCTGTAGATTGCCCAAAGCTCAGCTTCCAAACTAGTGCAGCTCCCTAACTTGCCATAATATCCCCAAACCCAGTTGCCAGCTTCATCTCTCAGCAGTCCTCCATAGCTAGACTGCCCTGGGTCACCTCTAGAGCATCCATCTGTGTTAAGTTAATTAAAGGGTTAGTTACAATTTAATTATGAATTAGTTATACATTGTGATGTCAGATATTTATTGTAATATTTATTATCATATCATTTTGGTTATAACTCAAAAATTCTTTGATTATAATTTATAAGGTGTGCTTATAATTGTTTTTCTTTTTTTTTTTAAATTTAAATTATGACTCTTATATAATTAAGTTATGATATTTGTAGTGACAATATAGAACACACCCTCAAACCATAGCATTATCCCCAATTAACAAAATTTAAATTTAAATTAATTGTATAATTTTTGTAGAATTATTCAATACAATAATGTGTGAATGGTAATTTTGATATCATATGATGCATTTTCATAAGAAGTTGTTTCAAAGTGATGAGTCAAAGTCAACCAGTTCATTTTGTATGTATTTTTTATTAGATAAAATTTATTTTATCTCCTGATGATTTGTGCTCGAATTACTTTACTTTCTATGGTTCAAATATATAGTTAGAAATTTTGTTTTGAACCAAAGTACAACTGTTAACACTTGTAGCTTGCTTTTCGTGCTCCTTTCGGATACGACTAGCCTTACAGTTCGAACTCCCGTAGTTCTGAATCTGATTTCACAAGTGCAATGTGAAATAGATAAACACAAATGAGTCAAATCCATCAAATCCTTTGGAAAATCGATTTTGAATCAAAATGCCAAAAATGGACTGCTTTGTCAGATTTCAAAGTCGCCACCTAAATGTTTTTGGGAAATTTAGGAATCACCAGAGTGTCTTGGCTTAGGAACTTAGGTATGAGAGGGGAAGGTCACGAATTGATCACCCCACTTGCTCGATCAAAGATCGGCCTCTACTAATCATGATGTGATTCTTATTTACATTATATACTCTCGTTCAGATTATTAGGCTAATTTACTATGTGACGCACACAAGTATAGACTAATTTGTAAAAATTGGAACACTTCGATTTCATGTTTGTTTGAAAATTGTTTCGAATATGTACCATTTGAAAAAGTGATCTCATATTTACTCAAATTATTCCAATTTAAGCAATTGGCCTTCATCTACAAGCATCCAAATAGATATATCACTTAAGCACTTAGGCCTCGTTTGGGAATAGGCTTTTTTAGTAACTTTTTGACTTTTTGGCTAAAATATGATGTAAAAAAACTAGTATGTTTGGGATGACTTTTTGGTTTTTTACAAAAAAATGTGCAAAAAGTAGAGAGAAAAATGAATCTTTGACTTTTTGGTATAGATTGTTGGCTTTTTAGTTTTTTTAGTGACTTTTTGGTTTTAGACTAAAAAAGTTACTTCCCAAACGAGGCCTTAGCCACATGGTAATCATGCTTGACATGTCAATAATCACACATATGCAATATGCTAAAGTGAAGAAATGCTCACCAAGTACTCCAAGGCAAGCCAAAATGAATAAACTAGTTAGGAAAGATGTATGATCCTAATGATGCGAAATGACTAATGGAAAACATGCAAAAATGCAACTAATAGGTTCGGTTGTCTAATATATCATGTAAATCACTTTGATAGCATGCAGTGGCACACATATTGAAGGAAGTAATAAATGACAATGGCGTTAGAATGATGAACCGAACCTTATACATGCGAGACAAATGGATACAAATCATAACAAAATGCTAAGTAAACATGATGTTCTATACTATCCATCATAAGCAAGTAAATAAAAGGGAGAAAGAAATAGGGGTTGGAAGACATACACATTATTACAATTTGCCCTCCCGTAGGAGGGTCCGAATGAATGTCCTAGCTAATTACTACGAATTACCTAACTATTACAAACCAAATGAAATAAATTAACTACACTAGCTAATTATTACAAATTAAAATTAACTAATTAATTACAACACAAGATTAATTAACTAAGCTATTACAATATTTTAGGGAAGTAACTCACTAATTAATTTAACACTAATTAAACTTGAGCGGCGATTAAAGAACCATGCACGCCAATGCGATCATCTTCCAGGAAATGCCTCTATTTTGTTGCCAAAACTGTTCTGTCTGTAGAAAATGCCTCTATTTTGCCACTACTTCTGCTCTGTTTTGCAGAAAATGAACACTGCTTAGCTGAAAAAGGTGGCCAATCGGCTAATAAAAGTGGTCGATCGAACAGTAAAGGTGGCCGGCCGGCCACTAATGTTTGGTATTGCCCTGCTACAACAGACAAGGAGCAGAGCAGAAACAAAGTGTTTCCAAGAGATGTCTGTCCACCCTACCTCTCTTTCTCATTAAACAGATCAAAGGAGGGGTAGGCTTAATGTGCAAGCCATCAATCGACGCAAACTCATTGCGTGATGACTTATGGACCAAGGGATACAATCTTAATAAATGATAATGAAGAGACAGAAAACCCCCTCCCTATCATGGCTTTGATTAAGGGAAGTGGTTGACCTTGGAACCTTGAACTATTTTCATCACTAACAAGTATGAAATGCCTGAAGACTCCATAGGTTCAATTAACGTCCCATTGAACCCAAGTTGATTTTATTATCTTGCTTCATTTTAGCCCCAATTTTATTACTCCATTTAATTATCTTTCCATTCATTAATCGATTGAGTCCAAAAATGAAGATTTAGTCCACTAATGGAGAGAAGTGTCAAACCAAGGGTTGTTTTAGGTATGAGAGAGAGATCATGCTATTGGTAATGAACCTCTGAAGAGATTAAACCATTAAGTACATGGTTACCTCTTAAACTTAAACAACACTCATTTTGAAGTAACTCTCAAAACAAATAAAATGCCAAGAAAAGAAGGGGAGTGTAGAGGTGATTAGAGGTGAACACAAGTATGAAAAGCATGAAATAAATGCTATCAACTCAAATAGGTTGGTGTCTAATGCCTAAAACATCAAACCTATGAGGACTATTACACTACAAGCATGCTATACAAAACATAAATGAAATAAACAACGTAAAATAGTCCTAAAACATTTAAAAACAGTATTGGAATTAATGTACAAAAAGCTAAAAGAGTAAGCTAAAATAATGGAGAAATTAAGCTAGTAAACAAGTCAAAGGAAGGGTGGCTAACCTCTATATTTTTGGGACTTCAAAATCACTTTTTTAGCCTCTGAAAACATCTGAAAATCAGTGGTAAAAAGCTCAAAAAAAAGTTGATGAAAATATGGAAAACACAAGGATAAAAGCCTAGGAAGAAAGGTTCAAAGAAGGGTGGTCAACTCTCTACCTTTAATAGCCTTAAACACAGGTGAAAAACAGTACAAAAACAACAATAAATGATGGTAAATGAATAGGGGAAAGAAGTTTGGAGTTGTACCTCTTGAAGATGAGTGGCCCTTTGAATTATAAACTACCAATTTCACACCCTCCAGAGCTAAGATGCAAGCTCAAGAACCTCAGCAAAGAGACCTCAAAAATTTGTTTAAGAAGTCTAGGTAAGGTATGTATAGGTTGCAAGGTAGAGAGAGAGAGAGAGAGAGAGAGAGAGAGAGAGAGAGAGAGAGAAATATTTTCTAAGAATTTTCCTTCTCCAAATTTTTCTAACCTAATTTTATGAGAGGGGGTCAAGTATATATAGAAAAACATGTTAGGCTCTCGGAAATATCCATATAGAAACAGCTGGTGCAGTGCATTCACCTGTGGAGACAGCTGGCATAGCTGGCAAAAAGATCTGGTTTTTTGACACAAGTGGTCGACCGGCCACTAAAGGGGATGACCATACACTAATTTGTGGTCGGCCGGCCACTAGTGGGTCTGTGGGCCTTTGGGTGGCCAGGCTTGAAAAAAAACTGCTGTGGTCCAAAAATGATGTAAGGCTTGTAGGTTTTTGAGGCTCAAATTCTAAGCTTTCTGCTGAGGAAATCAAGCATTTGACAAGCATGTGCATTTATCATTGGGTGATCAATCGGTGGCACCCAAGTTTTTAAGGCAGTCAAAAATGAGGTGTCTATAGTTGTCCCTCTTTGACAGAGCTCAAAGTCATGAAATGAAGCGAGTGAATATCAAAGCCCAGAGACGACTCATTTTAATAAGGTCGTAAAACTTGGGCAAACAATCAAGACATAAATTAAATTGGTTGAGCCTGAAAGCTGCCTACGTATCCCTTTGCAAAGAATCAAACCAGCGTAGTTCAGGGGCAAGATGCAAATAATATGCATAGTTGAAAGTTGGACTTACACACTTCGCGAAGCTGATTTTTTGAGACTACGTGATCATGCAAGACAATGCAATAACAAGATAACAACATATAATCCAAACTAATAAGCAAAATTCAATTCCAAATGCGTTTCACGTAAAAGGTGGAAAGACGCACTATAATCACGCTAAAAACATGAGAAGAGAAAGAGAAAAACCGCTTAGGGGATTGCTTCCGCACACCTTGAAATACTCATTAAAAACGTGAGAAGAGGAAATGCAATGATGCGATAGATGCAAAGAGTATGATGCTTGTGCGATAGATGCACGATGCGATTGCGCGATAGATGCACAAAGTATGAAATTGTGCGATAGATACAAGATGTGATATTGTGCGATAGATGCACGATGTGAGAGCGTGCGATAGATGCACAAATGATGATGTGCGATACATGTACGAAATGATGATGTGCGATAGATGCACGAAATGATGTTGTGTGATAGATGTGCGAAATGATGTTGTGCGATAGATGCATGAAATGGTGGCGTGCGATAGATGCACAAAATGGTGACGTACAATAGATACATGAAATGAGGACGGTGTGATAGATGCACAAAATGGGAGGGTGTGATAGATGCACGAGATGAGGAGGTGCGATAGATGCACAATAAACAAACAAAGCAGCGCTTTAGAAAGTACCGCACATGCACACGACACAAGGCGACGTAATTGAAAATTAGTACAATGACAACGCATGTTCTGTGCAACATAATAGACAACCAACATAAGATGTAATGCGTGTTCTATGCAAGATAATTGAAAGCATGTTCTATGCAAGAGAATTAAAAGCATGTTCTATGCACACTGGACAAGCATATGTGTTACAATGCAATGCGCACATGCAACATAAGAGGTATGTGAGAGTGCATGTTTTATGCAACAGATATGTAAATCGACAAAACGTACAAAAGTGCCGTTCAACGACAACCTCCGACTTACCCCTCAGAGGCTTTGCAAAATGCTCAAAAGGATATAACTTCTTCATATTTGAAATTGGGGCACGTTCGCGCGTTGGAGTACAATGGGCACTCGAACGGCGCAACCGGAACACAGGTTAGAGATCCCCGGAAATCAAATCCACTTCAAATACCCCAATCCTTCTTTATAGACCCAAAATAGGACCTTCCATACATTGTTTGGGGATGAGAGCAGCAAAACCAGCACTGGACCACAAAAGGGGTTGGCTGGCCACTAATAGTGTACGGTCGGCCACTAATGATAATTTCGGGACAAAATGGACATTTCGGCTCAGGTCTCTTTAAATACACCACCAAACCTCATTTCCTCATACACACACCTCCGAAATCACTCTCACTCTCCCTCTCCCTCTAGGTGCTTTCTCTCTCTAGATTTGTGCTTTGTACGTGTTTTCCAACGCCCCATGCAAACTTTATTTGTAAAACCTCTTTGATGCTCTACACTTTGAATTGATCAAATTTTGTTTCCGTTGATTTTTTTGGGTTTTCAACACTGTGGGCTTGTTTCTCTCGAGTTTTTCTTGGGTTTTGTGAACTTTCTCGGGTTTTGACTTTTTCTCTCATTTTCTCTCTCTTAGGGTTGACTTTTTTCAAGTTTTTCCTATTTTTCCTCATCTTCTCCATTTTTCATCGATTTTCACCCCACTTTCCAGATGGAAGACACCGTTTCTCATGATGATGCCCCTCCCGAGGTTCCACCTATACTTCCACTCCTTGTAGAGGTCGAGGAGCCGATGAGGCAGCGGAGGACACTGTCTGTCATGACCCGAACCCGCCCCTATGGGTTAAGGACATAACCGGCCAGTAATCTTGAGATTACCTACGGCCTCAAACCAAAACAGACATAACTCATCAGAGTAAAGGGGCCAAACGGAAGCAGAAATTTAAAACTTTGTCCTAGAGCCGTGCTTATATGCACATCAAAACAAACCATACATATGTACGTTAATAACTCACAAACGAAACATAGTACCAGAAGGTTCTGTACAGACAGGATCATCCAACTAAGTCAACCCATGAAACTATATACAGACATAATCAAAAACTTCGCCAATATGACAAATATAAATACATAACGGAAGGGCGAAGACGGGTCTCGTGCGTGAGACACAAGGGCTGACTCTCCAAAAACCTTTGTTGTTCCTCACAGACTTCACTGGGGCTGCGTTTGGACTTCTCTTGGCTCACCTACAAACACATGAATGAGCGTGAGCGATAGCCCAGTGAATAATATCAAATAAGAAGATACAACAATATGTAGAACAACATATTCCGAACGGCCTTGGGCCCAATTCATATTTCTATTTAACATATGTAAATACAATTTAGGTCAAGTGACTGTGATTCCAAACATACGGGTCTTTGGCCCATTTATCTTTCCATAACAAACTGGCCCTTGGCCCATTCAGACTTTCGTTCATGTCAAAACGGCCTCTGGCCCATTCATTCTATTATTCAGATCGAACTGTTATTCGTGTCAAACTATTACTTATATCAAACTATCATTCGTGTCAAACTATTATTTATGTCAAACTATCATTTGTGTCAAACTGGCCTTTGGCCCACTCAAGTGACAGACTGGCCTTTGGCCCATCTAAATGACAAACTGGCCTTTGGCCCATTCAGACTTTCGTTCATGACAGAACGGCCTCTGGCCCATTCATTCATGTCAAAACGGCCTTTGGCCCATTCTTTTGTGTCAAAACGGCCTTCGGCCCACTTATTTATGCCAAAACGACCTTCGTCCATTCATTTATGCCAAATCGACCTTCGTCCATTCATTTATGTCAAAACGACCTTCGGTCCATCCATTTTATGTCAAAACGATCCTTTATGTCAAAAGGTCCATTCATTTATGCCAAAACGACCTTCGGTCCATTCATTTATATCAAACTGGCTCATAGGCCTTTCATATCAAACTGTGTTCCACCATTCAAATTAATGAACTTTACAAAACTTACATAGAAGTAGCCATTGGACACTAACATATGTCAGATATTACTCACAGTGATCGGTTGGTTGAATTGCCCTGGAGCTTGACCCTACATATCACATAACACATTGGGTCACAAATAATTCAATCCGTTCTTTAATTCACATATCCCTCTTTGGGCTTCATTCTTATTTCCTTAACTCAATTACAAAGCTCAATGTATGCCTAAGAGTGCTTAGAAGTGAAAGGGAACGGAAAAAAAACACATAATGCATTTTCAAAATTTCAGAAAACAGGGTCCCCGCTCGAGCGTCCCCGCTCGAGCGGACCTTTAAGGCCTGCAACAGTACTGGTTGCATGAAAAATACGCTCGAGCGTTAAATATAGCGCTCGAGCGGAAGGCCTGTCTACAAAGCTCCCCCGCTCGAGCGTGAAATATCCCGCTCGAGCGGACACCAAGTCTGCAAAAAGTACTGGGATCACGAAAATCACGCTCGAGCGGCAGGTTCCCCGCTCGAGCGGACATAAAATTTCTGGGTTTTCCAGATTGAGTTCTTGAGCTCCCTTCAACATTCAAACCATCATTTCTTGTCTTTAATGGCTCCAATTTCACATATACTTGTACTAACATGGTATAAACACCGAAACATATCTTCATGGAGCCCAATTTCATAAATCAAATACATGCATGGCTCAATTTAGTTCAAGCTCAATTCTATCATACACATTCATGCATTCAAAGCTCCTATCTTTAATTATTCAAACATGCATGCCCATCTTGACTTCATTTCTATTTCAAAAGATGCAAGTGGTGCCTATTCCCATAAAGCTCAACAAAACCAAGCTTGCATGCATGATCAAACTTCAAATCTTGCTTAATTGACATGATACATGCTAGATTATGCAACTTATGGCAATCCAAAAGCAATCTTATGCATGCATGATCATGTCTCATCAAAACCAATTTAAATCATGCTCTTGATCACAAAAATACTTTGAGCTCACAAGATTACAAGTTCAATTCATGAATTCAAGAGTCAATGGCTTACCTAGAAGCCCAATTCTTCAATCTATGGTCCAACTAGAGTTGGACTTCAAATTTCCAAGCCCTCAAGATCAAACACAGATTTTTCTCTCTTCTCTCTCTCTAATGGCCGGCCCTCTCCTCTCCTTAGAGTGTATATCAGCCAAGTGAGAATAAAAGAGGGAGCTTGATTGAGTAGTGCTCATATTAAAAGCCCCTTTCTTCCAATATTATTATAATATCAAAGAATAGAACACTAATTCACTAATTTAATCAATTTAATCCGACCTGAATCAATTTTCAATTAAATTTCACCGTAGGCTCTAAAAATTACATTAATCACAATGGCGTAATCAATTTCGGGTTCTGTGGCCAATAAGGCCTCCAATTTAATTTCTGAAGCGGAAAAATCAAACAGATATTCCTACGGTGAACAGATAGAAATTCAAAACCACATATTTTCACATAATGGTGCACAAAATCATATCAAAACACATAATCACATTCATATTAAGGACCAATTAACATATTACGGAACAGGGGTATCATACTGTCGCTAATTTTGAGGTTGAGTAGGTCTTCGCTCTAGGGCCCAAGTTGCTATCGCTGAGAGTGAGGCCATTTGATTTGGCCACTTACTACCCCCAGACGCACGTGATAGCTCCTGACGGCATGCTACGATTTGATGATTTCATCAGTAGCGTGCCGGAGGATGTTTTGCTGAGGGAGCCGGATTCCCACCTTTCCCACAACGCTACTGAGGTACAAACTTAGCTTTCATGTACTGCCTATTTTGCCTTTTCAAACACTGCCTTTTGATTCATCCTTTCCTTGTCGCAGGAGGATGCTCGCTCTTGGAGAGGCTATAGGGCTATGACGACTAGGGACTTGGTACCATGAGCTTCTCGCCCGGGTTCGTGAGTTGGTCGACGAGGTAGGCTTTGGCTTATTCTGCACCGGGCTCTCACACTACATGGCTAGCCGGGCCCTACTTGGAGCATCAGTGGAGAAGTGATGGGATACCACTAACTCTTTCACACTTCTCGTCCACCAGGGAGATGACGATGACCCCCTATGATTTCTCGATGATCATTGGCTGGGCGTAGGGGGTGATCAGATCCCTTTTGACATGGATATAGGCCAATAGGAGACAACTTGGATCTACCTACTCGAAGTGAGCCCGCCTCTGTACAGGCCAGCTATGGTTAGATACAATTGGTTTCTCAAGCACTTCCGCGGGAGTCAGCCCGAGACTCAGGAGGAGACAGAGTAGTATACTCGAGGCTTCTTAATATATCTTCTCGGTACCACCTTGTTTGCGAATAGGTGGAATACCGTAGGCTTATACATGTTGAGCGCACTTGCGACTATAGACGCGCCCGAACGTCCCGGGAAAATCCCGTTTTGTTCGTTGGGCTTACTACAGTTCGGACTCAAATGTCACGGTTCTGAATCTAATCTCACAAAGTGCAATACAAGATTGATAAATCACCAAAGAGTCCAAATCCGGCAAATCGTTTTGAAAAACTGATTTTTAGAAAGAAGTGCCAAACATGAACTGCTTTGCCAGATACAGAATCGCCACCTAAATGTTTTTATTTTGGAAAATTTAGGAAACCCTGACTCGCGCCTAAGGCCACGTGTCCGTCATCACCAAAGTTGCCTCGGCTCGGGAACTTGGGTACGAGAGGGGAAGGTCATGCAATGAGCACCCCCGCTCGCTCGATCAAAGATCGGCCACTACTAAACATGATATCTTGTTTTTGAAAACACATGCGTTCTTATTCCGGTTTATTAGCCTAGGATTACTATGTGATGCGCATAATATACAAGTATAGACTGGATCGCCTAATTTGGAACAAAACATCTCAGGTTTGTTTTTGAAAGCGGTTTGCTACTCGCAAGTAGGCTAAAATGCGGATTTTGCCACCCCAAGTGGGCTTAGAAAATATGGTGATTTGCCACTCTCAAGTGGGCTTAAAACTCGCAATCAATGAATTGTTCCAATTCAAGTAATCCAACCTTCACCCACAGGCAATCAGGCAGTTATATCATATAAGCAAATAGCATGCTATCATGGCAGTCACTCACACACATGCAAGGATGCTAAAGCATAAACACTTACCGAGTACTCCAAGCCAAAACAAAAGCTATGTTAGAAATCAATGCATGATCCTAGTTCATGTTTAAGATGGCTAATGCAACACATGCAAAATGCAACTAAGATATGCTTGGCTATTCTAAGATGGCATATGAGATGCTACAGATAACACGCATTCAACTTGGAATTGAAATACGATGGAGTTAGTATGATGCACCGAGCCCGGTGCATGCAAGACAGATGAATGGATGCAATCATGTGAGCATAAGGATGCTAATTGAAACATGCCCTAAAACTAACCATCATAAGCTGGTAAATAAAAGGGAGAAAGACGTGGGGTTGGAAGACATGCATCACACATACGCACACTTATTACAATAGTTGGCCCTCTCGACGGAGGGTCCGAATAAATAACACAACACCAACTAGCTAATCTAAGCTAATCTAATTAAGCTAGTTATTACACAACCAAAATGAATAATAAATTACAGCTAATTATTACACAACTCTAATTAATTAACAAACTAACTAAGTAAGCAATTAAACTAGCATGCAAACTACATGAATGTGGACTGCCTCAGCTCTGCCTTGAATGATAAAGGATGCATGCATGCTCGAGTCGCCTTGTCGGGAAATCCATCGCGATGCCCCGGCTTGCCTTTGTTTGCAATTGATTTTAGAAATTTGCACAAAGCTCCAGAGATGAAACTCCACCCCAGGGGGATTGTGGGAAGGCTGCCGACCAGCTTATAGGTATGGGAGACCAACTACCGACCACCTTTTGTGGTGGAAACCAAAGAAGGTGGTCGGCCTGCCAGAAAACCTGGTCGGCCGACCAGTTTCTTCTCCTGGATTCTGTTTTTCTGCAACAAAGGGAAAGAGAGAGGCACGACAAGGTATTTGCAACACATGTGTGCATGACCACTCTCCCCGTCATTGCATTAGCTCTAGGGAGTGTAGTCCTCGACCCTCGGGCCACCAGTCGCGCATCTCGATGCATGATGGCCGAGGAGTCGAATTGCACGACTCAATGTGAAATGAATGCACATACAAGCACCTAAAGCCAACAACTCCGTCATGGGTAGTCAAGAGCGTCGGCGACCGGGAATTAAGGCACGTTTAATCACTTGAAGTATGAAACGTCCCTCGTTTCCCCTGTTTGGACTAACACCTATTCCAAACACAATGCAAGCAACATGGCAAACATGCAATGTAACTACATGGCATACACAATGCTATGGATAATATGGCATACTCAATGCAATATGATCATGGCATGCTCAATGCAAACAATAACATTACATGCACAACGCATTATGACATGGCATACACAATGCAACAATGGACTTAAACCAAGATGGATAGGCCTCAACCATGCCCAACTCAGTGGCCATACATGATGAAAACAAGACTCCAAAACTCATGCTAGCATACACAATGCAAGGACCTAAGCCCAAGGGCACAAAATGCAACTCTAGAAAAGCATTGAAAGGATGAAATATGGCATACAATGACACATGTTCCAGCTCTGAAATGACATACAAAATGGCTCCGAATCATGCAAACAACTCACACAATGCATGTTGAAAGGCTCAAGTACTGAAGCTAGTGAAGCACATCACACTATAGGCATGCAAGGCGATGCTCAAATGACAAAACCAACTCCAAACAGACCTTAAGCAGGCCCAAAACAGTGGCAAAATGAGCCAAGATGGTGGCTTGAAAGCCATAAGAATGAAGCTCAATGCAAAGGCTCATAAATGGGGTATAATGATGCAACTCTCAAACACATTGAAAGAGTGACAAACATGAGAATATGGCCAAGAAATAAACTCTGAAATATCATGCTCAATGATGCTAAAACATGCAAACACCTCAAGTTAAGCATGTAAGGGGATTCAAAACTCAAGGCTAAGCAAGGCTATTACACTACAACCATACATGGCAAGCATCATTCGACCAAGGGACCTCAAAACAGAGCTAAGGCAGCCCAAATATGAACAAAATCAGTTTGGAGCATGGCCAAAATATGCTAGCATAGAGGGCCAAAACAACATGCATTATAAGCTAGTGAACATGATTTACACTACAAGCATGTGAAGCATATGAGAGGCTACCAAACCAGCCAAAAAAAGAATCATGGCATGCCAAATGATGGCCAAAAACCCACTGAAACATGACCAATACATGCAAGAATGAGGTGTTACTTTGATAGGCTATGCAAGGGATTGTTCTACACATGCAAGAGGCAAACAAAAGGTGACCAAACCAGCCATAGATAGAGTCTAGGCAGGTCCTAAAAGTCACTAAAAAGGGCCTGAACTAAGGCTAGGAAGTGTGGAAATATATGCTCCCTTGGAAAGCCAAAAATGCAAGCAAACAAAGCCAAAAGAGAGAGGGTCACCCCTCTCTGATTTTGGCCCTCAAAACCACACGCCAACCACTGAAAATCCGCTGGATTTCAGTGGCTAAAGAGCCAAGCAAAGCTCAATACAAAGGTCTCATGGCATGGCTCAAAACAAGGCTAAATAGAGCATGCAAGAGGGTAGATGACCCGCAACACCAAAAGAGCCTTAAACAAACATGAAAATCACTTAAATATGAACCTTTTTTCAGTTGACAACAAATCTCAAATAAGCATGCAAATGAGGCTAAGAGAAGGATCAAAATAATGTTTAAAAGAGGAAAAAGTGATTACCCTTGAAGCTCAGCAAAACCAGCAAACTTTGGGACCAAAAACCAGCTCTTTAACCTCTGAAAACAACCTCCAAGAACCTCAAATCAATGGTGGAAGTGTATGGCTATGAGGTGTAGTGTAAAAGGGTCAAGAACAATGCACTTTATGAGCCAAAATATAGAGATATAGAGAGATATGTATTGTTTTGCCTTAGAGAAATTCTGAACCTGGTATAAGGAGAGGGAGGGCCTCTCTTATAGACAAACAAGGCCAAAGCTTCTTCAAGAAGCTAAAAACAAGGCTCAAGATCCTCCATACACGTGTATGGAGGATACAGTCTGTGCCTTCCAGCTGGCACAGCTGGCACCCACTCAAACAGACAAAACAGGAGGGAGCTGGCCGACCAGAAAAGGTGGTCGGCCGACCACTTCCCCTGGTCGGCCGACCAGGGTAGGTGGTCTCCCACACAAAAAAGTGGTCGGTGGCTCCATTTAGTGGTCTCCACTTTGAAAGCAAGCTAGTGGTGTGGTGGGAGACCAGCAAATGTGGCCCAAAGACCAAGAAAACCAGCTTCCCGATAAGAAAACCAGCTAGCGGGGAGAAATGTGGTCTCCAAGGATAAAATCTGGTCTCCTACCCTTGTACCACCTTCCAAACAAGGAAAACAAGGTTCGTGCCAAGAACGAACCAACACGGATGCAGAACAAGAGTTCGGAGGCAAGACGCGTGGCCGGGGGCCTCGAAAACTGGCTGTTGAGCACAAAAAGTGGCGTATGACCACAAAAGTGGTCTCCCGGACCACAGTGTCCCTCTAGACAGAGGAAACAAGGTGTGTTCCAAAAACCGTGCCAAACGGAGAATGTTATGCGGTCCTGAGCCGAGGCGCACAGCCGACGGCTCCAAAACCGAAAACTAGTCTCCAAATGGGAACAGTGGCCTACGACCACGAAAAGTAGCCTACGACCACTGAGAGATGGTCTACAAGACCTCTCCCTCCCTCCGAGAAGAGAAAACAAGACTTGGCCCACGGACCGAGTCAAAGTACAAAGGGTCCCGAGGTCCGGAGGCGAGGCTCTCAGCCAAGAACTCCAAAACCTCGAAACGAGCACAACATGCGCAATCACCGAGCGCTCAATCGATGACGTTTGAGTCTTAAGGTCGGTCAAAAATGGGGTGTCTACAGTTGCCCCTCTTTGACATAACTCGAAAGTCATACGTGACAGGAGTGAATGTCAAAGCCCAGAGACGACCCATTTTTGACAAGGCCGAAGACTTAGACAAATAGGCGAGATAACAAAGAAATGTGCCCGCAGGCAGGGGCAAAATGCAAGTGACAATGCAAGAAGCCGAACACAACTTATGATCATGCAAAGACAGCTGTAACGAAGCAATCATACACAATGAATGCGACAGTTTTAAGCGAACAAATACAAATCAAACTACATTTCATGCAGAAAGAAAGTGAGAGAATTATACAATTCTCGCTACGTCTCACGCGGAGAATACAATACCGTCCGTTTGTCTGGTCGCACCAGCTTCAAATGAACTGTATATACAATATCGTGCCTGCAAAAGAAAGAAACTCAACAGGTACAATATCGTTAGTTAGAGACATGCATGGCAATGCAAGTGAAAAGTGCGTGACAACGCAAGCAAAGTGTGGGTGCATGACAATGCAACCTAAGCATGACGCATAACAATGCGAAAAGGGGTGCATAAAAATGCAACCTAAGTGTGACGCATAACAATGCGGAAGGGATGCATGACAATGCAACCTAAGTGTGACGCATAACAATGCGGTAAAGGGGTGACTGAGAATGCAAAAGGAATGTGCAAAACAATGCGAGAAAAATGTGCGTGACAACACAAATAAAGCGTGCCTAACAATACAAGAGAAACATGTATAACAATGCGACGAGTGGTGTGCATAACAATGCAAGAAGTGGTGTGCAAATTACATTCTCTTGCAATGCATTCTGCATTTCCTGCACATTTCATGTTTTCGCTATGTATTATATCTGCTCGTTCTGAACACATTCATATGCACAATACTTCTGCTCATTCTGGCACACAGCTCGCACATAGCACAATACTGATTTGGCACGCAGTTTATTTAGAATACGATGCTAACTTGGCACACAGCTCACAGCACAATATTCTGTTAATTTGGCACACAGCTCACTCTGAACACATGGTTCGTCCTGACCACACAGTTTATTTGGGGCACACAGCACATTTTTAGGCACGCAGCTCATTCTTGGGGCATACAGCTCACTTTTCGGGCACACAGCTCATTCTTGGGGCATACAGCTCACTTTTCGGGCACACAGCTCATTCTTGGGGCATACAGCTCACTTTTCGGGCACACAGCTCATTCTTTGGCACACAGCTCACTTTTCTGGCACACGGTTCATTTTCTTTGGGCACGCAGCTCACTTTTTGGGCACACAGCTCATTCTTTGGGCACGCAGCTCACTTTTCAGGCACACGGCTCATTTTTTTTGGGCACGCAGCTCACTTTTCAGGCACACAGCTTATTCTCTGGGCATGCAGCTCACTTTTCGGGCACACAGCTCATAACATAGCACACTGTTCAATCCGAACATGTAGTTCATAATACAGTATTCGGTCTTATTGGCACACAGCACATAACGTAGCACACTGTTCAATCTGAACACGCAGTTCATAACACAGTATTCTTCTAATTTGCACACGGCTCACAACACTGCTCAATCTGAACACACGGTCCATAACACAACATTCTTTAATTTGCACACGGCTTACAACACTGCTCAATCTGAACACACTGTCCATAACACAGCATTCTTTTAATTTGTACACAGCTCATAACACTGCTAATTCTGAACACACAGCTCAAAAGACAGCATTCTTTTAATTTGCACACGGCTTACAACACTGCTCAATCTGAACACACGGTTCATAACACAGCATTTTGTTTTGATCGGCACACAGCTCATAACACAGTACACTTTTGCATTTTGAACACATAGCTCAAACTTTTGAATTTCTGAACACGCAGCTCATACTTTGGTTGTGAACAAGTAGCTCACATTTTTGAAATTTGAACACACAGCTCAAACTTTGGTGGTGAACACGCAGCTCACATTTATGAAATTTGAACACGCAGCTTAAACTTTTGTGGTGAACACGTAGCTCACATCTTTTGAAATTTGAACACGCAGCTCAAACTTTCGAAATTTTGAACACGCAGCTCAAATTTTGGTGAACACGCAGCTCACATCTTTTGAAATTTTGAACACGCAGCTCACATCTTTTGAAATTTGAACACGCAGCTCAAACTTTTGAAATTTTGAACACGCAGCTCAAATTTTGGTGAACACACACAGCTCACATATTTTGAAATTTTGAACACGCAGCTCAAATTTTGGTGAACACGCAGCTCACATCTTTTTTGAAATTTGAAATTTGAAATTTGAACACGCAGCTCAAGAACTTTGTTGTGAACACGCAGCTCACATCTTTTGAAATTTTGAACACACAGCTCAAATTTTTGAAATTTTGAACACGCAGCTCAAGAATTGGTGAACACGCAGCTCACATCTTTTGAAATTTTGAACACACAGCTCAAATTTTTGAAATTTTGAACACGCAGCTCAAATTTTGGGTGAACACGCAGCTCAAGAATTGGTGAACACACAGTTCACATCTTTTGAGATTTTGAAATTTTGAACACGCAGCTCAAAAATTTTCATCTGCACGCAGCCCATACATTTGATTCTGAACACGCAGCTCATACATTTTCATCTGCACGCAGCCCATGCATTTGACTCTGAACACGCAGCTCATACATTTTCATTTGAACTGAATACATCTATTCATTCTGAATGCAGGTGTCCTCCCGTTTCACACGGGGTTATGGATCTATCCTTGCGAGGGAGTGGTATGCAGAGCTCCCGGATACTGTCCGACACATTGTAGACGAGGCAGTGTTTGGCCCATTCTGTACGGGATTGTCACGTCATCCAGCGAGCAGGACCCTCCTTGGTGCACTTGTAGAGAGATGGTGGGACACTGCCAACTCCTTCCATTTTTCGGCTACCAAAGACATGACGATGACCCCATTTGATTTTTCCATACTGACGGGCCTCAACGTGGGAGGTCGGCCGATCCCATATGATGCAGATATGGGCGAGTGGGAGGCTGCTTGGATTTATTTGCTCGGAGCCCGTCCGCCGATCGACAGATCATCAGGCAGGGTCAGGTACACTACACCTGGTTCTCCGAGTAGTACAGGAGGACCATGCTCCAGACCGTTGAGGCCATACATCAGTATGCTTGGGGATTTTTGATGTTCCTCTTCGGGACCACACTATTCTCTGACAGGGGGAACACAGTTGCGCTTTATCTGCTCAGTGCTCTGGTGGACCTATCACGGGTCCAGCTCTTTGATTGGGGTGGCGTTACCCTTGCTACTATTTATTGCTGCATGAGTGCGATCTCCCGTGAGCGGGGGACCATAGTTGGGGGCTACTGGCGAGCCTGGGAGGTACATTCTACCCTCTTGATTTACAGTTCTGCTTTCGATTATCTATACACTGCACACGGCACACATTACATTCTGTATTCTACATTCTGCACTCAGCATTCTGCATTTTCTGTATATTCTGCACTCAGCATTCTGTATTCTCTGTACATTCTGTATACTGCACACAACATTCTGCACTTAGCATTCTGTATTCTCTGTACATTCTGTATACTGCACACATCATTCGAATTATTCTGCTCACAGCTTATTCTGAACATACAGCTCATTCTGAACACACAGCTCATAACACAGTATTCTGTTCATTTTGAACACACGGGATGTAAAGAGGGAACTTGCAGAAGTCGAAACACACTCAGATGCTCGAATTTTCCTTATTTTTCTTTGCTTCGCAATCCGGAACCCATAGCTTCAGATAGGTCCTGGTTCCACTTGTTCTGACATGACCTAGGTTGGACCCTGCGGTTTATGAAAGAACGAATTCTTGTTTTGCACAAATATGGAGAATGACACAACACTCTGAGCACAAAACGATTTATTTTTGAAATTGAAATGAGAAAAGGAGTTCTCAACTGGGTATTGAGCCTACAACCGATCGTAGTCAAAACGGCTCGTCAAAGAAAAACAAAAGGTAAACAACCTAAAACACATCGAGTAACACTCGAAACGACTCAAAACAAGAATCGAGAAAAACAACACAACCATCACGACACTCAGACGTATTAGAAAGACGAGAGACCTCTTAGATCATGAGGAGTCAGTTTCTTCGGGTATTGTTTCCCACCCTTTCTCATTTGTGATCCTCACATCACTCGGCCCTCAGGCTCTGTTTTTCTGAAAAAGCCCTTTTTTCTCACTTTTTCTCTCAACGCACATCTCTCTATTCTTCAATCTCTCTTCTTTTTATATCCCTCCCCTGGATGGTTGATAGATAAATAGGAAGTTGCGGGCTCATGCCCCGCATATTCAGCTTGCAGCTATTTCCTCCGGTGACGTCTAGTCGATGCCCCGGATAAAGGAGTGGGGTATCTTGATCCATTCCGGTTCGTGCTTCGCACTCGGCTTGATACCTCGCTGCTCGGAGGATGAGAGAGCTTTCAGCCCTTTTGCGGTCAGCTTCAGTGGTGCCCTTTTCCGGCAGGTATGATGCCCTTTCTGGCAAGTGCGTTGATAAAGGGGAAAAGACAGAAAACCTGACTCAACTGTGCCCCTAGTTCATCATTTTTGACCATTTTTGTTTTTTACTTCTGTTAAAACAATTTTAACCAAAATGAGAGTTAGATTAAAACGCTTGTTCGATTTTTTGATTTGAAATCATGCAAGTCAAATTATGAGCACTGAAAATTTTCCTTTTTTGGGTCTAAGAAATGGTCCAGCTTTAGAAAAATGGAATAATTTTCGAGAGAATTAGTCAACCTCATTAAAAATTCTCAAAAACTATTTTTGTTAATGGCCACTGCTCGACCAACGCAGAATTTACTCTTGAGATGCACAACCTCAGATCCAAAACAAATGGAAAATTGCCCCTTGTTTGAACGGCACTGCATGGCAACTGAAAGTTGCCCCTAGTCTGAATAGCGCCGTAGCACGTGGCAACCAGTCCTCACAGTGACAATTACAACCAAATTCTCGGATACAGAGAAGACAAAGATGACCAGAACCATCACATGGACACAGTCAAATTTGAAGTGTTTTACGGCTGGACTTCAGAATGAAGTTGCCTACGTATCCCAAAGATGGGAATCAAGCCTTACGTAGTTCGGGGGTAAGGTACACTCGGGTATTAACCTCTCCTTTTGCGCTCTAACTTTTGCCAAGGCCGCCCTTTCTGGGTTTTCAACCTTGTGAGCTTTGTTCTTCTTTTCTTTTCAATTCTTTTCATTTCTTTTCTTCTTTTTTCTTCTTTTCTTTTTTTATTCTTTGCATTTTTCCTTTTTTTTTTTTGTTCTTTTTCTCCTTTTTCTTGCTCTAACTTTTGCCTGGGTCGCCCTTTCCGGGTTTTCGGCCCAGCGAGCCTCTCAAGGATAAAAGTGTAGCTTTGTCCATGTTGAATGGTTTGAGATCTCGAAGTCATCTGAATCTAGGAGAATGGCTGCTGTTCGCTGATGATGTAGAAGTCTATCCAATGGGGGGTGAATTTGCCCCTAGTGTTGTGGATAGGAACTTGGTTGTCCTTCAGCAATACTTTCTTCTTTCTTCCCTTCTGGGATTTGGCATTCTTGCCAATCTTCATTAGCTTGAGCAATGACCCCATTTTTGACTCTTCGAGCACATCTGACATTTTTTGCCCCTAGTTCGAGGGGTGCTTCTTATCCGGCTTTGCAAGCTTTTTTTTTTATTATTTCTGACCTCCTTACCCCTAGTTCATGGGCTGCTTCAAATCTGGCCACACAGGCTTCACATTGTGTTTGACCGTTGAACATTCTGAATCCAAGTTCAAGGTTTGAAAGCAAAAGGGGTCGAGCCTTGAGGCTGAGAACGATCGTAGCCTGCACAATCTCAAGAGCGATTACACACAGGTCTTCGTAGGACCGCGCAAAATATTTTTTTGAATTTTTTTAAGAAAGCGACAAATCGCTCGCGCTGAAAATAGTGTAGAACCAATCTGGATCAAGCCAGGGTCCTTCTCAGTACTCACATTAACAAACATGATCTCAATCATTAAGGGCTTAGCATGCCTCTCTTTCTTTCAATTGATCAAATTTTTTTTTGCAAATCCCGAGGAATTCCTTCCTCTTTGTTTTCATCACAATGTTCAAAAAGTTTTGAAAAACTCAGGTCAATATAATGATTTCAAAGCACAGAAGAGCAGGTGGAATGCATTGCCGTTTCATTCTATAAACTTGCTGGCATAACAGGCTCAAAGCAGAAACAAACACAGAATCATGAAAACCACAGCTGTTTCATTCAGATCTTCTGGTGTAACTGGCTCCACAGCAGAAACAGACCCAAAAGAAAACAAAAGGACAAACACAAAACAAAATAGTGATGCCCGAGGTAACATCCTCGGAATCACCCGACTCCTATACAACAGGACTGACTCGATGTGACAAGACAGACCCCAAACAAAAGACTGACTTAAAGCAGAAAGACAGACTCAAAACAACACAAAAGAACTGACTTAATGCCCAAGCCAGAACGTAAAATAAACAGCATTCGCAAATGCTCAAAATAGTGCATGCCATACGCAACATCTGGAGTAAACTGAACGCCGCCCGTAGGTGGTTCGTCCCCTGATCACATACTCGTACTATCCCCCAAGTCCACTGATCCAGTGATGATAGACTTTGCTGAGCTTGGTGGGATGATAATCTCGTCATCGATCAAATCTTGCACTTCGTGGCGAAGACGAAAGCAATTGTCGGTGCTGTGACCGGTTTGTTGATGGTATACACAGTACTGGGTACCATCATGCTTAGCTGGAAGAGGATTCGGGAGAGGGCGAGACTCAAGAGGTTTGAGGTGGCCTTTCTCAACAAGGATTTGAAGAGCCTTAGACAAAGGCATATAGAGGGCATGGAAGACCCTGCGACCTCGGGGTAGATACTTCGAGGTTTGTGGATTTTTGCTTGGCGCACTAGCAAAAGGGTTGGCAGGCACTGGCTTGGTCTGCTGATTTTTCCCGGATGCAGAATTAGGGTTGGAAGAAGCAGTTCTAGTACGACGGTCCTTCTCCCGATTTTCCTCTTGGCTTGAACTGCCCTCGGTCTGAGTAGGGAAGGTGTCATCCACAGTCTTTGCAGCGACCGCGAACACTTGTTGTTTATTCAATCCTCCGGCTTTCAAAGCCTCAACAGCCTGCTGAAGTTGTTCATAGGGATTGATGTCTGCCCCACCTTGTTCTTACCGCTCGCCTCAGCTCGGTCAAAGGTTTGGGTTGCTTGATCAGAGCGGAGCCCTTGTTGTTGTTGATAGGTCATGGCCCGAACTGGGATGGCTTCAAGTTGGCTGAGCTCAATTACAATTCGCCCAGTAGTGGGGCTCTTCCGCATGAAGTTCCCGGCATACGATGTGGTTGGTGGAGGAGCCGACATTCCATAGGCCAGATCAGCCACAGATCTCTGAAGATCGTCGATCATTCCTATCAACTCGAAAGTGTGGGCTCACAGGCTTGAAATAACTGGGGTTCCCAGATGGGATGTGCAGCAGGGTGACCTGGGTGGGTTCTGCACTTCAACGTCGGTACACCCTGCATGATGATTCCCTGGTTTAGTGCCACTGTCACATAACCACGATTTTCCTCCGAATTCTGTGTCATCATAAATTCATTGAATCGAACAGAGGTGATGTGACTGTGACTAACGGATCTGATGAACCGGTGAGCCTTGACTGGCCTTTTTCCTGTTTTGCCTCAGCGAAGGAGAACACTGGTTGCTCGGAACCGAATCTCTGAACCTTGAAAGAGAAACGGGCAGCATCTCAGCCCAATTTCACCAGAATAGACATAAGCATAGCTGAATAACTGTATTCGACCACTGATCACTGTTCCCTAAATTACTGTCCCAAAACTGAATCTAATACCCACAGATATAACTGATTCTCAAATACTGATGCCCTCAGGCCTGATACCCAGACTTGGAAACTGATACACAACCTGTAGAGGCACACTCTAACAACACATAACAAGCAAGTGAGAGCGAAAACACCCTTATGTTGGGGTAGGGTTTCCCTGTCTTATTTTGTCAGGAGCTAGGGTTACACTAAGCACACAACGGTTTCAAAACAACCTACAATCGGTAAGCAACCTGTCCTAGTTTGGGATAGTCACTATGGATTCCGATATGCACTAGGTCAAATGGTCAAAAAGGGTGCCCGGTAAAAATCGGGGTTTGTGTTCCATCGTGGCAGAGCCGTAACCGGTCAGCCTTATGGCACGCTTCTCAAACGAGCCTCCGGTAACCGTTCAGGAATAGCAGATGGCAAACACGGTGTCCTAGGCGCACCAATACACATGCAATGCAAAAAAACACATGAGTGTAGTCAAAACAAGATATCATGAGTTCGAGTCAAGTTCTCTAACTCCCCATCAAAGTCGCTAGAAACTGTAGACGCGCCCGAACGTCCCGGGAAAATCCCATTTTGTTCATTGGGCTTACTACAGTTTGGACTCAAATGTCACGGTTCTGAATCTAATCTCACAAAGTGCAATGCAAGATTGATAAATCACCAAAGAGTCCAAATACGGCAAATCGTTTTGAAAAACTGATTTTTAGAAAGAAGTGCCAAACATGGACTGCTTTGCCAAATACAGAGTCGCCACCTAAATGTTTTTATTTTGGGAAATTTAGGAAACCCTGACTCGCGCCTAAGGCCACGTGTCCGTCATCACCAAAGTTGCCTCGGCCCGGGAACTTGGGTACGAGAGGAGAAGGTCATGCAATAAGCACCCCCGCTCGCCCGATCAAAGATCGGCCACTACTAAACATGATATCCTGTTTTTGAAAATACATGCGTTCTTATTCCGGTTTATTAGCCTAGGATTACTATGTGATGCGCACAACATACAAGTATAGACTGGATCGCCTAGTTTGGAACAAAACATCTCAGGTTTGTTTTTGATAGCGGTTTGCTACTCGCAAGTAGGCTAAAATGCGGATTTTACCACCCTCAAGTGGGCTTAGAAAATATGGTGATTTGCCACTCTCAAGTGGGCTTAAAACTCGCAATCAATGAATTGTTCCAATTCAAGTAATCCAACCTTCACCCACAGGCAATCAGGCAGTTATATCATATAAGCAAATAGCCTCATGGTAAGCATGCTATCATGGCAGTCACTCACACACATGCAAGGATGCTAAAGCATAAACACTTACCGAGTACTCTAAGCCAAAACAAAAGCTATGTTAGAAATCAATGCATGATCCTAGTTTATGTTTAAGATGGCTAATGCAACACATGCAAAATGCAACTAAGATAGGCTCGGTTATTTTAAGATGGCATATGAGATGCTACAGATAACACGCATTCAACCTGGAATTGAAATACGCTGCAGTTAGTATGATGCACCGAGCCCGGTGCATGCAAGACAGATGAATGGATGCAATCATGCGAGCATAAGGATGCTAATTGAAACATGCCCTAAAACTAACCATCATAAGCTGGTAAATAAAAGGGAGAAAGACATGGGGTTGAAGACATGCATCACACACGCACACTTATTACAACAGTTGGCCTTCTCGACGGAGGGTCCGAATAAATAATACAACACCAACTAGCTAATCTAAGCTAATCTAATTAAGTTAATTACACAACCTAATTAAGCTAATTATTACACAACTCTAATTAATTAACAAACTAACTTAAGCAATTTAGCATGCAAACTACATGAATGTGGACTGCCTCAGCTCTGCCTTGAATGATAAAGGATGCATGCATGCTCGAGTCGCCTTGTCGGGAATCCATCGCGATGCCCGGCTTGCCTTTGTTTGCAATTGATTTCAGAAATTTGCACAAAGCTCCAGAGAGATGAAACTCCACCCCGGGGGGACTGTGGAAAGGCTGCCGACCAGCTTATAGGCATGGGAGACCAACTACCGACCACCTTTTGTGGTGGAAACCAAAGAAGGTGGTCGGCCTGCCAAAAAACCTGGTCGGCCGACCTGTTTCTTCTCTTGGATTCTGTTTTTCTGCAACAAAGGAAAGAGAGAGGCACAACAAGGTATTTGCAACACATGTGTGCATGACCACTCTCCCCGTCATTGCATTAGCTCTAGGGAGTGTAGTCCTCGACCCTTGGGCCACCGGTCGCGCATCTCGATGCATGATGGCCGAGGAGTCGAATTGCACGACTCAATGTGAAATGAATGCACATACAGCACCTAAAGCCAACAACTCCGTCATGGGTAGTCAAGAGCGTCGGCGACCGGGGAATTAAGGCACGTTTAATCACTTGAAGTATGAAACGTCCCTCGTTTCCCCTGTTTGGACTAACACCTATTCAACACAATGCAAGCAACATGGCAAACATGCAATGTAACTACATGGCATACCCAATGCTATGGATAATATGGCATACTCAACGCAATATGATCATGGCATGCTCAATGCAAACAATAACATAACATGCACAACGCATTATGACATGGCATACACAATGCAACAATGGACTTAAACCAAGATGGATAGGCCTCAACCATGCCCAACTCAGTGGCCATACATGATGAAAACAAGACTCCAAAACTCATGCTAGCATACACAATGCAAGGACCTAAGCCCAAGGGCACAAAATGCAACTCTAGAAAAGCATTGAAAGGATGAAATATGGCATACAATGACACATGTTCCAGCTCTGAAATGACATACAAAATGGCTCCAAATCATGCAAACAACTCACACAATGCATGTTGAAAGGCTCAAGTACCGAAGCTAGTGAAGCATATTACACTATAGGCATGCAAGGCGATGCTCAAATGACAAAACCAACTCCAAACAGACCTTAAGCAGGCCCAAAACAGTGGCAAAATGAGCCAAGATGGTGGCTTGAAAGCCATAAGAATGACGCTCAATGCAAAGGCTCATAAATGGGGTATAATGATGCAACTCTCAAACATATTGAAAGAGTGACAAACATGAGAATATGGCCAAGAAATAAACTCTGAAATATCATGCTCAATGATGCTAAAACATGCAAACACCTCAAGTTAAGCATGTAAGGGGATTCAAAACTCAAGGCTAAGCAAGGCTATTACACTACAACCATACATGGAAAGCATCATTCGACCAAGGGACCTCAAAACAGAGCTAAGGCAGCCCAAAATATGAACAAAATCAGTTTGGAGCATGGCCAAAATATGCTAGCATAGAGGGCCAAAACAACATGCATTATAAGCTAGTGAACATGATTTACACTACAAGCATGTGAAGCATATGAGAGGCTACCAAACCAGCCAAAAAAAGAATCATGGCATTCCCAATGATGGCCAAAAACCCACTGAAACATGACCAATACATGCAAGAATGAGGTGTTACTTTGATAGGCTATGCAAGGGATTGTTCTACACATGCAAGAGGCAAACAAAAGGTGACCAAACCAGCCATAGACAGAGTCTAGGAAGGTCCTAAAAGTCACTAAAAAGGGCCTGAACCAAGGCTAGGAAGTGTGGAAATATATGCTCCCTTGGAAAGCCAAAAATGCAAGCAAACAAAGCCAAAAGAGAGAGGGTCACCCCTCTCTGATTTTGGCCCTCAAAACCACATGCCAACCACTGAAAATCTACTGGATTTTAGTGGCTAAAGGGCCAAGCAAAGCTCAATACAAAGGTCTCATGGCATGGCTCAAAATAAGGCTAAATAGAGTATGCAAGAGGGTAGATGACCCCCAACACCAAAAGAGCCTTAAACAAACATGAAAATCACTTAAATATGAACCTTTTTTCAGTTGACAACAAAGCTCAAATAAGAATGCAAATGAGGCTAAGAGAAGGATCAAAATAATGTTTAAAAAGGGAAAAGTGATTATCCTTAAAGCTCAGCAAAACTAGCAAACTTTGGGACCAAGAACCAGCTCTTTAACCTCTGAAAACAACCTCCAAGAACCTCAAATCAATGGTGGAAGTGTATGGCTATGAGGTGTAGTGTAAAAGGGTCAAGAACAATGCACCTTATGAGCCAAAATATGGAGATATAGAGAGATATGTATTGTTTTGCCTTAGAGAAATTCTGAACCTGATATAAGGAGAGGGAGGGCCTCTCTTATAGACAAACAAGGCCAAAGCTTCTTCAAGAAGCTAAAAACAAGGCTCAAGATCCTCCATGCCTTCTAGCTGGCATAGCTGGCACCCACTCAAACAGACAAAACATGAGGGAGCTGGCCGACCAGAAAAGGTGGTAGGCCGACCACTTCCCCTGGTCGGCCGACCAAGGTAGGTGGTCTCCCACACAAAAAAGTGGTCGGTGGCTCCATTTGGTGGTCTCCACTTTGAAAGCAAGCTAGTGGTGTGGTGTGAGACCAGCAAATGTGGCCCAAAGACCAAGAAAACCAACTTCCCGACAAGAAAACCGGCTGGCGGGGAGAAAGGTGGTCTCCAAGGATAAAAGCTGGTCTCCCACCCTTGTACCACCTTCCAAACAAGGAAAACAAGGTTTGTGCCAAGAACGAACCAACACGGATGCAAAACGAGAGTTCGGGAGGCAAACGCGTGGCCAGGGGCCTCGAAAACTGGCTGTTGAGCACAAAAAGTGGCGTATGACCACAAAAATGGTCTCTCAGACCACAGTGTCCCTCTAGACAGAGGAAACAAGGTGTGTTCCAAAAACCATGCCAAACAGAGAATGTTATGCGGTCCTGAGCCGAGGCGCACGACCAACGGCTCCGAAAACCGGAAACTAGTCTCCAAATGGGAACAGTGGCCTACGACCACGAAAAGTAGCCTACGACCACTGAGAGATGGTCTACAAGACCTCTCTCCCTCCCTCCGGGAAGAGAAAACAAGACTTGGCCCGCGGACCGAGTTAAAGTACAAAGGGTCCCGAGGTCCAGAGGCAAGGCTCTCAGCCAAGAACTCCAAAACCTCGAAACGAGCACAACATGCGCAATCACCGAGCGCTTAATCGATGACGTCTGAGTCTTAAGGTCGGTCAAAAATGGAGTGTCTACAGTGACCTTGCCCCGAGTCTGGTTTTATGACTGGGGTGGCGTTGGCCTTGCCACCCTTTACGGCTACATGAGTTCCAGTTCCCGCATGAAGGGGAACAATGTCAGAGGCTACTAGAGCGCTTGGGAGGTTTGCACTGTACTTTCAATTCTGTTTGCTTCTTATGCTTTCTGTTTGCATTTTCTGTTTTTATATCTGTTCATGCATTGTGCTTTCTACTTTGCACTTTCTGTTTGATATCTGTTCATACATATGGATTCACACTACTGATCTTTTATTACAGCTATGGGTTTAATCCTATTTCTCGGCCCTTGGCCCAAAGTCGATAGACGAGATTATTTCGACCGTTTCCTACGCGTGGCAGTATGGCGACAGGTGCTGCTGCAGGAGCCGTGAGGACATAACCTTCGTCTACTATCGCCGATACTTCGATACAATGGTAGCCCGTGAGGTAATCCGAAACTTACAATTACTTCTGCTTTATTTCCATTGCTACTGTTCTAATTCATATTCTGACAACTGATAACAACTAATAACTTGTAAATTTTCTATTTGTAGATCACCTGGTAGCCGTGGGCGATGATGCCGGCTGGAGTTAGGGACTAGTATGTTGGATCCTGGGCTACCTCCCGGTATCGGATCCTCTTAGAGGGCCCATTTTGTCGAGCCTGGTTCTTGGGAGAGCAGTTTGTACGCCAGACACTGGGCTTGCCTGCCCCGGTTGTTCCTATGCCACCCCAGCATCCATGAGGACAACTGATAGCCTCTCAGCTAAGGCTATTATTTAGTATATGATAGGGCTGGATGTCGACTACTTCTGAGGGGACGAAGATTATACGACCTTCATCTAGACTCATCTTATGTTGGCCCTGACCGGAGTTCACACGGGTGACGCAGCAGGTGCTCCTTTGGCTGGAGAGGCTGCTCAGGAGGCCGAGGCTGGTATTAGAGAGGCCTCTCCTGCTGTGCAGGCTGCCAGTTGGCCGGTGACTCCTACTGTGCTTACCTGCTGGCTACCGGATGGGACAGCTTATTAGATTCCGACAGAGCCACCAGAGGCAGAGCACGGGTATGTCAGAGCTCCAGGTGCACCTCAGGTATGGACCCCACTTTACAACTTGTATCCCATGCTTTCCCTTTTTTAGATACTGAGTATTCAAATTCACTTGCAGACGCTCACGGAATACACGGAGGGCCTCCTCCAGCTGGTTGCTTCTCTAGTCGGCATCGTGCAGAGGAGAGAGACGCTGCTTATTCTCTATGGTATTTAGGTATTCTCCTACTTTCTTCACATGCATTTCACCGTTGACTCACACTGTCATGCCTCACATTGTCATATTCCCACTGATACACTGATATGCATTTGACACTACCTTAAACTGCACTAACACACTGTACTTGGGTTGAATTTGTCTTCTACATGACACTCATTCTACATACTACACTCATTCCGTATACTACATTATGTATACTACATTGTGCAACAATACATACACTGTATCTGATGTGCTGACACTTGTTTTTCAGATCCCACCTGTACCGAGGGCACTAACGGCAGTGGCAGCACCTGCATCGACAACACCTCCTCTAACGTCAGGGAGGAGAGGTAGATAGGCCTCAGCAAGCGGCCGAGATGATCAGCGAGGTTGAGACAGGGGCAGGGGTGCTCGAGGTAGGAGCATCGAGTCGGAGACAAAGGAGACCTCTTCATCAGAGCCAGTTTTGAGTGGGGATGATGCAGAGACCAACAACACTGAGGAGGCAGTGAGCCAATCCTCTGAGTCATCTGAGAGCGAGGATGCTGATACTGACTTTGAGTCAGAGAGTAGGGATAGTGATGCCAGTTCTGGGTCGGAGTCTGATTTTGATAGCGGCGTCGATGGCGATAGTGCCCCTGAGTCCCCTCCGAGGAAGAGGGCAAAGAGGGCCTCTTGAGCTTGATGTGACTGGCACAGATTTTTGTACTCTTTTGCTTAGGTTCTTTTATTTTGGTATCTTAGCACATGTATAGCTTTAGATAGGTTTTACTACTTTTCGTTTTTGAAAAAACTTGTATTCTCTTTTGTAAAAACCATGATCGGGGCAAAACCCCGCAATTTTATATAAAAAAAACTTCATTTTGCATCATGAGCACCACACTTGCGTTGAATGGAAATGGAATTGAATTTGAAACTGAGAATGCTTGTATTAGAATGATGTTCTTAATTGGATAATGAGCCGACCAACGACCAAGATACAAAATACAACTCGATAATGGAAAACTAACTAACATCAACTTAAACATAGCTTTTTACACTTGCTAAAAACAAATTTTTCAACAAAAAAAGGTTTTTACTGCGCGCAATGCACGCCGTAAAAATCCTTCTATGACATGTAGCTCATGTCATATTATAACTAGTCATGGAAAGTCATTCACTTTTAACGACATGCTTCGTACGCTGTTAAAAACTATTTAACGACAGATTTTGTGCCTTGTCGTCACTTTTTTTACGATATGCTATAGTACGCCGTTAAAAACTATTTAACAGTAGATTTTGTGCGTCATTGTTACTTTTTTACGACTATTTTTGCACGCCGTTAATTGGTGAGACAAATAACAACGCTGATTGTGCGCCGTAAAATATGTAATACAACGACTTATTATGCTTGCCGTAGAATATGCAGTTTTTTTATTTTTAAATTTAGCAAGTTCTATTTGACCAATTTTGTACAATCTAACAAATATTACAAACAAGCATCACAAAACATCAATCAACTACCAAAATATTGTTTGAAACATCAAAAAGAAACTATATCCATAAATTATAAACATTAAATAATTGTCTATACATTCCAAACATTTGAAAACTATATCCTTCAGTTCTAAGCTGTACAAAAGTTTAAACCATCCAAACTATGCATATCCAACTTTTTAAACATATCGACAACTATTAAGAGATTATCTAAAACTACCAACAATAGTTCCTATAGCAGTAGCAGTTGCAGTTGCAGCTGTAGCAAATCCACTTGCTCCTATCACAGGGATGAGGGTGCCCAATGTATGTGTTAAGGCACCTAAACCCGTGACAATAGTTGGAGCAACTAACCCTATTGCATTTCTTATTTGCATGACAAAGGAAACTTCACATAAGTACAAAAACCAACGACTTGGGGACAAAAATATTTCTTGAGGTATTAAGAAATGATCAAGAAATTTTAAAACATCAACAAAACATTTCCAAAATTAATAAGATAATTCAATGGCCCCATAAAAGCAATGTCATAATGAAAAATTAGCAAAAATTCAAGATCTCAATAGTTTGCTACTAAATCCAGGCCATAAGAATCTCAAGAGAAAAATCAAATTTAAAAAGAGAAAAAGGTGGAATTAATCTACTTCAATGCAACACCTACTTGGGACTTGCATAATTAAGTTAAAGGATCTCTATGTATGAGGTTTAGGTTTGTATAGGTTTTATCCATTACCATTGTAAGTTCCAAAATAAAGAGTCCAAGTCAAATTAGAGTCTATATTATTTACAAGTTTAAAAAGAAACTTTCAATCCAATATGTACATGAAATGTTGTCATGTGAAAGTGTAAAATAGAGACTAAAAAAATTTGAAATCTGGAACATTTTAAAGATAAAACAGACTCTTTTCATCACCCTATTTGCCATCTTTTTGGGGACCTAACAAGCCAAGTTGAACATCACTAAGATTGATTCAAAGTGAAAGATGCTGACAAATACTACAAAGCCATATCATTTTCATGGGCAATAGAGTAAGCAAGTGCAGTATGCCAGCAACTTCCAATCACTAATTCTACTAGTATGCTATGAAATGGCAATATATGTATGTTCGATTAGGCTCGTTAACAAGCTGAAGCTTGGTGAAAAGTATACAAATCATGTTTCAAAATGCCTAAGCTCAATTTAAATCCCATAAACTCAAGCCTAACCAATTTAATATTCAGTTTTGCATATCTTGTTTGCACCAATAGACATTGTTTTTATGAGTTGAAGTACCTTAAAAATTAGCAGCATTCTACCATGTCAATGGGGAAAAAAAAAGAAAAAAAGAAAAACATATTTTTTAAATGGTCTAAATCCACCCACTCCGTACTTTTTTCAGATTCCAAACTTAATTCCAAAACCTATATACAGTATGCCTTTTAGAACCAATTAATGGTGACAAACTAAATGACCTCCATGTTAAGTAATCTCAACTGTGATGTATAGTTTTTGCTTGGTATTGTTCACCCCTTTATGGTGTTTTTTGGTCTATAAATATTGTACTCATCAAAACATAGAACAAGCACATTAAAGTTAATGCACTAACCTGTCAACAAAAGAATGGGCTAGTGCTTTAGACAAAACCTTGCCTACTGTAGTCTTTCTGGAGCCCATCATTCCTGGATTCCACATTCCATAGAGTTCAATCACAAAAATAACTTGAAGTACAATTAGGGAAGACAATTCTCAAAAGAAAACTCACCAACAAGAAATATACAGCGACCATTTAAATATGAAGCAACCTTCTCACCCTTTCTCTGCAATCACAACAACATCCAATTACATGGCTGTGAAAAGTTGCATCACATCAACCAAATCCTATGTTTCGAGAAACCCACTCCAGCAGTGCAAATGCTATTTTTTAGCATGATTTAATTTCTACCACATGTACCAAATTATATGTATTCGAGTATTGTTAAACTAAAGTTATAACTTAGTAATTGATATATCTAAAACTTCAATTCATTTAGCTTTATTCATACTTGCATTAAATAAAATTTAATAATAGGTATTTGTCGATGGAATTCTTTCAAATTCTAAATATTTAATATAACGATTATCTTAAAAAAAAAAATTAAATTAAGTTATTGAATTTATATTAAAAATACAATGATGTGGATAGCATCATGCTAAATTTGGCACAATGATAGCACACTGCTAGAGTTGTTTTTTCCCCTCCCCCCCTTTTTGTGTCCATCTTGCTAGATTTTAGCAATAGCACAATGTATAGCAACTGGTAGAGTTGCCCTCAAAGTGAGATATGAACTCTACTACTATTTCCTCATGAGCAGATCTCACTATTTGAACTAAAAGCATACCTGATTCACAAGGTGCAATTAAGGTCATTTAGGAGAAAACAAAAAAGAACATCAAGACAGACCTAAGCGGCCAATGAATGCTGTGTCAATTAGAGAAACAATGGGGTCAGCAGCTAATGTCAGCACTGCAGGGAATGCAATTTGCAGTATTTCTACCCCAAGTGCGGTTTAGGGGTAAAATAGAGAATTGAGGAGAATGTAATGTAATGAGAACAAAATTTTCTAGGCATTTTTTTTCCCTAAATAGAGACTGTAAATGAGTAATTTTTTGGGCATATGGAAATTTTCTGTCTGGGCATATTGAAATGGGTAATTTTTTCATTTTGTTCGATCTGCTCTGATAGCAGGAAAAACTCGACTCAAATGAGCCAAATACTGTGTTAGGCATCTAATTAGAAAAGAAATTAGAAGAAGAGTCCAACTACTTTACTTGTCAACAGTTTGTCCAACTTAACATGCAGTGACACAACACTGCTACGAAAAAGGGGATAATCAAAATTTAGAGGCATAGAAAACCTTGATGCAAATTAGAAGGAAGATGAGCCTAGATGTTGGAGACATTCAAGACATTTTCCAAAGAGGAAGTAGAAAGTTTTTAAGGAGAAAATCAGGCAGTCCGAGGTTCAATAAAATTCTAGACACAATTTTCTTACAAATCTGAACTAAGCAGCAAGAGATCCTAAAGCCAGCACTGGAATGAGGTTAAATACAGTTCACTAGTACCCTTTTTCTTGCAATGTAGAATGCCAACACTATGTTCAAAGCAAAAAGGCAAGTAGAAATATCTCTAATTTCTTCCCCTTAAAACTAATAAAATGACCAGGGTATAGCAGCATTACAATTCAACCACTCATAATATATCCAACAGCACCACAATACACAAATGAAGTCATAATATGCACTGTTCTTCATCTGACTCAAAATCATTGCTCATCTTTCTGCAAAATTGTTATTTTTGTATGTTCATAGTCAAGATAATTATTCATGAAATAAACAAAGAAACTAGGGAAAATGCTTAATTTAGAATTAACCAATCCTAAGCCAACTGCACACAAATTTTCTAAAGCAATAATTGAATCTGTAGAACACAATAAAACAAGAAATTGTCCCTTGAAATTTATAACTGTATAGGTTTCATTTGGGTTGAAATTTAGACGACAACACAGGATTCCAAACAGTCAGTAACCAGATCCACCACCATGTTGCCATATACCTGGATATCATCATTGAAGACAAGATGAGTAGAACCATATTTCTCTAGCAACATAAAAGCATTGTGGTTTGTAAAATCTTCAAATTGTAAGTGACAGTAAGAAATCAAACCAATATTAGAGCTGCATTAACAAGATTAGGCTTAAAAAATATTCAAACTAAAGCTGCAACCGAGCTGGTGTGCACCTGTAGGAGTACTTTTTCACCATAATTCTGCTTGACAGCAGCCATGAATTCATGAAGTAGGTCAACATATTCCTGAAGATCAATTTTCTAAAACTAGCTCAGTACCAAATAGAACGCCAAAAAAAAAAAAAAAACCCTTTCATGACTGTAAGCAAGCAATAAAATGCCAAAACCAATGGACCTTCCCAGTTGCCCTCCTTCGTCGGAGCCCAACGTAGAACTCATCCTTCAATAACTGCTCGTTGTTTGTCCCCACATCAATCGTTCTGGGTAAACACTGCACAATCAAGTAAAAAGACATTGATCCAGATTATATGGTCAAGTTGAGAATTAAACCATGTTATGTAGTTTTTCTTGAAACATAATGGTTGTGAAACTTGCATACACACATTATAATCAAAGACGTTCATGAGTAATTAAGTAAAGGTTTCAAAGAAGATGAGCATATACATAGAGAATACTGTATATTATCTGCTAGTGAGGCTTACCACAGAAGGTCTAACTCCTTCAAGTGCTGTATACAAAGCCAGTTTTCCAATAGGTATCCCCATCCCCTGATAATGATTTAACCTGTTGTTAGCTACAAATGCTTTTATACAAGAATTTTCCACAATCAAACTAATACTTGAAAATAGAAATACGTATCGAATTAACACTAGTAACAAATGTCAATATGGAAGTTCTGAAAAAAAAATCTGTCTTGTAAATATTCTCATATGCTGGTTGTAAGTAAGAATTGTTACGTAAGGCAAAATATTTATATAGTTAAGAAAGAAAACATGAATTCACTTGGGAACCATGATCCCCAAGTCCCAAAATTTGCTCACCATCAGTGACGACAATAACTTGAATGCTCCTTCAGGTTAATTTTTCAATACCTCAAGAATCTTTCCCCTGTGAAAGCAAAAAACTTTTTTTAAGTTGAAACTGAAATTATTAGAACTTGTAAGCCTCATAAATACAAGAGTAACAAAATCATACTTCTTTTCAAGCTAATGTAAAGACCCTGAGGGTGTCTGAAAATGCTCCCATACTTCTGGCAAGCCTCACCAACAGTTGAAGTGTAGACAATGGGGAGAAGCTCCTCAACATTGTCATGAGAAGCTTGTAGAATTATACAATCGGGAGAAGCTAATGTAAAGCCTCTCATTCCTCTCCTGTAAACCAAAACAATTGAAAATAAATAAATGAAAGAATTATACATATACCATTTTGTTTTCATCTGTTTTGAACTCTTTTAAAGGCTACAATAAATGAAGTAATCTGTCATGTTTTTCTTGTTTGTAGTATCTTAAGTACACTGGCATTAGAATGAAGAATGAAGGGGCAAATGCTGATAATTCCATATTCCTGTAGACACTCCATTTTTGACCGACCTTAAGACTCAGACGTCACCGATTGAGCGCTCGGTGATGATGCATATTGTGCTCGTTCTGAGGTCACAGAGTCTCAGCTGAGAGCCTTGCCTCTGGACTTCGGGACTCTTTTGTGCTTTGCCTCGGTTTGCGAATCAGGTCCTGTTTTCTCTGTTTTCTCTTCCCAAAGGAAGGGAGAGGTCTCGAAGACCATCTCTCAGTGGCCGTAGGCTACGTTTCGTGGTCGTAGGCCACTATTCCCGTTTGGAGACCAGTTTTCGATTTTCGGAGCCGTCGGCCGTGCGCCTCGGTTCGGGATCGCTTAACTACCTCCGTTTGCTCTGGTTTTTGGCACACACCTTGTTCCCTCTCCCTAGAGGGACACTGTGGCCCGGGAGACCACCTTTGTGGTCATACGCCACCTCCGATGCTTAATAGTCAGTTTTCAGGGCCCCCGGCTGCGCGTTTTGGCCCCGAACCCTCGTTTTGCATCGGTGTGGGTTCATTTTTGGCATGGACCCTAGTTTCATTGTTAGGAAGGTGGTAGTAGGGTGGGAGACCACCTTTTCTTCTTGGAGACCATCTTTCCCCAGTCGGCCGATTTTTCTTGAGAGGTAGGTGGTCTCCCTCACTTTTGAGCCACAATTTCTGGTCTCCCACCATACCACTGGCTTTGTTTTAGTGTGGAGACCACCAATTACCCTTGGAGACCAGCTTTCTCCTTGGAGACCACTTTTCTCTCTCCTCCAGCCAGTTTTCTTGTCGGGAAACTGGTCTCTCTCACTTTTGGGCCACAATTACTGGTCTCCCATATCACCACTGAGTTGCATTCACCTAGGAGACCACCAATATGGGCTGCCGACCACCTTTCATGGAGGTGACTTTTTTGACCTGGCTGGCCAACCACAAAAAGTGGCTGGCCAACCACCTGAACCTTTTGACCTGGTCGGCCGACCAGGGAAAGTGGTCGGCCGACCACTTGAACTGGTCAGCCAGCTTTCTCCTTTTTTGTCTCACTGAGTGTGTGCCAGCTGGAAGCCTCAGATTGCATCCTCCATACACGTGTATGGAGGATGTTTAAAGTTGGTTTTAAGCTTCTAAGAGAAGCTTTAGCCCCTCTCCTCTATAAAGGAAAGGTTCATCTTCCATTGCAAGGGTTGAGAATTTTGTTTAAGGCTCATGCATACACATCTCTTTGTATCTCTCTCATTTAGCTTCAAAGGTTGAAGTTCTTGGCCCCATTGCCCTACACCCCCAAGCACAACACCTCCACTATCACTCTAAGCACCTTGGAGCTGTTTTTCAGAGGTTTAAAGCTTGCTACATTGGTCCAGAAGCTGCTGGTTCTCTTCTCTAAAAGGTAAGACACCATTTCCCTCTTTGTAGCATTATTTTGCTCCATAGTTTAGCTCTATTTGCAAGCACATTTAGGCTTTTTCATAAACTAAAAAAAGTCTTATTTTAAGCTCCTCTTCAAGTTTGATTAAGGTCATTTTTCTGTTGGGCGTCATCTACCCCCTTGCATGCTTCATTTCCTCATGTTTTGAGCTATGCATTAGAGCATTTGTGTTGGCCTTGGTTTGGCCTTTTGGCCACTAAAATCCAGTGGATTTTCAGTGGCTAATATGTGTTTTTGAGCCTCAAAATCAGAGAGGGGTGACCCTCTCACCCCTTATTCTCTTTACTAGCTTTGTTGGCCTTACAAAGGAGCCCCTATTTGCATGTTTTGAAGCCATGTTTCAGGCCATTATTTGTGAGTTTTATGACCTTCATAAGCTCTTTCCAGAGCCCTTTTGGCCATTTTGAATGTCTATTATGCATGTGTAGAGCAATCCTATTCAAGGCCTTTCAAAGGGGCTTTTACTTGCATGCTTCCTAGCTTCATTTCAGGCCATTTTTGATGAGTTTTAGGGCCCTCATAACCTCTGTCCAGAGGTGGTTTTGCCATTTTGCATGTCTATCTTGCATGTGTAGAACAACCCTCTTATTGGCCTCTCAAAGGAGCACCTCATTCTAACATGTGTTGACTGAGTTTCCATGGGTTTTTGGGCATATTTTAGTATGGCATACTTCTGTTTTTGGCTGGTTTGGTGAGCTCTCATATGCTTCATATAGTTGTAGTTCAAATCATGGTTCACTAGCTTTCTTTGCATGCTTTGTTGACCCTTGATTTTAGCACTTTTTGGCCTTGCCTTAATCTGATTTTGTGCATATTTTGGACTTCCCTAGCTCTATTTTTGGGTCTCATGGTCGAATGATGCTTGTTTTGCATGCTTGTAGTTCAATACACTTGCCTAGCTTTGAGATTTGAGGTCTATTGCATGCATATACTGAGGTGTTTTCATGCTTTGGGGTCATTTTGCATCATATTTCAGAACCTATGTGAATGCCATATTCCCATGTTTTCTCCTCTTTAAGTGTGCTTGAGAGTTGTGCATGAATGCCTTGTTTTCGGACCATTGAATGAGCTTCATTTCCATGCACTTTGAACCATCATTTTGGGCCATTTTCCCACTGTTTCAGACCTGCCTAGGGTCATTTTGGGGTTGGTTTTTCCATTCGTGCATTGCTTTGTGTACCTCTAGTGTAACCCGCTTCACTAGTTTCGATATTCGGGCCGTCTAGCATGCATTGGGTAACATATTTGCATGATTCGGGACCATTGTACATCATGTTTCAGAGCTGGAAAATGTATGCTTGTATGCCATATTTCATTCCTTGCCATGCTTTGGTAGAGTGGCATTTGATGCCTTAGGTTCGGTCCTTTGCATTCGTGCGTGTTTGTATGTATTTCGGTTGTCTTATTTCCATACCATGGCCACTGATGTGAGTGTGGCTGAGGTCCACTCATATTGGTATAAGTCCATCTTGCATTGTGTATGCCATTTTAGTCCATAGCATTGCGTATGCTAGGTTGCATTTTAGTGCATTGTGCATGTCATGTTGTGTCTCGTGCATTGTGTATGCCATTTTAATCCATAGCATTGCGTATGCTAGGTTGCATGTTAGTCGCATTGTGTATGCCATCTCATTTGCATTGTGTTTGGGATAGGAGTTAGCCCAAGCATGGAAAACGAGGGACGTTTCGTACCCGAAGTGACGAAACGTGTCTCAATTCCCGGTCGCCGACACTCCGAATTAACCATGATGGAGTCTAGGCCTTTTGTGTTGTCATGTGCATTCATTTCACATCGAGTCGTGCAATTCGACTCCTCGGCCATCATGCATCGAGATGCGTGATTGGTGGCACGAGGATCGAGGTGTGCATATATATGTGAAAATACTTTGTCATGCCCCTTTCTTGCTCTCTGTTGCAGCAAACCAGAAATCAGCAGCCTTCTAGAGCTTTGCACAGCATTCCGAGCTTAATTGCAAACAGAGGCAAATTGGGGCATCGCGAGGAATTTTCCGACGAGGCGACTCGAACATGCATCTTTCATCATTCGGAATAGAGCTGAGGCAGTCCATGGATTTGCATATTAGTTTATTTTGCTTTCCTAGTTAATTTGTTAATTAATTAGGGTTTTGTAATATTTAATTATTTATTCAGACTGTAATTATTTATTCGGACTGTATTATTTATTCAGACCCTCTAAGTGAGGGCACAATTGTAATAAGTGTGCGTGTGTGTGATGTCTGTCTTCCAACCCCACGTCTTTCTCCCTTTTATTTATCAACTTATGATGGTTAGATTAGGGCATGTTTCAATTAGCATACTTATGCTCGCATGTTTGCATTCATTCATCTGTCTTGCATGCACCGGGCTCGGCGCATCATACTAACTGCATTGTGTTTTCAATTCCGAGTTGAATACTTGTTAGTTGTAGCATTTCACATGCCATTCTTAGAATAGCCGAGCCTATTATAATTGCATCTTTGCATGTGTTGCATTAGGCATTTCAGCATAGTTAGGATTCATGCATGATTTCTAATTAGCTTCTTTCTTTGGCTTGGAGTACTCGGTAAGTGTTTATGCTTTAGCATCCTTGCATGTGTGTGAGTGATTGCCATGATAGCATGCTTACCATGAGGCTATGTGCTTATGTGATATAACTGCCTGAATGCCTGTGGGTGAAGGTTGGGTTATTTGGATTGGAACAATTCATCGACTGCGAGTTTTAAGCCCACTTGAGAGTGGCAAAATCATGTTTTCTAAAGCCCACCTGAGGGTGGCAAATCCACTTTTTAGCCTACTTGCGAGTAGCAAACCGTTTTCAAAACAAACATGAAATGTTTCGTTCCAATTCAGGCGATCCAGTCTATACTTGTATGCTGTGCGCATCACATAGTAAATCTAGGCTAATAACCGGAATAAAACGCATAATGTTTTCAAAACTAGATATCATGGTTAGTAGAGGCCGATCTTTAATCGGGCGAGCGGGGTGCTCACGAAGTGACCTTCCCCAATCGTACCTAAGTTCCCGAGCCAAGGCAACTTTGGTGATGACGGACACGTGGCCTTAGGCAACGAGTCAGGGTTTCCTAAATTCCCTCAAAATAAATATTTAGGTGGCGACTCTGTATCTGGCAAAGCAGTCCATGTTTGGCACTTTTTTCAAAAAAATCTGTTTTCAAAAACGATTTGCCGGATTTGGACTCTTTGATGATTCATCGGTCTTGCATTGCACTCTGCGAGATTAGATACAGGACCATGACATTGAGTCCTGAACTGTAGTGAGCCCAATGAACAAAACGGGATTCCCTCCCAGGACGTTCGGGGACGTCTACAGTTTCTGGCGACTCTGCTGGGGAGTTAGAGAACTTGACTCGAACTCATGATATCTGGTTTTGACTACACTTATGTGTTTCTTTGCATTGCATTTGCATTGGTGCGCCTAGGACACCGTGTTTGCCGTATGCTATTCCTGTACGGTTTGCCGGAGGCTCGCTTTGCGAAGTGTGCCATAAGGTTGACCGGTTGCGGGCTCTGCCACGACGGGAACACAAACCCCGGTTGTTACCGGGGCACCCTTTTTGACCATTCGACCTAGTGCATATTCGGAATCCGTAGTGACCATTCCAAACTAGGACAGGTTGCTTACCCGATTTTAGGTTGTTTGAAACCGCTGCGTGCGTAGTAAAACCCTAGCTCCTGACAAAATAGGACAGGGAAACCCTACCCCTCCATAGGGGTGTTTTGGCTCTCACTTGCTTGCTATGTGCTTTTAGAGTGTGCCTCTACAGGGAATGCATGTATCAGTTTGCAAGTCTGGGTCTCCAGCCCGAGGGCATCAGTATTTGGGGAATCAATTTTACCTGAGAGTATCAGTTTACAGGCAGAATTTGGGGCAGAATTCAGTAAAGAGTGCAGTCATTCAGCTATGCTCAAGTCCATTCTAGTGAAATCAAGCTGAGATGCTCTCTATTTTCTCTTTTGCTAGGTAGTCTTGGAACCGTAGCTTCAGAAGGCTTCGATATCCCCCAGATTCATTGGACTTGTGTTGATAGACTTCGTCAGGTCAGAGATTCGGTTCAAGGGTAACCAGTTTTCCTTCGCCAGTGGTAAGGCAAAGAAGGGCCAGACAGGGTTCATTGGTTCATCTGATCCGACAGTCACCAGTCACATCATCAGTAGACCCGTGATGGCACAGGGTTCGGAAGAATTAGTGGCCGTGATAGCAGCGTTAAATCAGGGAACTGCCGTGCAGGATGAGACTAATGCTGAAACGCAACGCCCATCTGGGGCATCTGCCTCACATCTAGCTTCGGGGCCCCAGCCGAACTTTGACCCACTTCGCCAGCTGAAAATTTGCAGGGTCCGGATCCCCAAGAAGGGTTGGCTCAAGCCCGAGTTGTCAGACCCCTGGTGCAGCCTAATGAGAGGCTTTATCCCCTTGATGGTAATGACCTCGATCCGACCGCGGTGAAAATTGCGAACCTTGAGAAGCAATTCAAGAAGGCACAGGGCCTTAACTCTATTCCCGACATTGAGGATGGGCACACCGAGTCTGCCGTACGGCTCCCAGACAGATTCAAAATGCCATATATTGATCGTTTCGACGGGTCTGGAGATCTAATGGTACATATCCGACTTTTCTTGGATGTCCTGAAGCCGATGGGTCTGACTATGCAAGAGCTTGAAACAACCCGCCAAAACCCAACAGAGCCTTTTGTGGAATTTGTTGCAAGGTGGAGAGCAAAGGCAGCACAGATGACAGATCGCCGCCCTTCTGAGAGGGATCAAGTGCAGATGATGGTGCGAAACCTCGAGCATGATATGTTGCAAAAGTTGATAGTCGCTCCGCTATTCACTTTCAAAAGTTTGCGTGAACTGGGGGTTCAGATCGAGAATACGTTCAACAGTGGGATCATTCTTAGAACAAGTAAACCGACAAGGAGGGTGATTTTAGGGAGTACCAATGCTGGTAGTAGCACTATTCCCAAACCCGCAAAAATCAATACAGTCGCCACAGCCAACCCTTTTGCTAATCCAAGCCTACAAACCGCCGGCCCAGCCCGAGCTCAGGGCAGAACTTTCACCCCCCTCTATATGAGCTTGACTAGCGCACTAAAAGTCTTGATGGAAAGAGGGTATCTCAAACCCCTCGATCCTCAACCTCTACCTGACCCTCTCCCAGCTAGACATAACCCTTCCAAGTACTGTGTGTACCATTAGCAGCGCGGTCATGGCACCGACCGTTGCTACCGCCTTCGTCATGAGGTCCAAAATCTCATCGACAACCGGACGATAGCTCCACCTTCAGACCCCAATGACCAAACATCTCCTGCCCACCTCAATCTCATCCATATACTACCATCCACCTTCGACCCCAGCATATACATCACCCCGGCCCATCTACCCAAGCCTGAGGTGTTCATTCTAGAAAGCATAGACTTATGCATGATGGATGCACCTGGACCCCAATCATCTCAAACCCGTGAGCCCACTACTTCTGAGTTGATGAGAATGATTGAAGATCTTCAAAGAACTGTGACAGATCTGGCCTCCAGGACATTGGCTCCCTCATCGACCACATCACATACCGGGAATTTCATGACGAAAGGCTCCCCAATCTTGGGACTGGCTGCATTTGAAGAAAGCCAAACCCTTGGCAAAGGGGAAGCAGGTGGTAAGAACAAGGTAGGGGCAAGCATTGGTCCCCATGAACACCTTCAACGGGCTGTTGAGGCTTTGAAGGCCGAAGGACTAAACAGACAGCAAGTGCTTGCAGTGGTTGCAAAAACTGTGAATGATACTTTTGCCACTCAAGTTGGGGGTAGTCTGAATCAAGGGGCAAACCGAGACAAAAGATGTTGTACCAGAAACACCCCTTTCAGCTCCAATCCTACACTCGGAAGAGATCATCAAAAGTCAGCACCTACCGACCCTTTCGCCGGTACATCCAACATAACCAGCTCACAACCTGCCAAATACCCACCTTGGGGCCAGAGGGTGTTCACCCCACTGGACATGTCTCTGTCAACGGCCCTGAGGGTCCTGATCGAAAATGGGCATCTAAAGCCCTGGAGCCGCGGCCATTACTGAATAAACTTCCTCTCTCCCACAACACGGCGAAGTACTGTGTCTTTCATCAACAAGCTGGCCATGACACTGACATGTGTCTTCGTCTTCACCATGAAATACAAGATCTGATTGATAAAAAGGTCATCTTCGCGTCAGGTCCCTGCAGAGTCTATCGGCACTGGATCGGGGAACTTGGGGGATAATGTGACCATGTGATCGGGGGAGATGAGCCAGCTGCGGGTGGCGCTCGATTTACTCCAGACGTGGGAATGGCACGCACTGTTTTGAGCATTTGCGAATGCTAGTTTTGTAGTTTCTGACTTGGGTGTTGAGTCAGTTCTGTGGTTTTGTTTTAAGTCTGTCTCTTTGTTTTGAGTCAGTCTTTTTGTTTCGGGTCTGTCTTGTTGTATCGAGTCAGTCCTGTTTTGTTAGAGTCATGTGATTCCAGGGGTGTTACCTCGAGCATCACTATTTTGTTTTGTGTTTGTCTTTTTGTTTCCTTTTGAGTCTGTTTCTGCCAGGGAGCCAGTTGTGCCGACAGTTATGAATGAACAGCAGTGATTTTCACATTCTTGTGTTCGCTTTTGCCTTGTGCCAGTTGTGCCAGAAGTTCTGAATGAAATGGCAGTACTTTTCGCCTACTTTTCTGTGCCTCGAACTCATTGCATTGACCTAAGTTTTTCAAAACCTTTTGAACACTGTGATGAAAACGAAGAGGAAAGAATTCCTCGGGATTTGCAAAAATTTGATCAATTAAGAGAAAGAGAGGCATGCTAAGCCCTTAATGAATGAAATCATGTTTGTTAATGTGAGTACTGAGAAGGATCCTGGCTTGATCCAAATTGGTTCCGCATTGTCTTCCGCGCGAGCGATTAGTTGCTTTCTTAAAAGATTTCAAAAAAATGTTTTGCGCAGTCCTGCGAAGACCTGTGTGGAATCGCTCTTGAGATTGTGCAGCTTAGGATCGCTCTCAGCCTCGAGACTCGACCCCCCTTTGCTTTCCAACCTTGAACCTCAACTCAGAATGTTCAACGGTCAACCGCAATGTGAGGCCTGTGTGGCCAGATTTGAAGCAGCCCTCGACCTAGGGACAGAAAAATGTCAGATATGCTCGAAGAGCCGAAGATGGATCATCCTGCAAATCAATGAAGACTGGCAAGAATGCCAAATCCCAGAAGGGAAGAAAGAAGAAAGCATTGCTGAAGAACAACTGAGTTCCTATCCACAAAACTAGGGTTAAATTCAGCCCCCATGGGATGGACTCCTGCATCGTCAGCGAACAGCAGCCGTTCTCCTAGATTCAGATGGCTTCGAGATCTCAAACCGATCAACGTGGACAAAGCTACACTTTTACCCTTGAGAGGCTCGCTGGGCCGAAAACCCGGAAGGGCGACCCAGGCAAAAGTTAGAGCAAGAAAAAGAAAAAAAAGAAAAAAAAAGAAAAATGCAAAGAATGAAAAGAAAAGATGAAAAAGAAAAGAAATGAAAAGAATTGAAAAGAAAAGAAGAACAAAGCTCGCAAGGTTGAAGACCCAGAAAGGGCGGCCTTGGCAAAAGAAGAGGTTAATACCCGAGTGTACCTTACTTTGAACTACGTAAGGCTTGATTCCCATCTTTGGGATACGTAGGCAACTTCATTCTGAAGTCCAGCCGTAAAACACTTCAAATTCGATTGTGTCCATGTGATGGTTTTGGTTATCTTTGTCTTCTCTGTATCCGAGAGTTTGGTTGTGAACGTCACTCTGAAGACTGATTACAATGCGTTGCAGTGCCATTCAAACAAAGGGGCAACTTTCCGTCGCCATACAATGTGCTGCGGTGCTATTCAGACAAGGGGCAACTTTCCGTTGCCATGCAGTGCCGTTCCGACAAGGGGCAATTCTCCTTCGGATCTGAGGTTGGGCATCTCAAGAGTAGGTTCTATGCTCGTTGAGCGGTGGCCATTTGCAAAAATAGTTTTTGAGAATTTTTACTGAGGTTGACTAATTCTCTCAAAAATTATTCCACTTTTCCAAAATTGGACCATTTCTTGGACCCAAAAAAGGAAAATTTTCAGTGCTCATAACCTAACTCGCATGATTTCAAATCAGAAAATCGAACAAGCGCGTTAATCTAACTCTCATTTTGGTTAAAATTGTTTTAAGCAGAAGCCAAAAACAAAAAATGGTCAAAATAATGAACTAGGGGCATAGTTGAGTCAGGCTTCCTGTCTTTCCCCCGTTGTTAATGCATTTGCCAGAAAGGGCACCATACTTGCCGGAAAGGGCACCCTATTCGCCAAGAAGGGCACAGCGGAAGCTAACAGAAAAGGACTGAAAGCTCTCATGTCCTCCAAGCAACGAGGTATCAAGCCAAGTGCGAAGCACGAACTGGAATGGGGCAAGATATTCCATTCCCTCATCTGGACAGATCTAATCACGTCTAAACTCCCCAGTAGAGCATCGTCAACCAATGTCAATTGCAGATCTGCTGCACATCCAGCCGCATCACAACCCCTCTATGGGGGAATTCACTAAGCTGTGCGCAGAAGAAAGAGAATCTAGCAGAATGCTAGGGGCAAGAGCCCGCAACTTCTTGTTTATCCATCAACCACCCAGGGGAGGGATAAAAAATGAGAGATTAAAGAATAGAGAGATGTGCGCTGAGAGAAAAAGTGAGGAAAAAGGTTTTGTGAGAAAAGCTAAGCCTGAGGACCAAGTGATATGAGAATCACAAATAAGAAAGGGTGGGAAACAATACCCGGAGAAACTGGCTCCTCGTGCACCGAGAGGTCTCTTGCCTTTGTAACACAATTGAGTGTTGTGTTTGTGTGTTTTGTTTGTCTCGATTCTTGTTTTGAGTCGTTTGTGTGTCAACAGATGTGTTTAGGTCATTTTACCTTGTTTTTCCTTTGTTGAGTTGTGTTTAGGTTGTTCTACCTTTGTTTTCCATTGTTGAGTCGTTTTGGCTGTGGTCAGTTGTAGGCTCAATACCAGGTTGAGAACCCCTTTTCTCATTTCAATTTCAAAAATCGTTCTCCACATTTGTGCAAAACAGGATTGGTTCTTTCATAAAGCTGCAGGGTTCAACCCAGGTCATGTTAGAATAGTAAAACAAGGACCTATCTGAAGCTATTTAGGTTCCGGACTGCAAAGCAAAAGAAAAGAGGGAAAATTTGGAGCATCTTAGCATGTTTCAACTTTAGCAAAATCCGAGACTGCATTCCAGGTGCACCTTCTCAGGCCTCGCCGTTTCTCTGGAGTATGAGTGTATCTCAACCCCAAGTGTAAGCCTGTTTCAAGTCAGAATGGCAGTCCAAGCAGCACATGTGGTTTTCACATGCAGATGTTATCTTTTGCCAATATAAACAAGGTGTACCCTTTTCGAGCAGAGTGTGTTGCAAAGCCCTCCGAGAGATAAATCGGAGGAACCAGAGTACATGTTTGATGCCCCTCTATTGCATAGAATGTGCACTTTCATATACGCTTCTGTTTCATGCGTGCCACGCATCATTATGATTCATGCATAGAATGTGCTTGCTTTCGATTCCGCATAGAATATGCTTTGCTTGTCTCATGCGTAGAATATGCTTTCAATATTGCATAGAATATGCTCTTGTCTCATGCATAGAAAATGCCTCCATACTTGCATAGAAAATGCTCGTATCTTTTGCATAGAAAATGCACGCTTCCATACTGTAGACACCCCATTTTTGACCGACCTTAAGACTCAGACGTCACCAACTGAGCGCTCGGTGATGTTGCATTTTGTGCTCGTTCAGAAGTTGCGGAATCTCGGCTGCGAGCCTCGCCTCCGGGCTTCCGGACTCTTTTGTGCTTTGCCTCGGTTTGTGAACCGGGTCCCGTTTTCTCTTCCCGAAGGGAGGGAGAGGTCTCCTAGATCATCTCTCAGTGGCCGTAGGCTACGTTTCGTGGTCGTAGGCCATTTTTCCCGTTTGGAGCCCGATTCTCGGTTTTCGGAGCCGTTGGCCGTGTGCCTCGGTTCGGGACTGCTTAATTACCTCCGTTTGCTCCAGTTTTTGGCATACACCTTATTTACTCCCTTTTGAGGGACACTGTGGCTCGAGAGACCAACTTCGTGGTCAAACGCCACCTTCGATGCTTAACAGTCAGTTTTCGGGGCCCCGGGCCGCGCGTTTTGGCCCCCGAACCTTCGTCTTGCATCGGTTTGAGTTCATTTTTGGAGGAGACCTTATTTTCATTGTTAGGAAGGTCGTAGAAGGGTGGGAGGCCAGCAATTGTTCTAAAGACCAGCTTTATTCCTTCATCGCACTTTATCGCCCGTTTTCTTCACTAGAAAGCTGACTTTTTCCATCCCCACGCCACTTTTTCTGACTTTCCTCCACACCATTGTATTGTACACACATGGGAGGCCACCAGCCACCAATATGGATAGGCCGGCCATTAACCCTTCCTGACCCTTTTGAACCCCTCTAAAAAGTTAGTTTTTCTCTCTCATAGGTTACATTTCCTGGTTTTTCTCCACATAACTGTGTTGTACACACATGGGAGGCCACCTTGCTGGGGTGGCCGGCCACTAATTGAGACTGACCCTTTTGACCCTGGCCGGCCGGCCAGGGGAGGTGGCCGGCCGGCCACCTGAACCCTTTGAACCTGGCCGGCCAGAATCCTCTCTCCTGGTTCCTTACAGTTGTACCCTATGTTTCCCCCCAGACCCCTGCCCGGGGGTTTGCCCTTTTGGGGAGGAAATTTGAATTTGATTTTCCCCCCCATTTCCCTTGGCTCCTCCTCTATATAACCAGCACCCCTCCTCCTTGATTAGGGGTTACAAAAATCAGCAAAAGCTCTCCCCCCTTCACCCTTCATTTTCACTATTCCAACCCTTCAAACCCTAAGGTTCTTGCACCCTTTACACTACAACTCATAACACCACACCTCCAACATCCATTCTAGCCCTTTGAAGCTGATTTCCAGAGGTTAAGAGCTTCCAAACCTGGTCCAAAAGCTGTTGAAGTTTGGTTCTACAAGGGTAAGTTCTTTTTTTCCCTTTTCTAGTCTTTTCTTACTTCATCTATAAGCCATACTTGAAAGCATTTTTGGGCTCTGACCCAAACTATAAATAGTCTTATTTTGAGCTTATCTTCATGTTTGATCAAGGGTTTTTCTCTGTTTGAAGCCACCTGCTACCCCTTTCCCTTTATCTCTCTTTTATGGCTATTTCTTGCATGATATGTTAGCCTTGTTTTTGAGCATTTCTGGGCTCCGAGCCAAACTCTAAAATGTCTTTTTTTGAGCCCCTCTTCAACTTTGTTGAAGGGCTCTCCTCTGTTTGAGGCCATCTACTACCACTTGTCTCCTATCTCTCTTTGTAGGCCCATTTTTGCATGATAGTTTAGCCCTACTTGTAATTATTTTCGAGACTTGATATAAACTGAAAAGTGATTTATTTTGAGCCCCTCTTCAACTTTGTTGAAGGGCTCATCACTGTTTGAGATCAGCTACTATCCCTTGTCTCGAATCTCTCTTTTAGGGCCATTTTTGCATGATAGATTAGCCCTACTTGTGTTCATTTTTTAGAGTTGTCATAAACTTAAAAATATCTTTTTTTAATCTCATCTTCAAGTTTGTTTAAGGTCCCATTTTTGTTTGAGGTCATATGCCTCCTTGTATGCTTGATTGTCTCTTGTTTTGAGCCTTACACCTAAGCTCTTGTTGCATGCTTTGTTTGGCCATCTAGCCACTGAAATCCAGTGGATTTTCAGTGGCTAACACACTATTTTGAGCCTCCAAATCAGAGGGGGGTGACCCCCTCTCACCTTGACTTGTTTGATGGTCATTTTGGCCTTCCAAAGGGCCCCCTCTTTTCATGCTTCTTAGCCACTTTTCAGGGCCAATTTGGTGAGTTTTAGGGCTATAATATTTGATTTCCAGAGTTTATTTGGTTATGCTAAGTGCCCTTGATGCATGTGCTTAATAACCCCTTTGTATGCCCTCCAAAGGAGCCCCTCATTTGTGCATGTGTTGGCTGCCTTTCCATGTTTATTTGGGTATATTTTGGCATGTTTTGTTCACTGATTTTTTCTGGTTTGATGAGTTCTTACTTGCTTCATGTACTTGCCATGTAACCCATGTTTGCTAGTCAAACTTGCATGCCATGTTAGGCCATCTTGCTTGCATCTTTTGGGCATGCTTTGAACTAGAAATGTTCATGTTTTGGGACTGCCTTGGTTCTGTCTTTATGCTTCATGATCAAATAATGCATGCTTTGTATAGCTATAGGCCAATGCATGTGCCTAGTTTTGTGTTTCGGGACCATTCCATGCATCGGGTGCCATATTTCCATGTTTCGGGGTCATTTTGCATCACATTTCAGTGCTAGAACTTGCATGTTTGAATGCCATATTTCATGCCTTGCCATGTCTTGTTAGAGTGGCGTTTGTGCCTTAGGGTCGGTCCTCAGTTTGCATGCATGCGTGCACGCATTTCAAGTGTCTCATTTTCATCTAATGGCCACTGATGTGAGTGTGGTTGAGGTCCACTCATGTTGGTGTAAGTCCATCATGCATTGCGTATGCCATTTCATTTCATAGCATCGCGTATGCTAGGTTGCATGTTAGAGCATTGTGTATGCCTTGTCACATCGTGCATTGTGTATGCCATTTCATAGCATTGCATATGCTAGGTTGCATGTTAGGACTGCATTCATGCATGTCATGCATATTGCATTGTGTTTGGGGTAGGAGTTAGCCCGAGCACGGGAAACGAGGGACGTTTCGTACTCCGAGTGACGGAACGTGTCTCAATTCCCTGTCCCCGACACTCCGGATTATCCATGATGGAGTCTAGGCCTTATTATGTTTTCATGTGCATTCATTCCATATTGAGTCATGCAAATCGACTCCTCGGCCATCATGCATCGATATGCGTGATTGGTGGCACGAGGATCGAGGACTACGCTCCCTGAAGAGTAGTCAAGCATACATATGTGAAAATACATTGCCATGCCCCTTTCCTGCTCTCTGTTGCAGCAAATCAGAAACCGGCAGTCTTTTGGAGCTCCGTGCAGTATTCTGAGCTTAATTGTAAACAGAGGCTAATTGGGGCATCACAATGGATTTCCGCGCAAGGCAACCCGAGCATGCATCATTCATCATTTGGAACAGAGCCGAGGCGGTCCATGGATTTGCGTGCCATTTACTGCTTTCCTAGATTAATTTGTTAATTAAATGGAATTTTGTACTTATTGGGACTGTATTATTTATTTGGGACTGTATATTATTTATTCGGACCCTCTGAGCGAGGGCGCAATTGTAATAAGTGTGCGTGTGTGTGATGTATGTCTTCCAACCCCACGTCTTTCTCCCTTTTATTTACCAGCTTATGATGGTTAGATTAGGGCATGTTTCAATTAGCATACAGTATGATAGCATGTTTGCATTCATTCATCTGTCTTGCATGCACCGGGCTTGGCGCATCATACTCACTGCATTGTATTTCAATTCCGAGTTGAATACATGTTAGTTGTAGCATTCCATATGACATGTTTAGAATAGCCGAGCCTATCTTAGTTGCATTTTGCATGTGTTGCATTAGGCATTTTTGTATAGTTAGGATCATGCATGGATTTCTAACATAGTTTCTGTTTTGGCTTGGAGTACTCGGTAAGTTTTTACGCTTTAGCATCCTTGCATGAGTGTGAGTGACTGCCATGATAGCATGCTTGCCATGAGGCTATTTGCTTATGTGATATAACTGCCTGTATGCCTGTGGGTGAAGGTTGGGTTATTTGGATTAGAACAATGCATTGACTGTGACTTTTAAGCCCACTAGATAGTGGCAAAACCATCTTTTCTAAGCCCACCTGAGGGTGGCAAAATCTGCATTTTAAGCCTACTTGCGAGTAGCAAATCATCTTTCAAAAACAAACATGAAATGTTTTGTTCCAATTCAGGCGACCCGGTTTATACTTGTATGCTGTGCGCATCACATAGTAAATCTAGGCTAATAACCGGAATAAGAACACATAATGTTTTCAAAACTTGATATCATGGTTAGTAGAGGCCGATCTTTGATCTGGCGAGCGGGGGTGCTCACGAAGTGACCTTCCCCAATCGTACCCAAGTTCCCGAGCCGAGGCAACTTTGGTGATGACGGACACGTGGCCTTAGGCAAACGAGTCAGGGTTTCCTAAATTTTCCAAAAATAAAATATTTAGGTGGCGACTCTGTATCTGGCAAAGCAGCCCATGTTTGGCACTTCTTTTCTAAAAAACTGTTTTCTCAAAAACGATTTGCTGGATTTGGACTCTTTGGTTCAGATTAAGAACCGTGACATTTGAGTCCTGAACTGTAGTGAGCCCAAAACGAACGAAACGGGACTCATCCCTCCCGGGGCGTTCGGGGACGTCTACACATACTTGCATAGAAAATGCTCGTATCTTTTCCATAGAAAATGCACACTTCCATACTTGCGTAGAAAATGCTCGTATCTCTTGCATAGAAAATGCATTCTTCCTTAGTTGCATAGAAAATGCATTTTTTTTGTGTACCTTACTTGGATAGAACATGCATTTTATCTCACTCGCACTGTCTCGTGCACTTACACTTTGTATCTCACTCGCACTTTCTTGTGCATCTTGTGGTTGTGTTTCACTCGCACTATCTTGTGCATTGCATTACACTCGTGCTGTTTAGCGTATCGCACTGTTTAGTGCATTTCAAATCACTCACGCTGTTTAGCACATCGTACTGTTAGTGCATTTCAAACAGGTGATTTTGCCACTAGAAAGACCCAATGTCACAACCAACCCACTCCCTACACACAACCAAGCTCCACCTCCCAAAAGAATCAACTTTATCCAAACTGGGGTCGTGTCTTACGATCCTAGCATCTATATCACTCCTTCCCATCTACCTAAGCCGGAGGTGCTCCTTCCCGATTGCACTGACCTTTTGTGCATGATGGACATCTCCACAACCCAACCTGAGCCAATGGTTGTGGCTATTGAAGACGGTGTAGGGGAGATTGCAGAAGAGGATGGAATGGTTGAGTCAGGGTTTGAGCAATCTGGGAATTTTGCTGGAGAAGCCTACGATCCGAGCAACTACATTCTGTGGGCAAGCCAGTCTGAGCCAAGTGTAGAATTGCCAGAGAGAGCAGAACTGTGTGTGATCCAGGGGGATAGAGTTGAGCAGGGGACAGAGGATTTGACGGCTGTAGAAGAAGACTTTGCCAATCTCCAGTTCTTCAAAGACCAAGAATCAGGGGATGCGACAGTTAACTGGTTTGAGTATGAGGAATCTGCAGAGGCTACCGGATGGCTGGATGATCAATCGGATGTTGTAGAGTTCCAACAGGGCCTGGCAGGGGCGAGGGTATCAATTGTGGCCGGAAGGGCCGAAAGTCAGAGTACATTGCCGGAGAGCGCCGGTACAAAGAATTTCACTCAGAACAGGAGCATTGTGAATACAGGGAAAGCTGAACAACAAACTACGCTGACGCAGGTGGAACAACATGGTTCTGAGAGAACCGGGAAAGCCAAAACCCATGAGGGGATTGAAAATGCTGTGGGCACAAGGACAGAAGATGCTGTGAGCATGTGGGCTGAGAGTGCTGCGAGTACAATCATGCCGGAGCCAGACAGGTGCCTTTTGAATGCCAACGGAATGTGGTGGGAAAACGATGATTTATGTCTTGCCCACACAGACGAGGATTAGGGGAGCAATCAACCTGACGACACCTGGTATCTCGATGAAGTTGATCACATGACAAGAAGTGGGCGGTACTTTAAACCCCCGTACCTAGACCAACCAGAAGCATCTGGGAAGGACAAAGAAACTGAAAAACAGAAAGAGAAGCAGATTGAAGAAGAAGCTGTATTGAAGCAGCTGAAGAAGATACAAGCAGACATCTCCATTTGGGGACTGCTTATGGCATCACGAGTGCACAGACAGGCTGTCCTATCTGCTATGGACAAGGCTAAACTCTCTATAGATACCACACCAGAGCAGCTAGTTGGACTGGTTTTTCCGGGAGGAGGTTCCCCGACGATAACCTTTTCAGACAAAGAACTGCCGCCTGAGGGCGCAAATCATAACAAACCCCTCTACATCTCTGTGGAATGTAGAGACAAGTGGGTGCCAGTGGTTCTTGTTGACACGGGATCCGCCATTAATGTGTGCCCGTCAAGGACGGCATATGCAATCGGGTTAAAGCCTGCGGACTTCGTGCTGACTACTCAAGTGATCAGAGCCTATGATAACACCAGCAGGGAGGTGATAGGGACTGTCAAAATTCAGACCCAGGTTGGTCCAGGACAACACAACATTGAATTCCATGTCTTGGACGTTCCTGCAACCTTTAATCTACTCTTGGGGCGGCCGTGGTTGCACCAAGTGAAGGCAGTCTCTTCCACTTTGCATCAGATGTTGAAATACCCTCACGGGAAGGGGGTGGCCATTGTTTTCAGGAATTCGTCAATCCATCCACCGCCAGAAGTGTCTACACCAGTCTTGGAAATCGAGCACGGCACGGAGGATGTGTTCTTATCAGGGTTTACTCTGGCTGAGGCTCGGGTTGTGCAGAATATCATGGCTGTTAATGAAGGAGTGTACGTCAGTGCTCAATCTGTATACCTCATGAACAAGCTACAACACATCCCTGGGATGGGATTGGAAAGGAGCGGCCGGAAGGGCGTCGCAGCATTGGCTGAAGTGCCACACAACCCTCATACCTTTGGCTTGGGTTATTGCCCACCAAAGAGGATTGGATGCGAAAGGGGAAGGAAATGGCTGGGAGAGCCAAAGCGAAGAAGGCGGGGAAGCCTTTTGACTTAATGCACAGGCCCATTCAGGGTACCCTGAACGGACGCTTCGTCCGGGAGGGGGAAGACTTTCCGTTTTGTGGCTTCCCAGAGCCACGGCTGAACGCAGAGAAGAAGCGCGTGCCAGGTTTCGAGATCTTCTTCGACCTGCAAATATCCGGGGATGACGTTGCCGAAGAGCAGACAGACCCATCAGCTGAGGTTGAGCAGTGTAAAGCAATGGACTCCGAGGGCACTGAAATTGAAATGGGGGTAGCATTGGCATGTCTACTTTCAGATCCTCCGATCGACCATAAGTGCTTGGGGGATAACTTCTCGGTTTCCATGATCAGGAATGAAACGGCTGTGGGCCTATCAGCAACTATTTTGGATGCATCTATCGCACCCTCTCTCACTTGGCAATACGAAGAGGGATTTTTGTCCAGCAACACCGGGTCAGGTAGTGAGCCGGAATCTGATTCCACCGAATCTTGTGAGTCGGAATCAGGTTCCAGCTCGACTGAGTCTGAGTCTGGTAATCCTGGGGATGATAACCCGGATGCCACAGTCTTGTCCAGGTCGTCTTTTTCTTTCTCATTTGAGTCTGTTGTAACCGAGGAATCGGACGATTTGGATGTGCTTAATGAGAATCAAGTAACTGTGGTTTCTGAGTACTTTTCTGTGCCCTTGATTTATTGCATTAACTCAGACTTTCAAAACTTTGATGAAAACAACGAGGACGAAATTCCTCCAGTTTTGCAACGCTTAATTGAACAAGAGCAGGAGAGGTTTGTCAAACCTTTAATGGATGAAATCACTACCGTGAATATTGGTACTGAGGAGGACCCGCGGCTGGTCCAGATCGGGTCCACGTTGTCTTCGGAGGAACGCGAGCGCTTAGTCGCTTTATTAAAAGATTTCAAAGATGTTTTCGCGTGGTCCTACGAAGACATGCCTGGAATCGATCCTGAGATTGTACAGCATCAGATTCCCCTTGACCCCGAGGCCCGACCCGTCAAACAGAAACTCAGGAGGATCCGCCCGGACTGGGCTCTCAAGATTAAGGAAGAGGTCACCAAGCAAATCGACGCAGGCTTCCTGCTGGTATTCGAGTACCCGACTTGGTTGGCCAACATTGTTCCGGTGCCGAAGAAGGATGGCAGGATCCGGGTATGCGTGGATTTCAGGGATTTGAACAGAGCTAGTCCGAAGGACGACTTTCCCTTGCCGCATATCGATGAGTTAGTGGACTTCACAGCAGGGCATGCTTTGCTTTCATTCATGGATGGCTTCTCCGGCTACAATCAGATAGTGATGGCACCTGAAGACTGGGAAAAGACTGCATTCACCACCCCGTGGGGGACATACTGCTACAGAGTGATGCCGTTTGGGTTGAAGAATGCTAGAGCTACTTATCAACGGGCCGCGACCACAATATTGCATGACATGATCCACAAAGAGGTTGAGGTGTATGTGGACGACATGATTGTCAAGTCCAAAGAAAGAGAGGGCCACTACGCCGCCTTGCAAAAGTTCTTTCAAAGGATCAGAGAATTTCGGTTGCGGCTGAATCCTCAAAAATGTACATTCGGTGTTACAGCGGGAAAAATGCTGGGGTTTCTGATTACACAGAGAGGTATCGAAGTCGACCCTTCCAAAATCAAGGCCATCTTAGAAATGCCCCCACCAAGGACTGAAAAGGAGGTGCGAGGCTTTCTGGGTAAAGTGCAATTCATAAGACGGTTTATCTCAAAATTAACCTTGACTTGTGAACCACTTTTTGGCCTCCTGAAGAAAGGCAAGAAATTCCAATGGGATGGCCGATGCCAAGCTGCTTTTGAACAAATCAAGAAATACTTACAGAACCCGCCCGTATTGTCACCGCCAGAGCCGGGGAAACCGTTGATATTGTACCTTTCAGTGACTGAGACTACAATGGGCTGTATGCTCGCGCAAGAATCAGAGGACAAAGCGGAGAAAGCCATCTACTATCTGAGCAAGAAGATGCTAGAGTATGAGACTCGCTATACACCGTTGGAGAAGGCTTGCTTAGCTTTGGTATGGGCTACCAGGAAGCTGCGGCACTACCTGTTAGCTCACTCCGTAATGTTGGTTTCACGACTCGATCCCATCAAATATCTTTTCGAGAAACCAGCACTTACGGGTAGGCTAGCTCGTTGGTTGCTGTTGCTCTCCGAATTCGATTTGAAATATGTGACACGCAAGTCAGTCAAGGGAAGAGCAGTAGCAGAATTCTTAGCCGACCATCCGGTGGAAGGGGGTGAAGCAGTCGAGTACTTATTCCCAGATGAAGCCATTTTGCACATCGACGATGAAACTTGGACGATGTACTTTGACGGAGCGTCAAATCAATACGGGTATGGGATAGGAGTGTTGCTGATAGCACCCGACAATTCCCGTATCCCTCTAGCCTTCAAACTCCTGTTCAAAGTCTCGAACAACGAAGCAGAATATGAGGCATGCATTGCCGGTCTAGAAGCAGCCCTGGAACTAGGGGCAAGACGGTTGGACGTCATCGGGGACTCGAACCTTGTTGTGTCTCAAGCAAAAGGAGACTGGAAAGTCAAAGAAGAAAAGATGATGATGTATCACCAGACCTTGGACTTGTTAATTCCTCGGTTTGAGAAGCTAAACTTTGCTCATCTACTAAGAGAGAACAACAGGTTCGCAGATTCTTTAGCAACTCTATCTTCCATGATAGACATCCCGTTCGGAGTCCGGATGCGTCCAGTCATCATTGACCAGAAATTTGCGCCAGCCTACGAGTCGATTGCTGCTATAGATGAGGTTCAGGACGAAAACCCCTGGTACCACGACATTTGGAATTTCTTGGAGAAGGAAGCATACCCGCCAGGGGTAAATGCCAAGGATAAAAGGGCAATCAGAAGAATGGCCGTTCAGTTCATCATCTGTGGGGGTAAGCTGTATAAGAGAGGTCATCTGGGAATGCATAAGCTGTGTATCGATGCCGAAGAATCGAAGCGCCTAATGGAGGCCATCCATGGAGGGGAATGCGGTGCGCACATGAACGGAGTAATGCTAGCACGGAAGATCCTCAGACAGGGTTACTACTGGTCCACCATGGAGGAGGACTGTATCGGTTTTGTTCGGCGATGTCACAAGTGTCAAATTCATGTAAATCGCATGAACATTCCGCCGTCAAAGCTGTACAATATGACTTTGCCATGGCCATTTTCAGTCTGGGGAATTGATGTGATCGGGGCTGTCACTCCGAAGGGGTCGAATGGGCATGAGTTCATCCTGGTCGCGATAGATTACTTCACGAAGTGGGTCGAGGCCCAATCTTATGCGGTGTTGAAGGCTTCACATGTAGCGAAGTTCATCAGAAACAACATCATCTGTCGCTACGGAGTCCCAAACGAGATAATTTCAGATAACGGTTCCCACTTCAAGAAGGAAGTGGTTGACTTGTTGGAAAAATACAACGTGGCTTTTCATAAGTCGTCTACCTATCGGCCGCAAACCAATGGAGCGGTTGAGGCCGCCAACAAGAATATCAAACACATACTGCAGAAGATGGTGGAAACCTACCGGGATTGGCCAGATAAGCTGCCGTTTGCTCTGTGGGGCTACCGGACTTCAATCAAAACTTCTACTGGGGCGACTCCGTATTCATTAGTTTATGGGATGGAGGCCGTTCTACCTATCGAGATTGAGGTTCCGTCTTTGCGAGTATTGGCTGAGTGTCAAATAGCCGAAGCAGATTGGCAGCAGAGCAGGTTTGAGGAACTCATGCTCTTTGATGAGAGAAGACTGAAAGCACTGTACCATGTTCAAGGTTATCAGCGCAGAATTGCCCGGGCTTTTAACAAGAAAGTGAAGTCCAGGAATTTAAAGGAAGGAGATTTGGTACTCAAGGATAACCGAGCTCCCATCCACGACCCAAGGGGCAAGTTCAGACCCAATTGGACTGGCCCCTACATCATTAAGTCTATCTGGTCAGGTGGAGCTGTGGTTTTGATGGACCTAGATGGCCTGGAGTTCTCACAACCGATCAATATGGACAAGTTGAAGAAATATTACCCTTGAGAGGCTCGCTAGGCCGAAAACCCGAAAGGGCGACCTAGGCAAAACTCAGAGCACAAAAAAAAAATTGAAATTATAAAAATTGAGCTCGCAAGGTTGAAAACCCGCAAAGGGCGGCCTTGCCAAAAGTTAGAGCGTAAAAGGAGAGCGAAAATACCCGAGTGAACCCGAGCCTGAACTACGTAAGGCTTGATTCCCATCTTAGGGATACGTAGGCAACTTCATCCTGAAGTTCAGCCATAAACTTTTCCCCGATCAACTTTGTCCATTTGATCATCTCAGTCATCTTTGTCTATCAGCATTCATCGTAATCTCCGGTGCAGTGCTTCTCAGACTAGGGGCAACTTTCCGTTGCTGTGCAGTGCTGCGGTACTATTCAGACTAGGGGCAACTTTCCAGTTGCTAGGATCTGGGGTTGTGCATCTCAGTGACAGATCTCAGGCGTGTCCAGTTCTGATCCATATCGAAAATGGTTTTGAAAAGTTTTAATAAAAGTTGACTTTGTTCAAATTAATCTTTTTACAACTTAGACCATTTTTGGACCAAAGCGGAAAATTTTCAGTACCCACAACCTTCAATTTCATTGATTTCAATACAGAGTTCTCCTGCTCTTGCATACAAATTGAAGTTGCTTTTTATTACATTCATAAAGAAAACTTGAAAGTACTAATAAAGCAATAAATCCGGGGCATAGTCAAGTCAGGTGTCCTTGCGCCCCCTCCCAGAGCTGGTCGAAGCCTCTGATGCCAAGCTGGGCCCAATCTGTGCCTCTTCATTGAGCCAATCCAAGCACTCATCAGACAAAGTGCAACTGAAAGTGGGAGCGGGGGCCAGGAGCTCTCTAGTCCTCCATGCTGTGGCATACCGGGCAAGCTGTGCGCCTCGAACCGGGAATGTGGCAGGATACTCTATCCCCTCTGGCGGGCAAGTCTGATCATGACCGAACTGACGCTGGAACCGGAACGGAAAGTAGAACACACAGTGGGTCAGACCAATCAACTGGATCCCGGTCTGCCGGGACATGCTATAGCTCATCGCCGGGAGATTGAGCCAAGGACAGCGCCAAGCAATACGATCTGCAGACAAATTGCACATCCAGTCGAACCACCATCCCTCATCAAGGGCATCGACTAGGCGTTGTCGAAAGAAATAGCCGCGAGCTGAGTAGGCCAGGCAAGAGTCCACAACCTGCAATTTATCCATCAACCATACCTGGGGAGGGATGAAAAATGAGAGAATAAAGAATAGAGAGATGTACGATGAGAGAAAAGTAAGAAAAGGGTTTTTGTGAGAAAAACCGAGCCCGAGGGCCGAGTGATGTGAGCAATATATATGAGAAATTGGGTGGGAAACATTACCTGCAGCAGCAGTGGACTCCCCGCGAATCTAGTCGTCTCCTGGCGATAGAAAGCATCTAAGCCCATCAGTGTCTCGGCTAATGTCATGGCGATGCAGCTCTTTCCTTCCTTCAAGCCTTGAGCAACTTCAATCAGACGAATGCTAGATCCACCGAAGCCCGGGGAAAGCAGAAAGTGAGACAGCATGCACAAGCAGAGGGCATGTTGTTGGAAACCTTGCCAATGATGGTCGCCGCGGTCACCGGCCTCAGAAAAGCGATGAATCAAGCCGAGGATGTCCAATTCCCCATTACAAATCAGAGACCAAGCGTCATGCATGGTGAGCCCACACATCCGCCCTAAAGCTTGGGCGTGGCCGAAGCGAAACTGAGACAAAATTTCTTCATGGCGTTCAGATTCCATCAAAACTTGAAAATCTTCGAAAGTTGGACATACCTCTTGCCCGCCGAAGCTAAAAACATGTGTTACCGGGTTCCAAAACCTCGCCGCGGCATGAAGGAAGGGAAGGTGCAGCGGAGTACGGCTCAGCGTGAATAGTGCATTCAAGCCAAAGCCCTGGAAGTTCAACTTTTCCGAGCCATCTAGAGAGGCGATCCAAGCTGTGAGATTTTCGACGAGAAACGCCTCCATTTTTGGTGCAAAATTGAGATGAAATGAATCAACCACAGAGCTAGGACTTTTAAAGAGGATAAGGCACTGTTCGGGGGACATGTGTCACAAAACTGGTGGTTGCTGAGCTAGGTGGCCGGCCGACCACCTTTTCTGGCAGGCCGGCCACCCCTCTCCCCTCCAAATGCAAAAGCTGGCCGGCCAGCTCCCAAAGGTGGCCGGCCATGCTGCAAAGTCTGCCATTGGTCTTGTTTTACCCTCTAGAGGAAAGTTCCTAGCATTTCCATGCATCGGGAGTGTCGAAGGCCTTCATTTCCCTCAGTTTCGGATGCGTTCCGTTACCCAGATCGTCCGAAATACACTTTGTTTATAGAGTTGGTGTTAAGTCTTGCTTATCGAGTTGTTGTCTTGCTTATCGAGTTGTCGTTTTGCTTATCGAGTTGTTAAGTTTTGTCGAGCTGTCGAGTTTCGTGCATCGAGTTGTTACTTTTTGTTTAATTTTGTTATGCCTTATTTATCGAGTCGTTAACTTTGTTGTGTTTTGCTTATCGAGTTGTAAACTTGCTAAGGTTTTGTTATTTCTTAGTAAGTGAAGTTGTTTAGTTTGTTGCGTCGGTTCGCTACCTGACTTGGCAAATACACAATGCACATTTCCATTCAATCTCATTTTGGTGCAAAATGATGTGATGCGATGCTAAGAACATAAAATACAACACTTTTTGAACAAAGGCTGTTTCATTCCATCATGCTTCCTTTTTTACAACAAGGGTACAAGTTTTACAAAAAAATAAAACTGCCTAACAATGTACAATGTGCTACAACTACTAGTAAAAAGGTAAATAAAGCAGGGAACAGCTGCATCTATGCTCTCAAGAGCAGGAATGAGAGGCCCTCTTCGTCCTCTTCTGCGGAACAGACTCTACACCATCATCACCATCATCTGAGTCGGGGCTGCCATCCTCGGAACCCTCCTCAGCCTCATCTCCGCTACCGGAACCAGGATCGGAGCCACCCTCTCTGTTAGCGGATGTCTCTGCAGCCTCCTCCTCCTCCTCGCTGGGCTCCTCCTCTATGATGTGCGCCCTGCGTCCGCCTCGTCCGCGAGACGACTCCCCTCTCCCAGCTCCTCGAGAAGGCCTAGATGGCCCAGCTCCTCGGGAAGGCCTGGATGACCTGGCCTGTGACTGAGCATACACCGGAGGCATCTGAAAATAAAGCATGCAGTTTGAATACATCAGCCAAAACATGTATATCAGATACAGATGCAAGCAAACTACACAGAGTAGGTGTATGCAGATATAGTACATAAATGTGGTGTGTGTCAGATGTGCTCTACACAAGCAGCCTATCAATGCAGTAAGATGTTCAGGATCAACATGTCATCAGAAGTATGATAAATGCAAGAAAACTAAAGGGTACTTGGAAACCCATGATGGACAACTGCGCCTCCATCCGCAGGACCATGCCCTCAAGTGAGGCTACCATCCCGAGCACCTCATCCATGTACTCCCTGGGTGGCTGCAGATACAATCTCAAGTCATTAATGAATAAACAAATGCCAAAGTATCTGTGTGATAAACGAAAAACAGCGGAACATACCGGTGGTGAGTCAGGGTCACTGACATATCGGTGGCCAGGCATCGGAGGCTCTATCGGAATCGAAATCGGGGAGGTGGTCCCATATTGCCATCCCATCAACTCAGTCGGCATATCTGGCCATCCAGGATGATGATGAGTGGGAGGGATCGGGGGAACCAGTCCACCCCCACCTCTAGAAGTGCCAGCCCTGCTGGTGGAAGGGGCATCTACAGTCCAAGCCCGGCTCGATGAAGGCATACCAGCAGACCTCCTAGTCGGGGTACGGACTCCCGTCAGCGGAGGCATCAAGTAGGTGTGACGGTAGGTCGCATACTCCCCCTGCTCCAGATGTAGAAAGGCATCGGTACCTTGCAAAGCATCAACGACCTCCTGGGGAGAGAGCCTATCAGTGGTCCACATATCGTCTGGAGGCGCTGAAGGAATGTCCTGCTCAGGGTAGCCCCATACCTGACGCAAGAAGCGATCTCCCAAAAACCAGGCCCTCCCAACTGGCCCCTCGAACAAGATCCTATACCGAGAGGCACCCCATGCTCCGGCGAAATGAAATTGGAGGTCTCTGCCTAAAGGCGCCCAGGGCTGCCACGAGATCTGCGGATAACCAATGCATAAGCTGATCAGAAATTGTGAATGTGCAAGATAAATCAAAGATTGAAAACATGAAGAACCGAGAGTTCTGAAATACCTCTGACGATCGCACGGTATCGAAGTACTGCCGCAGGTAGAGGAAAGACTCCCAAGGTCTCGGCTGGTACCGACCCTCGAATACAAGTGAATACGGGGTCGTGAGGGGCACCTTTACCTCAAGCTCTGGGGCTAGTATCGGGAAGTATGCGTAGACCCATAACTATGAGAAACAGAGCAATAGCCATCAGAATACAGAATGTATATTAATTATGAACCATTTTGAATTTCTAAGGAAATGTATATTAATTAAAATTGTCAGAATAATAATTACCATTGGTTGGAACTAAGAGAATGTGCAAATTCATTTTAAATAGCTTATTAACTTCTTCAAAAATATTTCCTTGTCTTTGGGGAACATTCAAGAGATAAGATCATGCCCATAAAACTCAAGCTAGCTATGGATTTTTTTTATTATTTATTTTTATAGACATGAATTAGATTTTAATTCTTTATGTATATCATTTTGTTTTTCAATTTTATCATTTGAAAACAAGTTGCAATCTACAGAGGGAGTCCTTACTAACATATTTAGTTGCCACTCTATTTCAAGGACTGTATTACCTCCACAAATAGAAGTATGAAAATTATGTAAAAAAGAGCAAGATTATTCATAAGATGTAAAAATTAATATCAGCATAATGAAGCACCTTCACCAATGCACCAATGACGCCTAAGCTAGTCAGACTCAAGTACTCAAATGGCCTTGATTTGCTTGTCGTATTAGGAAAAGGGTATAGATACATAGGAATATGTGCTGCAAAGGAGAAACCATCAGTTAGAACAATTTCATCTAATTTCAAGAGACTTCGAAGTAAATATGCATCAACAAAAAGTCATGGGAAGAATAATCTATTTGCCTTATGATGGGGTGGACTCATATCACTCAACCCTCACTTCTGAGTCACTTAACCCACAAACTCACCCTCTCACACAATATGATGGGGTGGACTCACATCACTCAACCCTCACTTATACAAATGGCCAACACACCACTGAATCAGCGAACGGCCTCGAACTAGGGCTAAGACTTCCTTCACCCCGCATCGTCAATCTGTTAACACTAATCAGAGGAACCTCCTCAGAGGGAATTATCGATTCCCCTTGCTCTAAGCTCAAACCCGATTTCGTTTGCCTTAAACCCAATAACACTGGTGATTTCGCATCCCTAACTACATCCTTAGCCCTAAATGGAACCCCTTTAGTAGCAGAGATCAGAATCATCAAAATTTGAAAACAATCATATACATACATACATACATGTATATATATATAGAGAGAGAGAGAGAGGCACCACTAGTTCCCCTTAACCACCTTAACCCCGACAAACCCACAACCACGCCCCTCCCTACCTCATCTACGCTAACCACCTCCACCGCGAGATCGTTCTTGCCATTCACGACCTTAGCCTCATCAAAGGGAGTGATTATAAGCTTGTGCTTGACAATTGTTTAGGTATGTAGATGTTTGAGGGAGAAGAGAAGAGATGAGATGAGGGCGTACTGTCGATCGTTACCGTACCGTCGAAGTGTCTAGAGAGAGACATTAAAACCCTTCCTTTCCCCTTCGAATCCACTATCTTCTCCCTCTCTTCTTGTTTTCCCCCTTTGGATCATGTTCTTTGTTCTTTCTTTATGCTTAGAACCATTAGGTATAGATTGATGATGGGAGCCAGGGGCTTTTGATTTTTTATTTTTTTATAATTTTTCTTTTGGTGTTTGGTGTTTAAAATTTTTATTTTAGCGCTACTTTTTTTTCGGTCATACCTTTCATGATAGCAATTGCGTGTCGTGAAAAATGTAATATTTTAAACGGCTGAATTTTTGTGCGTCGTGAAAAGTGAAATTTTTAACGGCTAGCTTTTTGTATGCTGTGAAATGTTCAATATTTTTAACAACTGGTGTACGCGTGCCGTGTATAGTTGATGTATTAACGGCATGCCATATGCACGTCATAGAAAGTTTTATTATTTATGGCTAACATTACAAGTTGTAAAAAAATCATCGTTATTAGTATTCACGACCTATGCAATAGACACGTCGTGGTTGAGAAATTATTTACGACATGCAAAAAAAATAAGTCGTAAAAATGAGAAACCACAACTTGCATTTGTTGTATGTCGTTGATGTGAAGTCGTAAAAATCCAGTTTTGTTGTAGTAAAAGACTCAAAACAAGACCTCTGAACACAAAGACCAAGACCCAACCGAAATGCCCAACTGCCAGGCTACAAAAGTGGACGGTTGACTAGTAAAAGTGGCTAGCCGGCCAGTTGTTGCGGCTCCACAACTGGCTGATAGCTGGTATCCACTCATAGCCTCATCTTCTACGAAAGGTCTTCTTTCGCAAATTCTTCGCTAGAACCTCATTTTTATTGTTGTTTCTTCCACAAATGGAGATATTCCTTGCCGATAAGCTCACGGGTTGGATAGCCACTTTGGACGGCACGGAAAAGGTGAATTTATGAAGTTTCGGCATAAACACACTTTTTTCATTGAGCCGTACTTCACTTTGTTTTCTGTTCCTTCAAGCCGCGGTCCGATGTTGGAACCCAATTACACATGTATTTCGCTTTGGGGCACAAGAAATGTGCCTGACTTTTGAAGAATTTCAAGCATTGATAGAATCCCGGCGCGACGAGGAGATCATGCCTCAGCCCCATTTTGGCCATGCCCAAGCTTTGGGACGGATGTGCAAACTTACTTTGTACGAAGCTTGATCTTTTGCTCATGATAGGGGGCTAAATATACTCGAGTTAATTCACTGGTTTTTAGACATCGGCAACATAGGCGACCTTCTTTGGCGAGGCTTTCAACAACATACCCTTTGTTTATGTATGCTCGCACACTTTTTTCTTGCCCCTAGTTGCGGCGGAGCCAACATTCGGTTGATCAAAGTGGCTCAATGCCTAAAAGGAGGCCAGAGCTGCATTAGTTTGGTACTAGCTGAGACCCTGATAGATTTGGATGCTTTTCATCGGTGAGAGACCACTCGGTTCACGGGGAGTCCACTACTTTTTCAGCTATTTATTCCCCACCCTTTCTTATTTATGTTTCTTACATCACTCAACACTCATGCTTTATTTTCCTCTCAAAGCCCTTTTCTTTACTTTTCTTTCAGTATATATCTCTATTATTTAATCTTTCTTATTTTTCATTCCTTCCCAAGTGTGGTTAATGGATAAGCTGAAAGTAATGGACCCTTGCCCGGATTATTCAGCTCGAGCTTACTTCATCCGCCAACGGCTAGTGGACTTTCCCACAGAGGGATGGTGGTGCAATTGGATGTGCAGTAGATCTGCAGCTGATATAGCCTGGCGTTGCCCTTGGTTTAACTTGGCTGAGATGAGCTATAACATTATTCGACAACCGGGCATACAATTGATTGGCCTCACATATGACGTGTTCTATTTCCTCTTTTGGTTCAGAAGCCAGTTTGGACATGATCAGAGCCGGCCAGAAGAAGGGACAGAATACCCAGCTCTATTCCCTGTTCGTGCTTCAAACCTAACCCGATACCTCACTGCTTGGAGGGCAAGAGAGGTTCTAGCCCCTACTCCTAGTTTCAGTTATGCCTTTTCCGGTGAGTGCTTAGCTTGGCTTAAGGAGGAGGCACAAGTTGGGCCAAATTCAGGCACAGAGGCTTCCATAAGCATGGGCAGAGGACTCAAGAGCACTTGACTCATTTATGCCCCTAGTTTATTGCTTTGACTTTTCTTTTCAAGTTTTATGATGTAAAAGCAACTTTGATTTTAAATCAGAGAGTTGGAGAATGTACCCACGTTGAAATCAATGGAATTAACATTGTGAGCACTAAAAATTTTCCTTTTGGTCCCAAAATGGTCTAAGTTGTAAAAAGGTAAAATTTTGAACAAAATCAACTTTTATTAAAACTTTTCAAAACAATTTTCGAAAGTGATCATTGCCTGACATGCACGGAGTCAGTCCTCAAGATGCATAGCCCTGAATCAACAGATCGCGGCTACCCATAACTGCATTAACCAACACTGGTCTATATTCAAACTTGCCTTTTCTGCGGCATTAAAGTAACACAATCGAGCTAGAAGATAGTGGACAAAGACGGCTTAATCAAACATAATGAATAGGACAGTTGAGTTAGAGATGGTTACGGCCGAACTTCAAGATGAAGTTGTCTACGTATCCCAAAGATGGGAATCAGGCCTTACGTAGTTCAGTTCTGGTTCACTCAAGTATTAACTTTCTCCTTTTACGCTCTAACTTTTGCCAAAGCCGCCCTTCTGGGTTTTCGACCTTGCAAGCTCAGTTTTTCTTTATTTCTAATTTTTCATACTCTAACTTTTGCCTAGGTTGCCCTTCTGGGTTTTCGGCCTACCAAGCCTCTAAAGGATAATATTTCTTCAATTTGTCCATGTTGATTGGCTGCGAAAACTCCAGGCCATCTAGGTCCATAAGGATGATCTCCTCTCCTGACCAGATAGACTTGATGATATAAGGATCAATCCAATTCGGTCTGAACTTGCCCCTAGGGTCTTGAATGGGAACTTGGTTGGCTTTCAGTACCATGTCTCCTTCTTTGAGATTCTTGGACTTAACTTTCTTGTTAAAAGCCCCAATAATTTTGCGTTGGTAGCCCTAGACATGATACAATGCCCTTAGTCTTCTTTCATCAAATAACATTAACTCCTCAAATCTACTTTGTTGCCAGTCTGCCTCCGCTATCTGACACTCGGCCATAACTCGCAAAGTCAGTACTTCAATCTCAATGGGTAGAATAGCTTCCATCCCATAAATGAGAGAATAAGGGGTTGCCCCTGTAGATGTTCGGATTGATGTTCTATATCCCCAAAGCGCGAATGGCAGTTTATCTGGTTAGTCCCTGTATGTTTCCACCATCTTCCACAAGATGTTCTTAATATTCTTGTTCACGGCCTCAATAGTTCTGTTAGTATGTGGTCTATACGTTGACGACTTGTGAAAAGCCACATTATACTTCTCATGCAAATCCACCACCTCTTTCTTGAAGTGTGAGCCATTATCTGATATGATCTCGTTTGAAACCACATACTGGCAGTTGATATTGTTTCTGATAAACTTGGCTACATGCGATGCCTTCAGCACAGCATAGGATTGAGCTTCTACCAACTTCGTAAAATAGTCAATCGCTACCAGAATGAACTCATGTCCATTTGAGCCCTTTGGCGAGACTACACCAATAACGTCAATTCCCCAGACTGAGAAAGGCCATAGCGAAGTCATGTTGCAAAGCTTTGATGGTGGGATATTCATGCAATTGGCATGAATTTGACATCCATGGCATCGTCACACAAAACCAATACAATCCTCCTCCATAGTTGACCAGTAATAGCCTTGCCTGAGGATCTTTGGGGCTAGCATCACACTGTTTATATGTGTGTAGCTTGCTTTTTGTGTTCCTTTTGGATACGATAGCCCTACAGTTTGGACTCCCGTGGTTCTGAATCTGATTCCACAAGTGTAATGTGAAATAGATAAACACAAAAGAGTCCAAATCTGGCAAATCTTTTGGAAAATCGATTTTGAATCAAAATGCCAAAAATGGACTGCTTTGTCAGATACAGAGTCGCCACCTAAATATTTTTGGAAAATTTAGGAAACTCGAGACTCGTGCCAAAGGCCACTTATCCGTCATCACCAAAGTGTCTCAGCTCGGGAACTTAGGTACGAGAGGGGAAGGTCATGAATTAAGCACCCCACTCACCCGATAAAATATCGGCCTCTACTAATCATGATGTACTTTTTATTTACGTTATATGCTCTTGTTCCAATTATTAGGCTAACCTTACTATGTGTTGCACACAAATATAGGCTAATTTGCAAAAATTGGAACACTTTGATTTCATGTTTGTTTTGAAAAAAAAAATGGTTTGAATACGTACCACTTGAAAAAGTGGGCTCGTATGTACATTACTCATTACTCAAATTATCCCAATTTAAGCAATTAGCCTTCATCCACTAGCATTCAAGCAAGTATAACACTGAAGCACTTAGCCTCATGGTAATCATTCTTGTCATGGCAACAATCACACACATGTAACAAGCTAAAGAAATGAAATGCTCACCTAGTACTCCTAGGCAAGCCAAAACAAAACAAAGGAATGAGAAAAAATGCATGCTCCTAACTGATGCAAAATAACTAATGCAATGCATGCGATATGCAATTCATAGGCTCGGCTACAAATATGGCATGTGAATCAACTTGATGGCATGCAGTTTAAACACTTTTTCAAAGAAGTAATAAATATAATTCTTTGTTAGAATGATGCACCGAGCCTCATGCATGTAAGACAATGGATACAAGCATGGGAAATGCTAAAGGAAACATGATGTTCTAACCTATCCATCATAAGTGGGTAAATAAAAGAGAGAAAGACGTGGGGTTGGAAGACATACACATTATTACAAGTTTACCCTCACGCAGGAGGGTCCGAATGAACGAATTAGCTAAGCTAGCTAACTAATTATCACAACGCCGAATTTAACTAACTATTCTAGCTAATGAAATAATTACAACACAAAATCAACTAGCTATTCTAACTAATTAATACAAATAAACTAATTAATTACATTACAGAATTAATTAATTAACTAAGCAATTAATTACAAGTTCACTAACAATATACTACTATTAACAAAACAAATCTAACGGGTCCCGAGGAGCAAGGAAATGGCTTATGCATGCACATGAATTTCTTTCCTGAGAATGCCTCTGCACTGTTTTGTACCTCAACCTCTGCTTTGCTCTATGAAGAAAGTGGTACTGCTTGGCTGAAAAAGGTGGTCTTGCCAGAAGTGGTGGCCGGCCGCCCACTAATGGTGGCCTGCCGTACAGTAAAGGTGGCCTACCGACCACTAATGTTGGGTTTCTTCTGCTGTAACAAAAAATAAACAGAGCACAAACAAAGCATTCTCAGTGGATGTTTGTCCACCCTGCCTCTCCTTATCATCAAACAGCTCAAAGGAAGGGTAGACTCGATTCGTAAACCATCAATCAGTGCAAATTCATTGCATGATGATTTATGAACCAAGCGATACAATTTCAATAAATGCACAATTAAAGACTCGTGAACCTCCTCCCTATCATGATTTTGATCAAGGGAAGTGGTTGACATCGACTCTTGAACCGTTTTCATCACTAACAAGTATGAAACAACTCAAGACTCAATGGGTTCAATTAATGTCCGATTGAACCCAAACCATTTTATTATCTTGCTCTATTTTAAGCCATTGATTACCCCTTTTAATTACCTTTCCATTCATTAATTAATTAAGTCCAATACTGATCATTAAGTTCACTAATGGAAAGAAGTGTCAAACAAAGGATTGTTTTGGGCATGAGAGAGATGTCATGCTGTTGGTAATGAACCTCCGAAGAGATTAAACCATTAAGCACAACAATCTCTATCTCAAGCTCAAATGAACAATCAGTTTGAAACGACTCTCAAAGCAAAGAGGAGGCCAAGAAATGAGAGAAGTGCAGAGATGATTAGAGATGAACACAAGTATGGTAAACTTGAAATAAATGCTATCAACTCAAATAGGCTGGTGTCTAATGCCTAAAACACCAAACCTATGAGGACCGTTACACTATAAGCATACAATACAAAGCATAAATGAAATAACCTAAAACAATCCTAAGACAGCTCAAAACAACACTAAAATTCACATGGAAAGGCTTGAAAAACTAAGCTATAATATTGAAGAAATTAAGCTAGTAAACAAGCACAAGGAGTGGAGGCTAACCCCTCCATTTTTGGGACTTCAAAACACCATTGTTAGCCTCTGAAAACCTCTGAAATTCAGTGGTAAAAAGTTCAAAAAAAGTTGATGAAAAGATGGGAAACACAAGGGTAAAGGCCTAAGAAGCAAGGTTCAAAGAAGGGTGATCCACCCCTGGCCTTAAACCACAAGTTTCAGCCCATAAATACAAGTGAAAAATAGTACAAAAACAACAATAAATGATGGTAAATAAATAGGGAAATGAAGCTTGGAGTTATACCTCTTGAAGAGAAATGACCCTTTGAATTTCAAACCACTAATTTCACACCCTCAAGAGCTAAAAATGCAAGCTCAAACACCTCAACAAAGAATCCTCAAAGTTTGGTTTAGAGTGTCTAGGCAAAGGGTATAGAAGTTGCAAGGAAGAGAGAGAAACATAGAGAGAGAGAGAGAGAGAGAGAGAGAGAGATAAATATTTTCCAAAACTTTTGCTCCACAATTTTTTCTAATCCTAATTTTTGAGAGAGAGTCATCTATATATAGAAATATATGAGGCTATCTCAGAAATATCAATACAAACATAGTTGGTGCAGTGCATACATCTGTGGAGACAGTTGGCACAGCTGGCAAAAAGATTTAGGCACCGTTTGGTAAGCCTCTCAAATTATAATTCCACCCATTGATTTGAGTGTGTTGTTTGTTTTGAGCTTTCAAATCATAATTCTATACCCATTTCTCAAAACTCAATTCAAAACATAATCATTACTTTTCAAAACTCATAACCAAACACATAATTCAAAACTCTTTTCAAAACTCAATTCAAATCAATATTTTAAATATTTTAATATTTAAATATGTTACGATTTTTTTAATTTTTTGAATATTTTTAAATATTTTAATTTCAAAATATTACTATTTTAATTTTTTAAATTTTAAAATATTTTATAAAAATAAATTCAAACTCTATTTTATAAAAATATTTTTAAATATTTTAATGTTTTTGTTATGTATTTGGTTACAATTTGAGTGTAGAGTTGTGAAAGTAGTATGGAGTTTCGAATTATGTGTTTGGTTATGAGTTTTAAAGATAATTTCTTAATTGAGTTTTGTTTTATATGTTTGGTTATGATTTGAGTGTAGAATTGTTTTTAAATTTAAAATATTAACATTTTAAATTATTTAAATTTTTTGAATAGTTAAATGATTTAAATTTTTTGAATATTTATTTTAATTTTTTACTTATTAAATTTTTTAGATTATTTAAATATTTATGATTTAAATTTTTTGAATATTTATTTTGAAAAAAAATTATTTCCTTTGTAGTATTTTCAATTAAAAATTTGATTAATGTTATTTTTTGTTAATAATAAATTTTTTTAATTGAATTTTAAAAAGAGTTTGGTTATGAGTGTTGATCAGAATTTTCAATAGTGTAAAAGTAATGTGTTTTATTATGAGTTATAACAATTTGAATTAAGTTTTGAAAACTCTTTTCAAAACCCATAACCAAACAAATTTTTTTACTTCACATGTTAAATCAAACTTTCAAAACTCAATTCCACACTCAATTCAATACTCTATTCAAAAACCATAACCAAACAAATTTTCTACACTCAAATCATAATTCCACAACTCACAAACTCAAAATACAACTCATACTCTCAAATCATATTTACAAAACTCTACCAAACGTAACCTTAGATTTTTACACAAGTGGGCGGCAGGCCACTAGTGGGTCTGCTGGTTCCTTGGATGGTCAGGCTTGAAAAACTGCTGTTTTGGTCCAAAAATAAGACACAAGGTTTGTAGGTTTTTTGAGGTTCAAAATTGAGGTTTCCTGCTAAGGAAATTGAGCGTTTGACAAGCGCAAACATTCATCATTGGGTGATCAATCGGTGGCGCCCAAGTCTTAGGGGTAGTAAAAAATGGGGTGTCTACAGTGTGCCTTGCACTCGCCCCTGTGGATGGCTTCCATGAGGCGTTTTGACTCATCTTTTTCAACACATAGCTTGTGCATTCCCAGATGACCCCTTTTGTACAGCTTACCCCCACAGATGATGAACTGGATGGCCAGACGCCATATTCCTCATTTGTCCTTGGCATTTGCCCTTGGTGGATACGTCTTTTTTTCCAAAAAAATTCCAAATGTCATAATACCAGGGCTTTTTGTCTTGCACTTCATCTATCGTAACAAGAGTCTCATAAGCCAGCGTGTATTTCTGTTCGATGATAATCGGACGCATCTTAACTCCAAGCGAGATGTCTACCATAGAAGATAGAGTTGCCAGCACGTCGGTAAACCGATTGTTCTCTCTAAGCAGATGTGTCAATGTTAGTTTTTCAAACCTCGAAATCAGCATATCCAGGATCTGATGATAAACCTTCATTTTCTCTTCTTTGACTTTCCAATCTCCGTTTACTTGAGAAACAACCAAAACCTTATTGCCCCTAGTTCTAGGAAGCTTCCAAACTAGCAATACACGCTTCGTATGTTGCTTTGTTGTTGGACACTTTGAACCAAAGTTTGACGGCTAGGGGTATATGGGAGTCGTCGAGTGCTGTCAGTAACACACTTATCCCATAACCGTATTGATTGAACACTCTGTCAAAGTACATCGTCCACGTTTCCTTTTCTACGTGTAGAATGTCTTCATCTAGGAACAAGTATTCCACTGCCTTATCTCCTTCTACCGAGTGGTCTTCCAGGAATTTCAATACAGCCCTCCCTTTAACAAATTTGTGTGTGTAGACACCCCATTTTTGACCGACCTTAAGACTCAGACGTCATCGTTTGAGCGCTCGATGATTGTGCATGTTTGTGCTCGTTTCGAATTTCCGGAGTTTTCGGCTGAGTGCCTTGCCTCCGGGCCTCTGAACTCTTTGTGTTTTGGCTCAATTTATGGACCAAGCCTTGTTGACCTTGCTTGGAGGGAGAAACAAGTTTGTAGACCACTTTTTGTGGTCGTAGGCTAGTTTTCGATTTTTGGAGCCTTCGGCCGGGCGCCTTGTCTTGCTTCCCTTTTGGTTTGGTTTTGAACCAAACCTTGTTTTCCCTTGCCTGGAGAGAGAGAGAGAGGTCCGTAGACCACTTTTCCCTCTTGGAGACTAGTTTCCGATTTCCGGAGCCTTCGGTCGCGCGCCTTGTCTCGGAACCGCTTAACGTTCTCCTCTTGGCTTGGTTTTTGGACCATGCCTTGTTGCCTTGGTCTAGAGGGACACAGAGGTCTTGTAGACCACTTTTTGTGGCCATAGACCACTTTTCCCTCCCGTAGACCACTTTTGGTGCCCGTAGACTAGTTTTCGAGGCTTCCGGCTGCGCGCCTTGACCCGCGGACTCTTGTCTTACATCCTTTTTGGTTTGTTTTTGGTACAAACCTTGTTTTCCTTGCTTGGAGGGTGGAATAGGGGTTGTAGACCAGTTTCTCTCCCTGAAAACCACTTTTTTCCCCGCCAGCCAGTTTTCTGGTCGGCCAACTGGTCTTGGTGGTCTTTGGACCACCAAAAGTGGTCGGCAGCCATGCCACCACCTTGCTTTCTTGGTATAGACCACCTCTCCCTCCCTGCCGACCACTTTTTATTCTTGCAGACCACTTGTGCTGGTCGGCCGACCAGTGCAAGTAGCTGGCCGACCACTTCAACTGGTCGGCAGCTTTTCTACAGTTTCCTGCAGATATTTTCTTGCCAGCTGTGATAACTGGTGAGCACAAAAACCATCCTCCATACACGTGTATGGAGGGATTGCATCTAGCTTCAAGCTTGTTCAATAAGCTTGAGGCTTGGTTTTCTATATAAGGGAGGCCCTCTCTCCCTTCTCCAGGTTTAGAAAAAGTTGCTTGGAGCTATACATACAATTTTATCTCTATCTTTCTCCCTTGTCTCATATTTGTGTTTGAAAGTGCCTTTTCTTCACACTTTTGCACACAAACACATAGTGAAACACCACACTCTTGGAGCTGAGGCACCTAGAAGCTGGTTTTGGTGTTTTTGGATTGATTTGAGCTTAGAAAAGCTGTTGGAGTTGCAGCTTTGAAGTTGTTCTACAAGGGTGAGTTTCTAACCTCTTAAAGCTTTGTTTTGGTTTAAGTCTTTGGCCCTATTTGCATGCTGATTTAGGCCTAACTTTCTATTGCAAAAAGCTCTTATTTTAAGTGTTTAAGATGTTGGTTTGAGATCTCTTTGGTGTTGGGGGTGGTCTACCCCCTCTTGTGCCTTGTTTGGCTTTGTTTTATACCATCATTTTAAGCTATTAGGACCACCTCTTTTTGAGTTTCTCACCACTAAAACTCAGAGGAATTTCAGTGGTGGAAAGGGTGTTTTGAGGTCCCAAATAGGAGAGGGTCATCCCCTCTCATTGTATCTTGGTTGCTTGCCGTGTTGGCTTCATGTTTGAGCATGTTTATCTAGCATATGTTGGCCCCATCTCAGCATATTTTTAGACTTATTTTAGTATGGCATACCTCTGTTTTGGCTTAGTTTAGGCCACCTTTGCATGCTTTATACACTTGTAGTGTAATCCTTGCAAACTAGCCTTGTATGCCTCATGTTTTAGCATGTCTTGCTAGCCCATTTTGGCTCTATCAGAGCATGTTTTTGGTGTTGTTTTAGCATGCCTTAGCTCTGTTTTAGGTTGGTTTGATAGCATCTTGCATGCTCCTTGCACTTGTAGTGCATTTCTATTCATTAGCCTAACATGCATGTGTTAACTCTAGTCCATACATGTTTTAGCATCATTTTGACATGCTCTAGGACTGTTTTGGGTTACCTTCGCCATATGGTTCATGTATTGCATAGTTGTAGTGCAATTGGCCTTGCTAGCCTTGTGTTTTCATGCCCATAGCATGCTTCATTTGTGACATGTGCATGATGTGGCATCATTTATCATGATATTTCAGAGCATATAGCATTACCATATTCTCACTTCTTTCACTCTTTGAGTGCTTTTAAAGGTTGTGCATTATTGCCTTGTTTGTGGACCAATGCGTATGCATGCATGCCCAGACTTTTGAGCTCCTATCCCAGTATGTTATGGTCCTTGTCTTGACCTATTTGAGCTCTGTCCATGATTGGTTCCTTCATTTATGCCATGTGTTGCATGCCCCTTGTGTAGTCTCCTTTGGTGGCCTTGTACCTTAGGTCTCCTAGCATGCTATGCTTATGTTGTTTGGATGATTTGGCATCATTTCGTACATGATTTCAGTGCTTATAGTGTGGCTACACTCTTATACTTGTCACTCCTTGAGCAATTTTGGGAGTTGTGCTCTTATGCTTAATTGGTGAGTCAATGCATGAGCATGCATTTTCTAGCCTTTCATGCCATCTTTTAAGAGTGTTTTGGCCATTGTCTTGGCATGCATGAAGTCTATTTGGGGTTGGTTTAGTCCATTGTGCATTGCATTGTATAGCCTTAGTGTTGTGTGCCTCATTGCTTAAGGACTTTGTTTTGACATGTTCATGTTGCATTGCATTGTATTTGGCATGCTTGAGTTGCATTGCATGTGTTTGGGTTGAGTGTTAATCCAAACACGAGAAACGAGGGACGTTTCATACTTGAAGTGATGAAACGTGCCTCATTTCTCGGTCGCCGACCCTCTTGATCATGCATGATAGAGGTTAAGGCCCTTATGTGTTATGTGTGCATTCATTCACATTGATTCATGCAAACTTGGCTTCTCGGCCATCGTGCATTGCGATGCTCGGTTGGTGGTCCGAGAGTCGAGTACCGCACTCCCTTGAGCTTAAGAAATGATAGAGAGGGTGGTTGTGCACACATATCTTGCAAATACACTGTTGTGCCCCTCCTTGTTCTCTGTTGTAGCAAACCAGAGTTGTGCAGAATTTTCTAGTTGGCAGACCAGAAAAAGTAGCTGGCCGACCACTTTTTCTGGTCTGCAGCAAATGTAAGTGGTGGGCAGGTGGGCTACACCACCAACAAGTGGTCGGCAATGCTCCTAGAGGTTCCCATGATGGAGTAGAAGCTATCTGGAGCTTTGTGCAGTGTCCTGAGAACAATTGCAAACAGAGGCAGGTTAGGGCATAGCGATGGATTTCTGAACGAGGCGACCGAGCATGCATGCACTTCTTGCCCTGAGGACCTCTTCTTTTACTGCTTTACTTAGCTAGCTAATGCTTTGATTTTGTACTTAATTAGTTAATGCGCTTAACTATTCAATTTGTGTTGTAATAACTAATTAGTTAACTAGGATTAGTTAATTAGTTTCATTTTGTAATAATTAGTTTAATTAGCTTAGATTAGCTAGTTAGCTTAGTATTCGGACCCTCCGTCGAGAGGGCAAATGTTGTAATAAGTGTGTGTGTGTGTGTGTGTGTGTGTGTGTGATGCATGTCTTCCAACCCCCATTTCTTTCACCCTTTTACTTAACTGCTTTCGATGGTTAGTTTAGGGCATGTTTCAATTAGCATACTTATGCTTTGCATGTTTGCATTCATTCATTTGTCTTGCATGCACCGGGCTCGGCGCATCATACAAACTGCATTGTATCTCAATACCAATTTGAATACATGTTATCTAGTTGCATTCACATGACATCTTAGAATAGCCGAGCCTATCTTAGTTGCATTTTTGCATGTGTTGCATTAGGCATTGTTGACATAGCTAGGATCATGCATTGATTACTAACTAGCTTCTTTTTTGGCTTGAAGTACACTGTGAGTGTTTATGCTTTAGCATCCTTGCGTGTATGTAAGTGACTGCCATGATAGCATGCTTGTCATGAGGCTATTTGCTTAACTGTTTAACTGCATGAATGCCTATGGATGTAGGTTGGATTCTTGAATTGGAATAATTCATCAAAAAAACGAGTTTTAAGCTCACTTGAAGTGGCAAAATCATGTTGTTTTCTAAGCCCACTTGAGGGTGGCAAATCCACGTTTTAACCTACTTGTGAGTAGCACTTTCAAACCATTTTCGAAAAACAAACATGAGATGTTTTGTTCCAATTGCGATTAAGTCTATACTTGTATGTTGTGCGCATCACATAGTAAGGTTAGCTAATAAACAGGAATGAGAACACATGTGTTTTAAAAAACAACATATCATGTTAGTAGAGGCTGATCCTTTGATCGGGCGAGCGAGGGTGCTCATTTCAGGACCTTCCCCTCTCGTACCCAAGTTCCCGAGCCGAGGCAACTTTGGTGATGACGAACACGTGGCCTTAGGCACAAGTCAGGGTTTCCTAAATTTCCCAAAATAAAATATTTAGGTGGCGACTCTGAAATCTGGCAAAGCAGTCCATGTTTGGCGCTTTTTGATCAAAATCGATTTTCCAAAACGATTTGCCGGATTTGGACTCTTTGGTGATTTATCAGTCTTACATCGCACTTTGTGAGATTAGATTCATAACCGTGACAGGAGTCCGAACTGTAGTAGCTAGAACTACAATTCGTGCCCTCGTGCGAGGAGCGGAGTTCGGGGCAGTCTACAGTGTGTAATATACTTGAGATCAAATTCGGAGAGAAGAAGTAGCCAATGAGCTAGTCTACCTGTAAGTGCTGGTTTCTCAAAAAGATATTTGATGGGATCTAATCTCGAATTCAGGATTACAGAGTGAGCTAACAAATTGTGCCTCAACTTCCTGGTAGCCCATACTAAGGCTAAGCAAGCTTTCTCCAAGGGAGTATAGCGGGTCTCGTAGTTTAACATCTTTTTGCTCAAGTAGTAGATGGCCTTCTCCACCCTATCTTTAGATTCCTGAGCGAGCATGCACCCCATGGTCGTAACCATTACCGATAAGTACAAAATCAAAGGCTTCCCCGATTCTGGCGGTGACAATACAGGTGGATTCTAGAGGTATTGTTTGACCTGTTCGAAGGCAAACTGACATCGATCGTCCCATCAAAACTTCTTCCCTTTCTTTTGGAGACCAAATAGTGGTTCACAAGTCAAGGTTAGTTTTGAAATAAACCGTCTTATGAATTGCATTTTACCTAGAAAGCCGGGCACCTCTTTTTCAGTCCTCGGCGGTGGCATTTCTAAGATGGCCTTGATTTTGGAAAGATCTACTTTAATTCCCTTCTGTGTAATCATAAATCCTAGTATTTTCCCTGCCATTACCCTGAAGGTACACTTTTGTAGGTTCAACCTCAATATGTATTCCCTAATCCGTTGAAAGGACTTTTCCAGTGAGATGTAGTGACCTTATTGCTCTTTGGACTTGACAATCATGTCATCCACATACACGTCAACCTCTTTGTGGATCATGTCATCTAGAATAATGGTTGTAGCCCTCTGATAGGTAGCCTCAGCATTTTTCAACCTGAAAGGCATGTCTCGGTAATAGTAGGTCCCCCACGGTGTGGTGAATGCGGTCTTTTCTCTGTCCTCGGGTGCCATCAGAATCTAGTTATACTCGGAAAACCCATCCATAAACGATAGTGATGTATGGCCTGCGGTGAAGTCTACCAACTCATCAATATGCGGCAGTGGAAAGCCATCCTTTGGACTGGCTCTGTTCAAATCCCGAAAGTCGATACAAACCCAGATTCTGCCATCCTTCTTCGACACTAGGACGATATTGGCCAACCAAGTCAAATACTCGGATACTAACAAGAATCCTGCATCAATCTTTTTGGTGACCTCTTTCTTAATTTTTAGTGCCCTATCTGGATAAATTCTATGCAACTTCTACTTGACTAGTCGGGCCTCAGAGTCGAGAGGGATCCGGTGCTATACAATCTCAAGATCGATTCTAGGCATGTCTTCGTAGGACCACTCGAAAACATTTTTGAAATCATTTAATAAAATGATTAAACGCTCGCGTTCCTCCGAAGTCAACGTGAACCTTATCTAGACCAAGTGTGGATCATTCTCAGTTGTAGACACTCCATTTTTGACTGCCCTTAACACTTAGGCGCTTTATTCCAAACACCCAATGATGAAAGTTACACTGTGCAATCTTTTGAATTCTCAGCGAAGAAATTTGGATTCAAGCTCTAATCCCAAACCTTATACCTCATTTTGACCAAAACTATTTTAAACCTTAAAACCCCATTTTTCAAAATATTTTTCCAAATGTTTCTACGATGTTCCGAAGCTTGCATTTTGTTTAAAATATTGCACTTTTCGATAAATCGAGTAAGCACAAAGTGGAGATACATGGAAGGGAGGTGAACTCTTTGAAAAATATTTAAAAAAACATCTTATTTATAGGTTTGGAGTTGAAGGAAATAAGAGGGGATGGAAGAAAACTAGTTTAGGAAAAGGTTGGGCGTCAATCTGTTAAGATAGAAATAAGCAGCCTTCACTAAATTAGGCATATCTCTTTGTACACTTATAAAACTATACTTTCGGGGCTTCAATTTAGACTCAAGAATCACCTAAAACCGAGTCCGAATGAAGGAGATATGCCCGTTTAAAGTCGGGCCTGAAATGCAAATTTTTGGAGCCGGCTGGGTCCATTTAGATCCGGATGTGGCTCATTTAGAGCCGGCTGGCTTTCAATGAAAAGTAGTGAATTTGTGCCTTTTAGAGCCGGTCTTTCATTTTTTGGTCCAACCGTGTGTTTTGGGGGCCGACCGGCTCTCAATAATGCCAAACAGACAGATGGCGAGAATTGGACAGCTAGCTTTGTTTGAAGATATTTTCAACCAAATTGGCTCAAATTCTATAAGTAGGACCTCCTACTTCAGATTTTAAGGTTAGAAAAACCTTCCAAGAGGCTTAGACATTGATAGAACATCTATCTTCCTTCCAAAAGCTTCCTTGACTTCATATCACCTTTTAGCTATACATACACAATGCATACACCATTATAGCTTGTTCTTGGAGCTTTTTGTTGAGATTTCAAACTAAATTTCAGAAACTTGAGGGTGTTGGAATCAAGTTTGTAACTAAGAGCTTACTTCTCTTTTCAAAAGGCATAATTTTGCACAATTTTCTTTAATATTCTTTTACTCTTTTCCTCTATCTTTCTTGTCTTTATATACTGATTTTCAGACTTTGAAAAGGCTGAAAAATGTGATTTAAAAGTTCCAAAAGTGGAGGGGTTAGCCACCCCTCCTTAGTCTTGCTTACTAGTTTTGTATCTCTTTGTTTTCTCTATCTTTTGTGCTCTTTTAACATGATTTTAGCCACTGTTTTTGGGCTATTTTTGGATTTTTTTGGACTATTTTCAGAGGCTAAAATATGTGATTTGAAGTTGTAAAAAGTGGAGGGGTTAGCCACCCTTCCTTAGGCTTGCTTACTAGCTTTGTTCTCTTTAATCTTTGCTTACTTTTTCTAGCTTTTCAAACTATTTTCAGCTTGTTTTTGGGGTAGTTTTGTCACTATTTTTTTTTTTTTTTTTTGGGGGCAGTTTGACTCATTTAATTAATTTATGCTTTGAATATCATGTTTATAGTGCAAGCTTGCTTGTCTAGTTTGTCCTCTCTTATTTGTGTTCACTTTTTCCCCTTTTTTGAAGTAGTTTTGTCACTGTTTTTACACTTTAGGGGCAGTTTGGGGCTGTTTTAATTTATTGAAATAGCTTATGCTTTGAATATCTAGCTTGTTGTGTTGTAAGTGCTCATGGCTTCGGTTGTTTAGGCCTTAAACACCGAGTCATTTGAGTTCATGGCTTTTCTTACTTAGTTTTGATATCAAGAGTCTCATCCTAATAATCAAGTTCGCATGATCATTTCTACACCCTTCCTCCTTTCTTCTTTTCTTTCGTTTGAGAGTCATTTCAAGCGATCGATTGTTATTCAAGGCATGAGAAAGAGACATATGCTCAATGGCTTAATCTCTTCGGAGGTTCATCGTCAAGGCATAATCTCTCTTTCATGCTATGGATCACTTCTCGTTTGTCGTTTCTCTTTATTTAGTGGACTTAAACATCACTTTGGACAAATTGATTAAAGAATGGCGAAGACTAACAAAATTGGTTTAAAATGAATGAAACCAACATAAAGAAAATGTTTTGATGGTTGGATTTGGTTGGATGTTATGCGAAGTCCATCGCTCTAAAAATTGTCACTTATTAATCCATGATATATTGATGAGACTTAAAGCGTGTCTACTTCCCTTTTTGAGCCTTCATGATAGGAGGGAGGAGTGGTGGTTTTCCATTGTATTTATTCAATTTTGTCCAAACATACTCGAAATCATTAAGCCATCAAATTGTGCTTATTGGTGGTTTTGGACTCGAAATCATTTTTCTCTTGAGTTCCCCATGACAAAGAAGTGCTGAAGAGAAAAACAGAGCCTAGAAGGGCTCTATCTGTACTGTTCTCATTTTAGAGCACAAAAACAGTTTTGACATAAAATTAGGGCACGATTGGCTCTTTTTGGACCCGGCCGGATCTCATTTGGGGGCAGTCGGCTCCCAATGTTTGGTAAGCAGTGAATTTTGGCAGAAACAGAGGGAAAAAGCTGAGGGTGAAACAGAGCGGTCTGGGCAGACAGAGAAGTTTCTGGACACAGTGCATGCGATCGTTGTGCCTCCTTGTTATTGTTTGAGTGACTCATTGTAATTATGCAATCTTATTATTGTAATTATTATTGATGGAAATATTCATAATGCAATTATTACTATTCTCATAATGCCCTTGTTGTAATAACTAAGATAACTAGTTGATAACTTAAATATCTAGTTAGTAATTAGTTTAGTTAATGTAATTCATTTATTTGAATTTGTAATAGTTAGTTTATTCAGACACTTGGACACCCATTCGAACCCTCTTGTATGAGGGCAAATATGTAATAACGGTATATGTCTTCCAACCCCATTTCTTTCTCCCTTTTATTTACCCGCTTATAATGGTAGTGTAGAGCATCATGTTTCTTTAGGATTTCTCATCTTCGCATAAACTCTTCTCACATGCATTTGGGTTCGGCTCATCATACTAACCAATGTTGATTTCAAATTCATTGCTTGAATATGTGATTTATCGCATGTCTTGAATTGAATCATATACCATGCTAGTAGCTGAGCCTATTAATTGCATGATTGTATGTGTCACATTAGTCATTTTGCATTGTTTATGAGCATGCATGTTTTTCTAATTATTTTATTTTGTTTAGCTTGCTCAGAGTACTGGGTGAGCATTTTGTGTTTTAGCATATATCACATCGTATATTTGTGTTGCCATATCGAGCATGCTTTCCATGAGTCTAAGTGCTTAATTGATATACCTATTTGAATGCCAGTGGATGAAGGCTTTTTTTACTTAACTTGGAATAAATTGATTAATGTAAAATATGAGCTTGCTTTTTCCAAGTGATATGTATTCAAAACACTTTTTCAAAACAAACATAAAATCAATGCGTTTCAAATTTTGCGAATTGGTCTATACTTGTGTGCATCACCTAGTAAAAATAGCATAATAACCGGAACAAGAGCATATGATGTAAATAAAAATCACATCATGATTAGTAAAGGCCAATCTTTGATCGGGTGAGTGGGGTGTTCAATTCATAACCTTCCCCTCTCATACCTAAATTCTCGAGCCAAGACACTTTGGTGATGACGGACTAATGGCTTTTGGCATGAGTCATGGGTTTCCTAAATTTTTCAAAAATATTTAGGTGGCGATTCTCTAATCTGGTAAAGCAGTTTATTTTTGGCATTTTGATTCAAAATTGATTTTCCAAAAGATTTGCCGAATTTGGACTCATTTGTGTTTATCTATTTCACATTACACTTGTGAAATCAGATTCAGAACCACAAAAGTCCAAACTGTAGGGCTATCGTATCCGAAAGGAGCACGAAAAGAAAGCTACATCAGTACTCACGTTAATGGCAATGATTTCATCAGAACAAGGCTTAGCATACCTCTCATCTTCTCGATTAATAAAGTTTTTCAAAGCTAGAGGAATTTCTTCTTCTTCGTTTTTAATAAATTTTGAAAATCTTGGTCAATGCAATAAATCAATGGCACAGGGAAGTACTCAGAATTTGCAGCTTTTTCATTCAAAAGTTCTGGCTCCTCGGTTACAACCGTCTCAAAAGCAAAAGAAAAAGAGGACCTCGACAGGACCTTGGCATCAGAGTTACCACCCTCGGGAATGCCAGACTCAGACTCCCCAAATTGACTTGAATATGATTCCGACTCCAGAAACTCAGTGGAATCAGATTCTGGCTCATCACCTGATTCAAAACTGGAAAGAAAGCCTTCCTCCAACTGCCAAGTAAGACACGACGCCTTTGATGCATCCAAAATACCACTGGTTGGGTCCACACCCAATTCTTCCCCGATCATGGAGACAATAAAGTTATCCCCCAAGTTCTCTAGGTCAGCCGCAAGATCTGTAAGGAGATTGGCCAGTGCTATCCCTACTTCAGCCTTGCTGTTGTCTGAGTCCTCTTCTGTGCTTTGGTTAGCTTTAATGCTTGGCTCAGCCCCTTCCTCATCACTGTCCCGCAGTTGTAGATCAAAGAAGATTTCAAATCCGAGGAAGCATTTTTTCGAGGAATTGACCCAAGGTTCAGGAAAGCCACAAAAAGGAAAATCCTCTCCCTCTCGAACAAAACGGTCATTTAGCGTCCCTCGGATTGGCTTGTGGACGAGCTCATAATGCTTCCCAGCTCTCTTGGCCTTGGCTCTACCCTTCATTTCTTATTCCTTTAACCAGTCCTTTTTGGTAGGCACATAGCCCAGTCTAAAGGCATGCAGGTTATGCAGCACATCTGCCAGTGCTGTGACATCTTTCTGACCACTCCTTCCAAGCCTCATCCCTGGAATGTGCCGCGGTTTGTTCATGAAGTAAACGAACTGGGCACTGACATACATGCCTTCGTCCATGGCAAGAAGGGTTTGTACTACCTGGGCTTCTACCAAGTGAATCCCGAGAGGAATACATCCTCATCACCATGGTTAATCTCTAGCACTGACGTAGTCACCTCTGGAGGTGGATGAATGGATGAGTTCCCAAAAATAGTTGCTACCTCTCCCTCATGAGGATACTTCAACATCTGATGAAGGCTGGAGGAGACAGCCTTCGCGTGATGTAACCAAGGCCTCCCTAATAGCAGATTAATGGTAGCCGGCATATCCAAGACATGGAACTCGATCTCTTGTTCTGACGGGCCCACCTGGACTCGCACTTTCATAGTTCCCATGACTTCTCTACTTGTATTGTCATACACCCGTATCACTTGGGATGTGGGGATAAAGTCTGTCGGTTTGAGGCCAATCGCATAGGCAGTACGGGAAGGACATACATTAATGGCAGAACTAATATCTACCAACACCACTGGGACCCACTTCTCCCTGCATTCCACAGAAATTTATAACAGTTTGTTGTGAGCCGACCCTTCCGGCGGTAGCTCTTTATCAGAGAAAGTGCGTATTGGCTTGGCACCACCTAGAAAGACCAAGCCCACAAGTTGCTCTGGCATAGTATAAATGGACAATTTAGCCTTGTCCATTGCCGACAACACTGCCTGTTGGTGCACCTATGATGCCATGAGGAGTCCCCAAATAGAGATATCAGCTTAGATTTTCTTAAGCTGCTTCAAAACTAATTCCTCCAACTGCTTCTCCTTCTGTTTCTCGACCTCCTTGTCCTTTTTTGATGGCTCTATTTGATCCAGGTGTGACGGCTTAAAGTACCGTCCACTTCGGGTAAGATGGTCTATCTCCTCAGCATACCATGTATTATCTAGGATACAGTCTCCCCAGTCATTGTCAGTATGAGCTAGATGCAAATCATTATCGTCCCACCACTCACCATCAACTGCTGACAAATAGTTGTTCGGCTCTACTTGGATCATTTTTGCAGTACAAGTGCCCCCCTCGGGGCGACACACGGTTGCGATTTTTAGGCTGTCCTCAACTCTTTCTCTCTCAAACTGTCTCAGCACAGCTTCTTCTTCTGAATTTGTAATGTTCACAACTCCCACTTATTGGATTGGGTTTCCCACACATGTGCCCTCCGGTAGTTTTCCTTTCTCATCAGCCTTCCCGGCCACTGCAGCTACCTCTGTTTCCATTCTCTCTGGTTTCATCCCAGTTTCTTCTTTCTTATCACGCAGCCATCCGGTATTATCAGTCGATCCATTCAGGTCAAACCACCCGATCTATACATATCCTTGATCATGCTCATCGAAGAACTATAAGTTGTCTAGATCTTCTTCAAGATCTACCAGGTCATCCAACCCTTGGCTTGGACTACCCCCCCTAACCACATTAAGATCTACCGATGTTAGTAGCACCACCTCGGGCATGGTTTGCATAGTTGGCACGATATAGCAACTCGGATCATATGCCTTTTACCAAAGTCCCCGGGACACCTCGATAATAGACTAGTACCTCTCTCCGAGGTCAACATCTTTTCTGTTGCAAGTGTCATCACCTCTTACCTATGAGGCTCAGCTTATAGGTTAGATACGTCCATCACGCACAAGTTTGTGCCCTCAAAAAAGAACAACATCGATTTCGGTAGGTGGGAGGGGTAATATATATGCTGGGGTCATAAGAGGTGGCCAGTGTATGGATAAGGTTTAGGTTTCGAGGTGAGGGGACTTGATTATGGGCTGGAAGTGGATTTGTGGTTACATTTGGTTTCTGAGGTGGAGTGATAACCTTATTGTCAATGAGGTCTTGAATCTCATGACGCAATCGGAAGCACTGGTCGGTGTCATGACCGTGCTGTTGGTGAAAAGCACAGTACTTTGCAGGGTTATGCTTGGGCGGAAGAGGGTCAGACAGTGGGCGAGGTTCCAAGGGTTTTAGGTGCCCTTTCTTGACCAACACCTGCATGGCTTTGAATAAGGTCATGTATAGTTGGTTAAAAGTCCTACCCTAAGGTCAGGTAGGGTTGGACGATGTTTGTGGGCCTACATTGGCAAAGGGGTCAGCAGTTTTTGTGGTGGTGACAACACTTACATCTGATGGCCTCACAGCTGTGCTACCACTAGCAACATTGGAACTGCGAACAAATGGCCTCTTAGCCAGCTCCTTATCGTCAGTAATAAGCCCCTGCTTCATGGCATCCTCGATTTGCACTCCTATTTCATGAAGTTCTGTAAACGTAAATAACGGGAGCACAATCATTTTCTGTAACAGCTTGCTATGCAAATTCCGGACGACCATTCTGATCTGGTCTTTCAGATTTTAACGGGTTGCCTCGAGATCACGAGTTGTGACCTCAATTTACGTATTGTAATAGTACTAAGCAATGAAGGCTTTGGCCAACTCCTCCCAATTCTACTTTACAGAATCTTCCAGATTGGCGTACTAGATAGCCACTATACCCGACATGGTATGACCAAAGAGAGACAGCTTCTGTAGTCTAGTTAAGTCCATCGGCCGCCAGATATCTGAAAACAACCGTAAGTGAACCATCGGATCCCCAAAACCATCAAAACAGTCAATGGGCGGCATCTTAAACCGATCTGGCAAAGTAACCGCAGAATTAGTGTATCCATACTCTATATCTGGGATGGAGTTAACCCCTTGCGCTCTTTTGAATAGTTTCTCCAGTTTAGTGATTTTAAGCGCCATTAGATCAACCTTGAACTCGAACAGTGCCTCGGTCTGATAAACCGGGGCTCTAGAAGCTTGTGTTAGGATAGGTTTTGCTGGATTGCCCTAGTTTTCATGAACATTGGTAGTATTAGCAGTGGCACCAGGTGCAGGGATAGCTGTGGGGGGTACACGGGATGCAGAGGCCATGGCCGACTGCATTGGCTGTTGCTGTAGCCTAGTTATGACCTCGACCTGACGGGCTGTAACCTTGGCCTGGTGGGCCACATCATGCTGTAGGGTCCCAACTATTTGTTGCAAATGGAGTATCAGTTCCTCCATATTGGCTGGGGGATACTGTGCCATTAGAATAGGTGACTGGTCTTGAATCAGACTGGAAGTGGATGACTGCTCTTGAACCGGATTAAACACAAGTGAGTTGAGAGGTGATTATTGTAAGAATTGGACTGGCAAACTCTGTTTGATTCACTTCTGTCTTGTAACCGGCAAGAGTGAAGTTAGCACGGGTTGTCCTCGAACAAGATCCCTGACCTTGCAAAGTCTTTCGACTCGGGTCCAAAGTACTTGGGGGATATCCGAACTTTCTGAAGCTATGGTTTAAACTACCTAGCAAAAGAAATAAAGTAGAAAAGCAACAATCAAAAACTGCACAACACCTCAGCTAAGATGTTATCAACACAGAATGATCAAAGTTGTAGGCTTGTACTCCCCACTAAATTCTACCCTAAAATAGATACCAACCTTGCAATTGGTATGCACATTCTTGTTCAGTTTTACTATAAAGTACATACCAGTTAAGAGAGAGCCAAAACACCCTTATGAAGGGGTAGGGTGATTGAGGCCAAATTGTACAAAACTGAGGCCGATAATTAGGATCTCTTAACCATATTTGCCTGTCAAATTATATATTTTATGCATTTTTAATGTCAATCGGGTTGGACACAGTGGGAGCACAAAATAAGCAGAAATACAAAAAGTGTGGAGAAAAATGCTTCCCGCACATGCGGAGGCCCATTCCCGCACGTGCAGCCATCCATCGTAGCCAAACAGGCCCTAAAGAAATTGCACATGTGGAGGCCAATTCCCGTACGTACAGAACCCTCGCCGCATGTGTGACCCTACCTTGGGAAGTTTTCTTGATATTTTGAATGTGGAAAAAAATTATAAAGGCATAAAAAGATAGAAAAAAGGCTGGATTAGGGGCTGAAAATTCCAAGAGAAGAGAGGCTAGGGTTTGGAAAAAGGTGATTCTCAATCTTCAAAGCAAATTTCTATAGAGGGTTCCATCTCTTCCACCTCTTCCTACTCCTCCATGAGTGGCTAGGCTCTTCTTTTCTAGGGTTTTGATGAAACCCTAGCTATGTAATTAGGTTTTCTTTTTGGTTTTTGATTATGTAAAGGTTTGAACAATTATATGGTGTTTTAGAAATTTCATATAAATATTTTCCACTATTTCTTCAAGTATTCGGCTTTCTATGATTGTTGAATGCTTTCCATACAATAGTTTCCTATGCTTTCATATTCAAGGTATGAGAAGAACCATACTACGAGGGACGAGTCATGTCGCTACCCTAGTTTAGAGTGAACGATTCGTAATACTTGAGATGCTTCGTGCCCGTACATTGAACGTGATGATTTTCTTGATAAATGCTTCGAACTTGTAGTTGCGAAGCATTATTCCGTTCGAACCGTAGCATAATTGATTTCAAATTGAAACCTTATTTACGTAACTAGTGGTGAACTCATTGCCTTAGTTTTTTCCCCAAATCAATAAATTCATCTTCATTTATAATTGCTAGTTTATTTGCTTTGTTTAATCTAATTATTATTAGTTTATGAATCCCTTAATCTTTTTATCAAAATTAATTTAGGAATTTAGTATTTAAATTAGTTTAATTTCACAATTGTCCCTGTGGATCGACACCTGGACTTACCATTATTTTAAGGAATTTGGTATACTTTAGTGTTTAATTTTGGTGTGTGAAACGACCCATCATAGGGTTACCCTATCCTAGTTTCGTCATGAACTAGGATTCACTATTTCAATCAAGAGGTTTCACGCAATCCTATATTCAAGTGAGCATCCTGTCTTAGTTTGGAATAGTCTCTATGGCTTTTCTATATGCAACTAGGCCAAATAGTCAAAATAGGGGTACCTCAGCAAGACTACCTAATATACCTCTCACACCTAACACTGAGAAGTGAAAGGAGGATCAAACGGTATAGCGGTAGTCCAGATCCAAGGGTTGTGTTCCCAACATGGCAGAGCCCACGACCGGTTAACCTTGTGCCAAGCTTTTGGGCAAGCCTCCGGCAAACCGTCCAGGAATAGTAGATGACAAACACAGTGACTTAAGCATACCAATGCAAATGCAATGCAAAGAACATATAAATATAGATAAAAATTTCACATTATGAAGTTCGAGTCAAGTTCTCAAAATTTCCCAACAGAGTCGCTAGAAACTGTAGCTTGCTTTTCGTTCTCCTTTCAGATACGACTAGCCCTACAGTTCGGACTCCCATGGTTTTGAATCTGACTTCACAAGTGCAATGTGAAATAGATAAACACAAATGAGTCCAAATCCGACAAATCTTTTGGAAAATCGATTTTGAATCAAAATGTCAAAAATGGACAGCTTTGCCCAGATTTCAGAGGAGCCTAAATGTTTTTGGGAATTTAAGAAACCCATGACTCGTGCCAAATGCCATATGTCCGTCATCACCAAAGTGTCTCGACTCAGGAACTTAGGTACGAGAGGGGAAGGTCATGAATTGAGCACCCCACTTGCACGATCAAAGATCGGCTTCTACTAATCATGATGTGATTCTTATTTACATTATATGCTCTTGTTCGGATTATTAGGCTAATTTACTATGTGATGCACATAAGTATAGGCTAATTTGTAAAAATTAGAACACTTTGATTTCATGTTTGTTTGAAAATTGTTTCGAATATCTACCACTTGAAAAAGGAATCTCATATTTACTCAAATTATCCCAATTTAAGCAATTAGCCTTCATCCACAGGCATCCAAACAGGTATATCACTTAAGTACTTAGCCTCATAGTAATCATGCTTGACATGTCAACAATCACACATATGTAATATGCTAAAGCGAAGAAATGCTCACCTAGTACTCCAAGGCAAGCCAAAAGGAATAAACTAGTTAGGAAAGATGCATGATCCTGATGATGCAAAATGACTAATGCAAAACATGCAAAAATGCAACTAATAGGTTTGGTTGTCCAATTTATCATGTAAATTACTTTGATAGCATGTAGTGACACATATTCAAGGAAGTAATAAATGACAATGCTGTTAGAATGATGAACCGAACCTTACCTTATGCATGCGAGGCAAATGGATGCAAATCATAGCAAAATGCTAAGTAAACATGATATTCTATACTATCCATTATAAGCAAGTAAATAAAAGGGAGAAAGAAATGGGGGTTGGAAGACATACACATTATTACAATTTGCCTTCGCGCAGGAGGGTCCGAATGAATGTCCTAGCTAATTACTACGAATTACCTAGCCATTACAAATCAAATGAAATAAATTAACTACACTAGCTAATTATTATAGATTAAAATTAACTAATTAATTACAACAAAAGATTAATTAACTAAGCTATTACAAAATTCTAGGGAAGTAACTCACTAATTAATCTAACACTAATTAAATCCGAGCAGTGATTAAAGAACCATGCATGCCAATATAATTATCCTCCCAGAAACGCCTTTATTTTGCTGCCATAATTGTTTTGTCTATAGAAAATGTCTTTGTTTTGCCACTGCTTCTGCTATGTTTTGCAAGAAAATGAACACTGCCTGGCTGAAAAAGATGGTGGCCGGCCAATTAAAGTGGTTAGCCGTACAGTAAAGGTGGTCGGCCGGCCGACCACTAATGTTTGGTACTACCCTGCTGCAACAGACAAGGAACAGAGCAGAAACAAAGTGTTTCCAGGAGATGTCTGTCCACCTTCCCTCTACTTTTCATTATACAGATCAAAATAGGGATAGGCTTGATGCACAAGCCATCAATCGATGCAAACTCATTGCGTGATGACTTATGGACCAAGGGATACAATCTTAATAAATGATGATGAAGACACACAAAAACCCCTCCCTATCATGGCTTTGATCAGGGGAAGTGGTTGACCTTGGAACCTTGAACCATTTTCATTACTAACAAGTATGAAATGACTCAAGACTCCATGGGTTCAATTAACGTTCGATTGAACCCAAATTGATTTTATTATCTTGCTTCATCTTAGCCCCAATTTTATTACTCCATTTAATTACCTTTCCATCATTAATTGATTGAGTCCAAAAATGAAGATTAAGTCCACTAATGGAGAGGAGTGTCAAATCGAGGGTTGTTTTAGGCATAAGAAAGAGATCATACTGTTGGTAATGAACCTCCAAAGAGATTAAACCATTAAGCACAAAGTCACCTCTCAAGCTTAAACAACACTCATTTTGAAACAACTCTCAAAACAAATAAAATGCCAAGAAAAGTGGGGGAGTGCAGAGGTGATTAGAGGTGAACACAAGTATACAAAACATGAAATAAATGCTATCAACTCAAATAGGTTGGTGTCTAATGCCTAAAACATCAAACCTATGAGGACCATTACACTACAAGCATGCTATACAAAGCATAAATGAAATAAACAACCTAAAATAGTCCTAAAACACCTAAAAATAGTACTGAATTTAATGTGCAAAAAGCTAAAAGAGTAAGCTAAAATAATGAAGAAATTAAGCTAGTACACAAGCCAAAGGAGGGGTGGCTAACCCTTCCATTTTTGGGACTTTAAAACCACTTTTTTGGCATCTGAAAACCTTTGAAAATCAGTGATAAAAAGCTCCAAAAAATTTTTTTGATGAAAAGATGGGAAACATAAGGGTAAAAACCTAGGAAGCAAGGTTCAAAGAAGGGTGGTCAACCCCTCTACTTTTAATGGCCTTAAACCACAAGTTTCAGCCCATAAACAAAAGTGAAAAATAGTACAAAAACAACAATAAATAATGGTAAATAAATAGGGAAAAGAAGCTTGGAGTTGTACCTCTTGAAGAGGAGTGACCCTTTGAATTATAAACCACCAATTTCACACCCTCAAGAGCTAAGATGCAAGCTCAAGAACCTCAGCAAAGAGACTTCAAAATTTTGTTTAAGAAGTCTAGGTAAGGTATGTATAGGTTACAAGGTAGAGAGAGAAATATTTTCTAAGAATTTTCCTTCTCCAAATTTTTCTAACCTAATTTTATAAGATGAGGTCAAGTATATATAGAAAAACATGTTAAGCTCTTGGAAATATCCATATAGAAACAGCTGGTGCAGTGCATGCACTAGTGGAGACAGCTGGCACAGTTGGCAAAAAGATCTGATTTTTTGACACAAGTGGCCGGCCGGCCTCTAATGGGTCTGTGGGCCTCTAGGTGGTCAGGCTTGAAAAAAAAAAAAACTGTTGTGGTCCAAAAATGGTGTAAGGCTTGTAGGTTTTTGAGGCTCAAATCTGAGGCTTTCTGCTAAGGAAATCAAGCATTTGATATTGTTTGCATTCATCATTGGGTGATTAATCGGTGGCGCTCAAGTCTTTACGGGCAGTCAAAAATGGGGTGTCTACAACACCGTCAAATATAGATGTGAAACCGATAGTTGACCCACGTAATACACGTGCTATTTTTTTTTCTAAAAATATTTGATGATACAATGTGTGTTAATTTTAATTTAAAATTAAAATTAAAATTAAAATTGAAATTAAAATATGAATTTAATTATTTATTTTGATGATATTGGCGCTATCTTTCTATAAAATTGTTACTTGAATACATATATATATATTAATTTTAGTTAAATTATTTGTGTAATTTGATAATTTTACTTCAATCGTATTATAAAAGTGTAATTGTCATCTAATAATTTTATATGATATATATTAAATTATAATTGTAAAATAAATACTCATTTAATATTAAAAATGATAATTAAATTAGAAAAAGAATTAGTAACATAAATTAAAAGTAATTCTAATTATTTAAATTTCATTTATATTCATTTGAAAAATAAAAAATGCAAAAATAGAAATTATATAAAATTTATTAAAAAAATTAAATATAAATATGTTGTACCTGAATTATCATATAATGATTTATATATATATATATATATATATATTAAATTATAAGATTATAAAATAAACACTCTTAATTAAATCAAAATATCAACTATTTAAAAGAAATTCAACAATGACTAACTAAAAAAGAATCGTATAACATCTAAACTCAAAAAGAAAAAATAATGAAAACATCCAAACGATGGATACATCTCAGTGTGTAAAGTGATTAATCATATGTAATATGATACCAAATCATAAAAAACTTACTATTCAACAATTAAAAAAGTAACTCAAGCAGTAAATCCAAACTTTAGAGATTCCTCAAGAGTTTCATTGTTGTATAGGTCTTTTCTCCTATGAGTTGTGATTATATAAAGTACTGTAGGAAATGAATTATAATTTTATATATATAATCACTATAAAAATTTAAACGACAAATCCATAATATATAATAATATAGAATTGATATTGGGTATAGAATAATGCACGAAAAAAAAAGAAAAAAAAAGGCAATATAGCTTAAAAAAAAATTCTTATACCCTTGAAAGAATTAAAAAGAAAAACGTGAAACAGCAAAATTAGTATTGGATTTGTGGATTATCTCAATTTACTATGAAAAATATATGGAAAATAAATATTTGTCAAATAGAGTTCATATAAAATTGGTAATGTTAGTATAATTTAAATTCGGTTTAAGTTTGTATAGAACTCTATAAGCAATTAAGAAAATATATGCTGATGTAGCTCTCTTAAAAAAAAGTTAAACCCTTATAATGTGTTACTTAAGTATGAAAAAATTACTACTTTTAATAATATATATATATATATATGATGACTAAGAGCACATCCACTCGATACTTCAAATCTGATGTAGCACTCCAACAATTATATTTTGGTATCAAGTATCAATTCCACCCAATGTGTCAAAAATAGATGTGACTTTTGACATCACTCCTCTATGTCAATTTTGACATGAAGACCCCTTCATGTTCTTTTTTTTTTTTCCTTTTCTTTTGTTTACATTTAAAAATAATATAATAATAAATTTGACATATCGAGTGAAGAGCTTCACGTCAAATCCAATTTACCACCTAAGCCTTCAAAAAAATTTGACATACTAAATTTTGAAGGTTTTATTAGAGATGCTCTAATACCTTCAAACTTTTTTGTTATTTTCTTTCTCTTTCCTCTCTCATACATATAATTTATAATTTTACCATTAATTTAATTAAATTACAATTAATTATTTACTGTAATTTCTAACTTTTTAATCTAATTTTAGTTTAATTATTTTTTAGATCACAATAAATCTTAAATCCTTAATTATTTATTAAAATTATTAAAATTTTAATCTAATTATGCTTTAGATCACAATTAATCCTAAAATCTTAATTATTCTCTTATAATTCCTAACATCTTAATATAATTTTAATTTAATTCTATTTTAGATCAATTATTAATTATTTTATATTTTAATTAAATTAAATTTTAAATAAATCCTTAATTATATTTTATATATATATTTTTTATCAATCTTTACTTGTATTTTAATTTAATTTAGTTTTAATTAATATCTTAATCTGATTTTGGGTTTGGAGAAGTTGTGAGTAAAATTGTCTTTTTGTTGTGTTACTTTCACTTTATTTTTGAAAAAATCAAGCCCACTTTAAAAAATGATGTGTGTGATATAATTTCCATTAGTTTAGATGGAAAAACCAATGGTGACACTTTAGTCCAAAACTATATAGAGATTTTCTAACTATATTTGAATTATGGGGGTAAAGTGTTCCAACTTCAAACCACAATAAGGTAAAATGAATTTTGTTCTTTTTTATTTATACATCATTAATCTTGTTTGTTAGAAATTTAAGTTTCGAAAAGAGCAATATATTTTTAAAATGGGTCGGGTTAATCTACACCTAACATAAGAATTTGTTTTCAATAACTTCGTGTTAATCTAGTCTATACATTTTAAGGGAACATACCTTTAGACCTTAAGTCTTAACCATCAGGCCAAATCTTTAAAATCTTTAAAATTTTAAAATTTTAGATACATACCTTTAGACCTTAAGTCTCATCCTTAGTTGCACGAAGCAGAAGCGGGGGCGGGAGCGGGAGCGGGGAAACGTGAGCCGATAGAAGTTTCTTAGGTTGGGAGCGCCTCGGGGAGCGGTTTAATATATATGTATATATATTAATACACATTAGAAGTTTTTTTATAAATATTTTTATTTTAATACACATTAATTATTTTTTTATTTATTATATTTTTTAAATAATGTGTTATTGATAATTTATTTTATTTTATTTTACATATATGCGTTTGTGTTTTTTATTGATATGTATAATATATACTCATATATATATATATATATATATATATATATTATATTTATATGTGTTAATGTTTTTTTAATTATTTTAAATATATATTTATATAAAGATTATAAATGTTTTATCTTATATATATATATATATATATATTACTTAGATATATAAGTAAAGACGAAGGAGGAGACGAAGGAGCCAGAGAGAGAGAGAGTGCGAGTAAGAGAAGGCAAAGATGAAGGAGGAGATGATGATGATCAGCAATACGGAGACGATCTGTGAGAGCGAGAAAGAGAGAGAGAGAGAGAGAGAGAGAAAGACGATCTGCCAGAGAGAGAGAGAGACGAACTGCGATAGACAAAAAACACAGAGAGAGAGAGAGAGAGAGAGAGAGAGAGAGAGAGACGACCTTCGAAGTGATGAAAGAAGAAGAAAAACGAAGCAAAGAAGCAAGACATACCCAGAGACGACCTTCAGGTTCTTCACCTTCTTTCTCCTCTCTCTCTTTGTTGACCAACAAGCTAGGATTTTTGTTCATAGCCACCAACGATCCCATCTTGGACAGGATCGCGTTTCTCTCTCTACAGAAATGTGATTCTTACACGTTTCTTTCTAAGAAACGCGGAATCGCGTTTCTTACGAAGATTCGTCACCTGGTTGCACGATTCCTGCAACTAAGGTCTCATCCACTTCGGGTCATTACTATTGCTTCATTCGTTCTGCCCCAGATGCATGGTAAAGGTAATACTTGCTGTAGTTACATGTATTTTTTGGATTAGTAAGATTAGTATTTTATGGATATCATATGTTGGCAATTGAGATTCACCTTCTTACATTTAGGTTTTGTTTGGATGATAGGAGGAATCAAAGAGTGAGAATGAGAATCTTTTTACCAGTGATTCCATTACTAGTAATAATATATTTCTATGTCAATGTAATTTAAGTGTTTGGTTTGTGTGGGGATATATTTTCTGAGTACCAACACGTGGCAAGGTGACGCCGACGTGTCAGCCGAGGTGCCACATGTCAGCCGAGGTGCCACGTGTCCTGGTCATGACGTCGAGGTGATCTCGGCAAGGCCGAGATTATCTCCGAAGATATCGGAATCCAAGATAAGTGGATAAGGGACAAAAGTCCTAGAATGAAAAGGGAACTCAACCTGGATAAGGGACAAGAGTCCTAGAATGAGAGAAGACTTCAGTTTGTATTAAGATAAGACTCTTAGAGAGTTTATCCTAATCTTACTGGGAGTCCAAGATTAGCAGTAATCCTGAGTCCATAGAAGTTAGGCTTCTATTGGGACTAGGTTTATATTGGCTATAAAAGAGAGGCACCTCCATGGGTCTAAGGTATGCTTTTGATACTCAAGCTTGTGAGTTTAGCACTTGATTTATCTTTGAGAGATATAGTGACTTGATTGTCGGAGTGCCCCCGGGTGGACGAACCACCGCGGGATTCTTATATTTCTATTGCAGGTCAGCCAGGTGCCATCTATTCTGCCGGCGCTCTCCAGCTGGTTACTAAGCGGGCAGTGTGGTCAGAAAATCACTCACACAATTTGGCGTCATCTGTGGGAAAGAAAAAAGAATAGATGGCCAATGAAAGAAAGAAGAATAGATGGCCAATGGAAAAAAGAAGGATAGATGGCCAATGACGAACAGAAGGATCAAATTGGAGATAACGCTCCTGCTGGGAGTGGGAGACCTATCAATCTCGACGTTGAAGGGGACGATCGCAACACAGAAACTCGTGACCAGAGTCACGGAGTGAAAGACGCCGGCCAGAAAGGTGACGCACCAAAGACAACAGATCGAAGCAGATACTACAACGAAGATGACCTCCAGGTATGGAAGGATAGATACCTGCGAAGGAACGAAGACCCTTCCAGAAGGGATGCAAAGACAGGGGGCATGAGCGCTCCCAAGGAGATAACATTCAAGTATAGAAGAACTCATCCTAAGTGAGCAGATCCCGGATTCCAGATCCTGGATCCCGCATCCTAGAAAACATGATCTCGGCCTAGATGAGTAGGTCCGAGAAGAGAAGAGCTCAACCTGAGTAAGCAGATCCAAGATTCTAGTAGACAAGATCTCAGCACTTAAGTCCGAAAAGAGAAGAGCTCAGTGAGCAAATCTCAGATCCTAGAAGATAAAAAAGAAAACACACAAGGTTGGACTGCAGTTAGCCAGGTTGAAGACCTTTTATAAGGTTCGCAAAGGAGTATGTGGAAGCCATGCAGGGGGCAGAGAGAAGAAGAATATATTTACCACTTGTTGAAATTCTGTGTGAATTTACAAGTTGGTTAACCGATATGATGTTTACCACTTGTTGAAATTCTGTGTGAATTTACAAGTTGGTTAAACCGAGATAATGTTTACCACTTGTTGAAATTTGTAGCAATTTACAAGTTGGTTAAACCGAGATGATGTTTACCACTTGTTGAAATTTGTAGCAATTTACAAGTTGGTTAAACCGATATGATGTTTACCACTTGTTGAAATTTGTAGCAATTTACAAGTTGGTTAAACCGAAATGATGTTTACCGCTTGTTGAAATTTGTAGCAATTTACAAGTTGAAGTTAAACCGAGGCCATATTTAACACTTGTTGAAATTCTGTGTGAATTTACAAGTTGAAGTTAAACTGAGGTCATGTTTAACACTTGTTGAAATTCTGTGTGAATTTACAAGTTGAAGTTAAACCGAGGTCATGTTTAACACTTGTTGAAATTCTGTGTGAATTTACAAGTTGAAGTTAAACCGATGTGATATTTAACACTTGTTGAAATTCTGTGTGAATTTACAAGTTGGTTAAACCGAGATGATGTTTAACACTTGTTGAAATTCTGTGTGAATTTACAAGTTGAAGTTAAACCGAGGTCATGTTTAACACTTGTTGAAATTCTGTGTGAATTTACAAGTTGGTTAAACCGAGATGATGTTTAACACTTGTTGAAATTCTGTGTGAATTTACAAGTTGAAGTTAAACCGATGTAATATTTAAACACTTGTTGAAATTCTGTGTGAATTTACAAATTGAAGTTAAATCGAGATGATGTTTAAACACTTGTTGAAATTTTGTGTGAATTTACAAGTTGAAGTTAAACCGAGATCATATTTAACACTTGTTGAAATTCTGTGTGAATTTACAAGTTGAAGTTAAACCGAGATCATATTTAACACTTGTTGAAATTCTGTGTGAATTTACAAGTTGAAGTTAAACCGAGATGATGCTTAACACTTGTTGAAATTCTGTGTGAATTTACAAGTTGAAGTTAAACCGATGTGATATTTAACACTTGTTGAAATTCTGTGTGAATTTACAAGTTGGTTAAACCAAGATGATGTTTAACACTTGTTGAAATTCTGTGTGAATTTACAAGTTGAAGTTAAACCGAGGTCATGTTTAACACTTGTTGAAATTCTGTGTGAATTTACAAGTTGGTTAAACCGAGATGATGTTTAACACTTGTTGAAATTCTGTGTGAATTTACAAGTTGAAGTTAAACCGATGTGATATTTAAACACTTGTTGAAATTCTGTGTGAATTTACAAGTTGAAGTTAAACCGATATGATGTTTAAACACTTGTTGAAATTTTGTGTGAATTTACAAGTTGAAGTTAAACCGAGATCATATTTAACACTTGTTGAAATTCGGTGTGAATTTACAAGTTGAAGTTAAACCGAGATGATATTTAACACTTGTTGAAATTCTGTGTGAATTTACAAGTTGAAGTTAAACCGAGGTCATATTTAACACTTGTTGAAATTCTGTGTGAATTTACAAGTTGAAGTTAAACCGATGTGATATTTAACACTTGTTGAAATTCTATGTGAATTTACAAGTTGAAAGTAAACCGAGGTCATATCGGAAGAAGATTGGTTTAAACACTTGTTGAAATTCTGTGTGAATTTACAAGTTGAAATTAAACTGAGGTCGTATCGGAAGAAGATTGGTTTAAACACTTGTTGAAATTCTGTGTGAATTTACAAGTTATAGTTAAACCGAGGTCGTATCGAAAGGAAGATGGTTTAACACTTGTTGAAATTTTGAAAAAAATTTACAAGCTGAAGTTAAGCCGAGGTTATGATAAAGGATGATGGTTAAAACACTTGTTGAAATTTTTGAGAAAAATTTACAAGTTAAAGTCAAGCTTAAGCAATATCTGCGTACTTGCCGAGACTTCCAGTTTGTCAAAAACTTGAAATATGGAAAACTGAAGTCTTGATAGAAGACATTGAGAAAGTGACAAGTCCTAAGCAACACTTGTGAAAATATTTGTTACAATATTTTCAAGTGTTAGGACGAGGCCGAGATGAGCAAGATTAGAAGTTGTGACAGAGGTATTTTACCTGAAGAGATTGCACAGTCAAGGTGTACTTTGAAGACGTGCAAATTATTCTAAGTATGGAATCATACAAGAGCAGAAAAAAGAAGACATACATTCAAAGAAGAAATCAGAGAAATGCATTTAAAGAAGAAAGAAGGCACTTCGGCCTGAATATTGAAAAATAAATTATTCAGACTACAAAAATGGCACGTCAGCCGGATTAAAAGCATACAAAGAGGGACAAAGTACAAGGTACAAGGTACAAGAAGTAAAAGAAGGAAACAAAACTACTCGGCATCAATGGCAGGATATAGAAGACAGTTGGGAAGACTTCTCAGCAGCCTTCTCGGCCTCGAGCTCAACATCAATCTCCCGAAGAGTGTGATCAAGGCTCTTCTCGGCGATTGGCACCTCGGAGTTTGAAGGCAAGGATTGAAAGCAAGAATCTGAAAAAAGACACAGAAAACAGAAACAAGAATGTAATTCGTAATCAAGAATGGTGATGAAGCTATCAGGAAATCAAGACAAAAAGATTGCACAGGTGTGTCAAGCCAAGAACAGCGGCAAAAATCAACAGATGAACGAACAGTGTAGGTTCCATCACCTCAGAATGCCGAGGTAATAGAACCTAGGGGGCAGTTGTGGGGATATATTTTCTGAGTACCAACACGTGGCAAGGTGACGCCGACGTGTCAGCCGAGGTGCCACGTGTCCTGGTCGTGACGCCGAGGTGATCTCGGCAAGGCCGAGGTTATCTCCGAAGATATCGGAATCCGAGATAAGTGGATAAGGGACAAGAGTCCTAGAATGAAAAGGGAACTCAACCTGGATGAGGGACAAGAGTCCTAGAATGAGAGAAGACTTCAGTTTGTATTAAGATAAGACTCTTAGAGAGTTTATCCTAATCTTACTGGGAGTCCAAGATTAGCAGTAATCCTGAGTCCATAGAAGTTAGGCTTCTATTGGGACTAGGTTTATGTTGGCTATAAAAGAGAGGCACCCCCATGGGTCTAGGGTATGCTTTTGATACTCAAGCTTGTGAGTTTAGCACTTGATTTATCTTTGAGAGATATACTGACTTGATCGTCGGAGTGTTCCCGGGTGGACGAACCACCGCGGGATTCTTATATTTCTGTTGCAGGTCAGCCAGGTGCCATCTATTCTGCCGGTGCTCTCCAGCTGGTTACTAAGCGGGCAGTGTGGTCAGAAAATCACTCACACAGTTTGGTTAGGAATCCTCTATAAATCCTCTAAAGGAATATGATTTAATTTTAAATTTTATGGGACCATCAATTTATTTTATTCTGAAATGAGTTGTGTACCTCCAGGAATGTGAGATTTTGATGGGGAATGTGGGAATGGGATTCTTACTAGTGTGGTAATTTCATTTTGCCTTGGGAACTATTGTAAGAATCACATTCTCATTCTTAGATGCATCCAAACAAAGGAATGAAAGAGACATGGAATGAGATTCTCATTTTCCTTGCCACTCCTGCCAGCCCTTAAGGTTGCATTATGTTTCACTACAACAAAAAACACTTTTAGCAACCTGTTTTTTAGTCACCAAAAGTTTAATTTTGGTTGCTGAAAGTATCCGCGACATGAACAAAATTGGTCGCTGAAGCCCTGTCACTAAGTGCTTCGGCGACCAAATCAATTTTGGTTGCCTTTATAAATAAATTGGCGACCAAATATTTCCGTCGCCAAAAGACTAAAATGTCGTCGCCATAAATTAACATTTAGTCACTAAAATTAGCCTTCAGCTGGTGACATGTTAAGTTTCAGCGACATATAAATGCGTCGCTAAAAATATCTTTCAGTGACTAAAAGAATTGGTTGTTGAATGTTAAAACTTTTGGCGACCAATCAAGTTTTGGGTCGCTAAAAAATTTATGGACACATACTTTCAGCAACATAAATAAAATGTCACCAAAAGTAAATTTACAACTAAAAAAACCTGTCACCAAAAATTCATTATTTATAATTTTTTTTAACAATTTCCTGTTCAATACATAATTCATAAACCTATAAACATAAGCAAAATATAATTCAAATTAACACACTTGTGCAAAGCATTCAAAATATAAACTTAATTCAAAAGTAGTACCATACTAAATATAAACAACATATCAAATCCAAAACATCCAATTTAAGTACAAATCTCTTACAATCCCAAACTTGAAACATGTAATGCCCAAAAACCTTCTAAGCTTGCAAATTCATAACAAAAATCTATGACAAAATATATCCAAAAATTCAAAATGTAATCCTTTGATGCTCCCCGAACTATATTTCATCCATATGCCAATCTATCAAACATATGAAAAAAACTTCAAACATGTAATTCCAAAAAATCTTCCAATCTTGCAAATTCATAACAAAAACCTATGACAAAATATATCCAAAAATTCAAAATGTAATCCTTTGATGCTCCCCGAACTATATTCCATCCATTGCCAATCTGTCAAACATATGAAAAAAAAAATTATAATGTTAAAATGTTAATAATAAAGGTCCTGGTCTAAAAACATTGGTTTCACATTATAGATGAACAAATTGAGAGCAAATTTTCCTACGGTAAATTACAAAATTTCAAAATACCAAAATCAAAAAGTAACACATGATTCACTAGTTAAACTTGGCATATATGAACTAATTACAAGCAATATATCTCTATAAATTTGTACATATTCCTAGTTCTTTTTTTCAACCTAAAGATCAATACTCGTGCTCTACCACAGTACATGCAGCACACTTCAGCCTACATAAAGTTATTGAGGGGAACACACTAAGTATTGGCTGATGCATTTTGTATGATTAACTGTTGATGCATATTTCTTGAATCAAACTATTCATAAAGTTAGTTTTAATCTATCACATGCATTTACAATCACTCCCCAAAAGGAGATTTTAGAATTGTGTTTGAATGCTTTGCACTCATTCAAAGTTTTGGCACCCAAACCCACCAAATGCAATATAAGTTAACTGACACTCCAACAACAACAACAAAAAAAAACTACTATTACAATGGAAATTCATGAAAATTCAGCCTCACCAGTTTGGCCATTTTGTTGCTTCAGGCAATTCCCAATTTACTATACACATGATATAGAAAAGAACAAAAACAACTAGAAGCTCATTGGCAAAGCTAACAATGCAACAAGATGAAAGTCAAAAACCAGCAAAGATGGATACCAATAAATGGGTCTTTCTGTCCGTGTCTTAGACTTGCACAAGAAAACACATTCAAGCAAGATATTAATCATTTGAATCAACAGATGAATAGGTTTATGAACAATAGCAATACACATGAAAAAAGGGAACACAATTATCTTATAGGCGAAGTCAAGCAAGTTACTTGCTAATGTCAACTCATGAATCGCATTAGGCGTTTCTTCAAACTCTCATTCCTAGACTCTAGTTCCTTCCTAAACTCTACTAGTCTCCTTCTTGAACTCTTATTTTTTTTTCTCTACTTCCTCTCTAAACCCACACATCCTCCCCGAACTATATTTCATCCACACATCTCATTTTCTTTATTTAGCATAGGCCTCTCAACAGATTGAATTCAGACTGGTTTTAGCATAATCCGAATCTAAATTTGGTTTACTTGGCCTCTCAACATATTTTAAAATGCTACTTGTTATGGGATTTGACAATAGGTACGTAGCTGACAATATAAGCTTCTGCGATCGAACCTTCTGGACGAGCTCGATTTGCAACATACCCTTTTAGAATTCCAAGTAGCCTATGAAACAAACAATAGAATACTTTTATTACACATACTCACATTTTTATAAATATATATATGTATATAGTTTGTGCTACAATTTAACTATTCTAGTGTATTAAGAAGTTAGTAAGTACCTTTCAATGGGATACATCCACCGATATTGCACAGGCCCACCAAGAATGGCTTCACGAGGCAAATGAATAGCCAAATGGACCATCACATCAAAGAACGCTGGTGGGAAAATTTTCTCCAGCTTGCATAATATGAGTACTATGCGATCCTCTAAGTTTTCCAAATCCTTCACCTTCAATGTCTTTGAGCAAAGCTCTTGAAAGAAATTTCCCAACTCAAATAATGTGACACATATATCATTGTGAAGATATCCACGCATTCCAATGGGAAGAAGTCGTTGTAGAAGGATATGACAATCATGACTTTTTAGGCCTGTTAACTTATCACCTTTTGTGCTTACACACTTTGAGATGTTTGCTGCATAACCATCAGGATACTTAATTGACTTCAAAAACTCACAGAAACCATGTCTTTCATCTGAGGACAAAGTGTACAATGCTGGGAGCTTTTCAAATGATCCATCGGCACGCCTCTTCAGGTGCAACTCCTTCCTTATTTTCATATCTTCCAAATCCATGCGTGCTTTTTCTGTGTCTTTGTTCTTTCCATCTATACTCAATAATGTTCCAAGCAAACTATCACATATATTCTTTTCTATGTGCATAACATCGAGGTTATGTCGGAGTTTAAGTGTTTTCCAATATGGCAACTCAAAGAAGATGCTTTTTTTGGTCCAATTCAATACTGGATTTTCCCTTTTTCTTTTCTTATTGGCTGGATGCTTTCCAAATGGTCTGTATGTCCCTGAATCCAATTGTTCTAAGATTTGTTCCCCTGATAACTCCAAAGGTCTTGACACAAACTCAGCCTTACCGTTATAAAGTCGACTCCTACGCCAAGGGTGGTCATCATGCAAGTAACGGCGAGCGCCTGTGTACCCTATTTTACCTCTCAACCGTTGTGAGGATGCATTCTTGTTACATGTAGGACAAGCCAAATAACCTTTCGTGCTCCATCCAGACAAGTTTCCATATGCAGGAAAGTCATTAATTGTCCACATAACAGCTGCATGCATTCGAAAAGTTAATTCAGTTGAGGCATCATATGTAAGCACACCATCTTCCCACAACTCCTTCAGCTCATCAACTAATGGTTGCATGTAAACATCGATATCCCTACCTGGTGCTTGTGGTCCAGGGATAAGCAATGACAACATACTAAATGGTTGTTTCATACATTTCCAAGGAGGCAAGTTGTAAGGCACAACAATCACAGGCCACATACTATATGAGTTGCTCATGTTTCCAAAAGGATTAAAACCATCAGTGGCCAACCCTAACCTCACATTTCGAGCCTCTTGGGAAAACACATGATGTTTCCTATCAAAATCCTTCCATGCCTCACCGTCAGCCGGGTGTCTCAATATCCCATCATCTACTCGCTTTTCTTTGTGCCATCTCATATCTATAGTTGTTTTTCTCGACATATATAATCTCTGCAACCTCGGTGTCAACGGGAAGTATCTTAAGATCTTATGAGGAATTTTCTTACCTTTTCCATCATTCAACTTGTATCTGGACTCCTGACAAATTGGACAATTTTCCAAATTTGCATTCTCCTTCCAGAAAAGTGCACAATCATACTTACATGCATGAATCGTCACATATCCTAAGCCTAAGTCACGCAAGAATTTTTTGGCTTCATAAAGGGTCCATGGAATCACTTGATCACTTACCGGTAAAAGGTCCTTTAATATCCCCAACAACATGTTGAATGATTTATTGCTCCACTTGTTCAACACCTTCACATGAAGCATCTTAACAACAAATGATAAAACAGAAAACTTACGACACCCAGGGTACAACTCTCTTTGAGCATCATTCAACAATTTATCAAAGTTGCGCACATCCTCTTCTTCAACATTATTAGCCACATCATCGTCATCGTCCTCTTCATTCCCGTCATTTTCATTATCATTCATGATAGTCCCCATGTAAACATCTTCTAACAAATTTAGGAATTCATCTTGATCTGCATCTGTATCTTCTTCCATTCTATCCCCAACACTTCCGTAGTCATTGTGGTTGTCATCATTCAATACATGAGATTGATTAATGGGAACAGATTCCCCGTGATGCACCCAAGTCTTATAAGAAGGGGACATACCTTTCGCGACCAAATGATACTCCACAATTTTACTGGTGTGTTGTTCACAATTCAAACAGTCCATACAAGGACAACGAATCTTATCATTTGGCCTTACATTTGACATTGCGAACTGAACAAAAGCCTTCACCCCATCTCGATACTGGGAACTCATCCTATTCTTAAGTAACATCCAACTCTTGTCCATATTTGGTCACCTACAAAGCCAACTATTTCGTTTCACAATTAAAAAATAGAAAAAAGAAATCCTCCACTGTGAAAAAGTATTGATTAGTTGAATGGATTAGATGGGAAAAAATTGAATAGAAATCACATCTAGTTTTTTATTTTTTTTATTAAGCATGTTAAAAAAAAAAAAAAAAAACTAATCAAATTCATTCAATTTCTTTAATAGATGTGATTTTAGCAATTTGACTTATTTATTTGAGTTAGACATGGACTTGAGATTTTTAAGCAAAACACAACCACCCCCTAATTAGCATATTTGGTCTTATCTTATTTATATATCACATAGTTCTTTGGATCATCTAATTGTTTGTCATATCATGAATGCTCAAAACATTAGGATTCCATATTTTTATGTACGTATGTGTTATGATAAAAAGAAACTACAAAGAAACTAATAATACAATAAGTGAATCCTCTAATAGCTACAAATTTAATATAAAAAAAAGGTGTCAAAATTCTCCAAATAAATTAAAAAATCCTTAACAAATAGTCAAATATTACCTGATGTAGTAATTGCCCCCAACGAACAAGTGCAGCTTTTTTATCTCTATGCATTAACCGATAACCTATAAATCAAAGTTTAAATTAAAATCGCACTATACACGAAATTAATGGAGAGTTATGGGCATGAAATGAATGTCAAATAACATATAAGGATACTCATGTCCTGTCTTCAATTTTTTTTTAAAAATTTTCTACCTTATTTGTCCTACTAAATTTCTTCAATTTAATATTCTGTAATTCATAGAATCAAAGAGTCAATGCAGGCACGGACCACATAAATTAGCAGCACAGATCCAAAATTTAGCATGATTGTCTCTCAGATGAGAACTAACAGAAGAGGATGTACCAGATACTTCCTACCTGGTGTTCATTCATTTATTTATTTTTCATAGGAGAGGGATACAATGATGTGTTGTCCCTGAAAATGATGGCCATTTAAGAATTTCTCAAGCTCTATCATGGGCCTAAAAGCTTGCAAACAGTTGGTAAATTTCCCTTGAGATGGTGATTTTGTCAAACATGTCTCAATAATTTAATATAAGAAGGCATGTGTGTCACACTGAAGCACATTAAATAGCACGACAAGCCAGCAACAGAAAAGGATCCACTTAAGGAAGAAATTTAACTATTTTATAAGTTACATTCCATAAGTTTAGTGAAGTAGTTTGCTGTTGATAGCAAAAGAATATCCCAAGAATGAAGAATCAGACCACCTTTTCCTTTATCTTCCCAATTGAGTATGTCTTTCAAAAAATTGCAGATAGCAAGTTATCAATTAAGCCAAAGTGTTACTTGGTTCCACCTACACTGTCATGGTTGGTTGGCTTGTCTACTGGGCTTCATCACATGGTAGATCAATTGTACAATTAAAAGCCTCAAACAGATTCATCCAGATAGAATTAACTTTGTGATCAATCCAAATCAATCTTTTAAATCCTCTAAGTTCAGCAGGTAAATCAAATCATTAAGGAATTCCAAAGAGCAAGGTGGATGAACAGAAATAACAAAAAATAGTGGCTGCATAGTAAAAAACAGTGTGGTGCAAATTTAAGGTTCTGAAAGGACAAGCTAATTACATTGGACAAGGTAAAGAAAACACTAGATGATGTACTTAAAAGCATATTAAAATTTGATTGGGTCGAAGACATACGATGGCAATAAAAATTTTAGAACAAATTTAGTGCAAATACAAATCCCTGGTTACACAAATTTGTAATTTAAATAATATAATTTTTGGTATCTCTCCACTGTTTTCAATGACCATTAGTTCTCGTATTGCACCATATATACAAAGCAAAACACTGAAAATTATTTTTCACTTACTACAGCTTCTCCACCCATTACACCTCATATGACAACTCTTTTTTTTAGTAACCCCTCATATTATTTCTACTGGACCAAAGAAAAAGCAAAAGGGGTAAAGAAAAATTAAAACCAATTTAAATAAATTTTATTTCTCTTGAATTTATCTATCCAATTGTTATATATGGGAGAACATAAATATTTTTTGTCACATGGCAAAAAACAAAAAAAATAATAAAATAATATATATTTTCTGACAAACTACAATCAATAAAAGCAGTTCTCGAATACATATATATATATATATATATATATATATATTGAATGAAAATCAATGTATTAACAAAAATCACAAGAAGAATGGCAGCAGCATCCATGAATCATTCAGTTTCATGCACCATGAGGAAAAAAAATGAAGGTAATGAAAACAATGAAGGTAATCTTGAATCATGCCCTGTTTGAAAACAATGGTGTATTACTTGTTAGTCATAATATCAAATGGGCAATCTGTGGTAGTTGAACAAAAAGAAAAAAAACTTGCAAATATCAAATAAATAAATACAAATTAGTTTCAAAGAAGAATTTATCATACAGCAGTGGCTTAGATTTCAGTTCAATCCCTGAAGACACGCCAGATATATAGTTCATCTAGGTCACACAACAGCTATCATACATATGAAAAATAAAATAAAAATTAGTTTATTTCACCTCTGTAACTTAAAAAATTGGTTTAAGAAAATACATTCAGAATATCATTTGGCCCAGAGAAGAGAACATCGATCTGCCGAACAGCGCTGTTGCTGCCCAGCGCTGCTGCTGCTGCTGCTGCCTAGCGGTGCTGTGCCATTGGCATTCGACGGCTCGAGAAAGCCAGAGGGAGAGGGACTACATTCAACATATCAGAGATAGAGAAGAGAAGAGGGGATCGACCCAAAAAGAGGGTGCGATCTGCCGCCGTGCAGCGCTACTATCAACAGCTTCGGTGCCTTTCAGATTTGGCGATGCAGCAGAGCAAGAGGGAGAGGGAGAGGGAGAGAGAAGAAGAAGAAGAAGAAGAAGAAGAATGAAAAATCTAGAAACCCTAGATGTTGATTTGTGATTATGTATCAATAATAAGCAGTAGAAAACAATCTCAATTAAACAATCAAGAGAAAGAGACACAACGATTTTTACGTGGAAAAACCACAATTGGACACCTCCAACTGTGATAAAAAAAACCACGGGCAACTGCCACAAGACAATCCACTAAGAAGATATAAAGGAATTACACAGGTATACTCTCAATTATCTAGCGAATCCACAACGCCTAATTGAACCAACCTCTATGTGCCTCTTCCAATCCCATCTTCACCACGGAATTGTCTTTCTGATGAGCCACTCTGGATTCCACCAAAGCTTCAGGCTCGAATTCTTCAGAATCCACAACTGAAGAACAACTCTTTCTTTTGTGTATAACAAACAAATCTTTGATGTACTCTCTTTAAACCATGAGTTGAATACTCAATAAAACATCAAAGAAAATAACAACATATCCCCAGATATAAACCTTTAAGAACCAAAAAGAAGATCTGGAGGAATTCAATCAATGAGTAGTATAGTTTTGGGAGAAAACCAACTACTTATAGAAAATCCAAAGTAATCCTGTTTTTGGAAGAAAACCAACTTCTTAAAGGACTCCAAAGTAATCCTAGTTTTGGAAGAAAATCAACTTCTTAGAAAAATCCAAAGTAATCCTAGTTTGACCCAACATGTGAATTTAAAAAATTACAACCTTGGGTTTGATCCATGGAATTTGACAACAAAGGGTCCTAACAATCTCTCCCTTTGTCAAATCCCGGACAAAACCATGCTAAAACAGTTTTCCTAACAAAAACACTAAAACAATTTTCCAATCAAAACAAGAACAACACCACCAACTAGGAATCAGCACTTATAGCCAAATCTCTTTACAAACTTATTTCTCAAGGTCATGATCTGCAAAACAACTATTAGTACCACAATCTCCAAAACAACTATTAGTCCCACAAGAGTATATGAAAAAGCAATAGACATATGACACGATTATCTTGAAACATGAGACGAAAACATGAATAGATGAAAACTAAGACTCATGAAAAACAACTCTCACACAACAAAAGCAAGATCATAAACCACACAAACAATGATATGACGATGTAAATATCAGGAGTATGCAAGAAGGAAATAATTTGCAAACAGTGCACAGAAACATGCAAAACAACTATCGCCAATTTCCCTTACCAAACAAATCAAAGTGTTCATGCTACACAACTCTTGCAATGAAAAACCAAACTCCCTTACCAACCCAAATCAAGATGAACCAAACTCCCCTTCACTAAAAGCAACCACAAATACTGAAAAAAAAAATGAACAGAAAGAAAACTGAAAAAATAATATGGTGGAGCAAGCAAGGAATTCCAGATTTGTACCTTAAAACACACAAGACTATCCAAGAAGTACAATTACTTGAAAACACAATGTGCACAGTCTATAAAAGATTCCTCATGAAAGAAAGTGATGCATTATGTGAAAAGCATAGATCCCATGATAAAAGTGTGTGTGTGACTCTTGGAGTTCGACAAACACAAGATTCAAATCCTAGTAGTGATCTGATAGCTGAACCTCCGACAAAAGAATCTAAGCACAACTAAGGAAAGTCAAACCACTAGGAATCAAGGGGTATTTGGTGAGTAAAGATGGAGGCTCCCCCTCAATCAATGAATCTTTTATTTTTCCCTTTTTTTTCACATCTTTTTCTTTTCTTTCTTTTTTTTTTGCACATTTTTTTTCTTTCTTTCTTTTGCACATTTTTTTTCTTTCTTTCTTTTGCACATTCATTGGCGGCTGACACGCTCAAGAGTATGGAAACCGAACCAGAGAAGCATGGATATAATAAAGATGGCCTGGTTGGTGACTCTGAGGTAGCCTTTTCCTCATGGCTGGACTACAAAGAATAGAGGGGAAAGCCATGGAGATGGCAAAAAGATGGAAGATGGTTAAGAGACTCAACATCACCCATGATATGCTAGTATAGGTCAATTCCTCTAGAAAAGCAAAAGATACAATGCCAGAAGTCCATAGAAAAACCAGATCACTAAGGCAGCAGACTCCAATATTTGCTAATCCAAGAGTGTGTACAGAATGAGACATACTAATCAAAAAACACACACTCCAAAATGAGTAAGGACCATAGAAAGCACACAGATATCAACATGTAATGGATATTCTTATCAATTCCAATATGCACCAAGGACCACTCAAAAATTTCAAGCTTGTAAAACCATACTAAGAAAATCTTTTTGGATTTTTTTTTCTTTAACCAAAGTAAGATAAGAAACAAACATGCATACATTTTTTTTCTCATTAAAAAAAACACACAGAGACCCAAAAAACTAAACAGAGTAAACACATTAACACAAGTCAAGTTTTCTCACCCAAATCTTTTTGGTCTTAACAAAATCAGGTCTAGCGGACTTGATAAATGTCGTGGTGTTGTGAACACCCTCATGAATCTTGGTATTCCGCCTAGACATGTAAGGTTGTCTCCTAACCCAAAAAGTATTCGAATTTCTACCCTTTTGAGACACTCTCCCATGCAACTTATAACAAAAAGGGCGAATATGGCCATGCATACCACAATGATGACAAATAAAAACAGGGTGTACAGAGTGTACCTTCTTTTCTTTTACCTTACCAACTCTAGGGAGTTTGAGAAGTCTTTCCTCTTGTTGAATCTTTTGTCCTCCCTTTCCTTGAGTTCTTGTATCATGAGATGTAGATGCCCTCTGTTTTTGCTCTTTGTTATCACCAAAGCCAATGCCACTCTTGTCTGAACAGATTTGTTGAGACCCAATGATATCCTCCAAAGTCTTTGATCCTTTGTTCCAAAGACCAATGGTAACCATGGCACACTTGAGCTCTTCCTCTTTCTTGATCATTAGTTCTTCCAAGGCAACTTGAGACATCTCGAGAGTTTCAATCTTTTCTTCATATGTTGCATAGATTTGTTGTAGCTCATTCCTCTCTGTCTCACAAGTCAACAGTTTTGCACAAAGAACTTGTTGATCATCAGCTATCTTGATGGCATTGATTCTAGCCTCGGAAATCTCCTCCTTAAGTTTGACATTCTCACTTTCACATGCTTTGAGTTTCTTTGTGAGTTTATCATTCAATTTGAATAAATTAAGAGACTCCTTATACAATTTTTCATAAGCTTGCTCAAGCTCTTCATGATCACTCTCCGAGGATTCATCATCACGAATTGTATCCATTATCACAAATCAAACAGGATCTCGTTCGAAAAAAAATATTTTTGTTTTAAACAAAATAGAACGACCCGCTCTGATACCAATTGAAAAATCTAGAAACCCTAGATGTTGATTTGTGATTATCTATCAATAATAAGCAGTAGAAAACAATCTTAATCAAACAATCAAGAGAAAGAGACAACGATTTTTACGTGGAAAAACCACAATTGGACACCTCCAACTGTGATAAAAAAACCACGGGCAACTGCCACAAGACAATCCACTAAGAAGATATAAAGGAATTACACAGGTATACTCTCAATTATCTAGCGAATCCACAACGCCTAATTGAACCAACCTCTATGTGCCTCTTCCAACCCCATCTTCACCACGGAATTGTCTTTCTGATGAGCCACTCCGGATTCCACCAAAGCTTCAGGCTCGAATTCTTCAGAATCCACAACTGAAGAACAACTCTTTCTTTTGTGTATAACAAACAAATCTTTGATGTACTCTCTTTAAACCATGAGTTGAATACTCAATAAAACATCAAAGAAAATAACAACATATCCCCAGATATAAACCTTTAAGAACCAAAAAGAAGATCTGGAGGAATTCAATCAATGAGTAGTATAGTTTTGGGAGAAAACCAACTACTTATAGAAAATCCAAAGTAATCCTGTTTTTGGAAGAAAACCAACTTCTTAAAGGACTCCAAAGTAATCCTAGTTTTGGAAGAAAATCAACTTCTTAGAAAAATCCAAAGTAATCATAGTTTGACCCAACATGTGAATTTAAAAAATTACAACCTTGGGTTTGATCCATGGAATTTGACAACAAAGGGTCCTAACAAAGAAGAAGAAGAAAAAGAGAAGAAGACATTACCTGGATCAACTTGTGTGCGCCGTTTCAGATGGAGTGAGACCTGTGTGTGCCGTTTCAGATGGAGTGAGAAAGTGAGAACAAAAGTGATGGTCACTCAGTCAATTACTTTTGGCAATAAAAAATTAGGTTAAAGGCAAATAAATTATTGGCAACCAAATAAATTTGGTTGCCATAAATATTATTTAAATTTTTGGTGACCAAGTCATGCTTGTCACCAAAGACATATAATTGGCGACAAAAATTTCCGTCGCTAAAAATTAATTTGGTCGCCAAATTGTTTTTAGCTCTCCCGCGCAAAAAAATCACTTGGCGCCAAACTCAATAGTGACCAAAATTTTAAATTCGTCGCCAAAAGTTTAGTTTTTAGTGACCAAAACCATTCGGTCGCCAATGATGTATCTTTGGCAACTAAATTTTTGTTTGGTTGCTAAAAAGCGTTGCCAAAAATGTTTTTTGTTGTAGTGTTTGTTGAATATGACCTACTTTCCTAGTTTTGGCATTTGCAACAGTCTAGTGGCAAAATATGATGATGGATAACAATTTGATTATTCTGGATCATAGTTAAGTAGTGATAGTTAAGCCACAAAGTGCAATGGCTAAATTTTTTGAGAATGTCCATATCGTTGCTGAAGTACAATAAATTAAATTTTCTCTACATACTGAACCTGTAGGTTATTACCCGAATGGGACTGAATAGGTGTACTTGTTGCAGTCCATCATTGATTTTTTCAACTTGTGACATTGATATTTAAGGATGGGCCCTGTTATGGTGCAGCCAGTTGATCTGGTTTTGTTTTAGTATGGAGATGCTCCAGAATATTGTATTGTTTCAATGTGTAAACTAATTATATGATACAGGGTCTTGTCATTCTGTTTGTGATTTAACAACATAAGAAACAGTAGCATCATAATTTTTTCTTCCTTTACCAAATTGACATGAACAAAAACAGAATAATGCTATGTACACAGAACACACACATACATTAGTCTCGTATGGAATTGTAAACTTCTTAACTACATAAGTTTTAAATAATGTGCACTTCAGTGTGTGACTAATGAAAAACCTTTTACTGAGGGAATTGATTTTCAGATTCTACATCTGCATATTAAAGCATAAGTTTTATTATATGCCCTCTTTCCAAGCTACAAAGGCATGTTTGCACTTCTTCATGCAGTAGTCCAAAGTGAAAACAGCAGTTATAGAGATGGCTAGAGACAAAAACATATAGACTATTCAGAAGTATCTTCCATTACGCTCTCACAAAAACACATACATTAGTCTGGTAACATATAGACAAAAACATATAGACTATTCAGACAAAAACACATACATTAGTCTGGTAATATGCTTTTGATAGAGAGATGGGTTTGTTGTTTTGCTGGAGCTTGTGTTGATAATCCCAACCTCGTATCTTCCACTCCGCTCTCACACTTGCCCTCCTCTAAGTAAAAGTTCAACCAAAGCATATAGACTATTCAGAAGTAGAAAGGCTATTTTAACTTAGTTTTCATTGTTGAAACATAGGTCAATATTGGCATATTGTGGAACAATAGTTAGAATATATATATACATATGAATGATGTTTTATTTACAAAATGGTATTGATAGTCATTTAATTTGTTAATGTTTCCTTTACTTTCCATGTAGAATTTACATTTTTTGTCCAATTTTACAATAAAGTGATGTGCAAATATTTTCAACAAAAATTTACCTGACATTATTTCTCATTTTCTTTGGTACAGATGGATTATCTCGTGCACAAAGCTAAATTGTATATGATTGATTGGCACTATAAACGTTTTTGGAAGGAATATATATTTTTGGATAGATGTGTACGGAAAAGATTTGGGTGGACTAGTAGTTATATTTTTGGAAAGACTAGTAGTTATATTTTTTGAATGAATGTGTATGGAAAATATTTGGATAGACTACTAGTATGTATATTTTTTGATAGATGCTCCTGGATAACAATTTAAAACATAATAACAACTAATTGTTATGTTTTAAATTATTATGCTAGATGGATGTGACTTGGATGATTATATAGATTACAAGTAGATTTTTAATTGGAGGAATATGTAGTTTGAAATTACTTGTGGATGAAAACTTATAATCGTTGATGATTTTTATTAAACAGGTTCAATTTGGATGATTTATATTTTGTCGAATGTTCATGATTCAGTTGATTTGAATGATGCTTGTAAATTACATATTATATTGAATGGATTGGGTGAATTATTATGAATTACAGGTTTATTTAGTTGGATGTTGGCGACCAAATGTTGATTTTGTTTTTTCTGTTTTGGCGACCAATTGATTTGTTGGGAAAGATAACTAATACTTTTGCCGACTAAATAATTAGTCGTTAAAGTCATTAATTTTGGCGACCAAAAAGGAATTCGTCGCTAATAGGTCAATTGCTGACTAAAGTTTTAGTTGCACAAACATTCTTTTTCACGACTAACATGTTTGGTGGCTGAATGTGACAATTGCTGACCAATCTTTTTAGTCATGGAATGTGCCATTTGCTGACCAAACTTGTTGGCCGTGGAATGTATTGCCAACCAAACTTTTTGGTCGCAGAATGTGACAATTGGCGACCAAATTTGTTGGTCATGGAAATGGGCCACAATTGCCGACCAAACTATTTGGTCATTGAATGTGTGAATTGGCAACTAACATGTTTGGTCGGGAAAATATGACTTTTCGCGACTAAAGTGTTTCACAGTAATTATATATTTAGCGACCAAAAATTTAGTCGGCAAATATAACTTTTTTGCGACTAAAAAATTTTTTAGTCGCTAATTACTTTCCGCGACCTTCAATTGGCGACCAAAAAAATTAGTCGCGGATAACTTTTGCTTACTAAAAATGGACTTTTGCCGACCAAATTTTTAGTCGGCAAAAGTGCGAATTCTTGTAGTGTGCATTGTAAAATTGTTAAGTAACCTAAATTCCAAGTGATTCGATTTAGATATATTTCCCGATATCAACTATAAGTCTTCTTTTATCTCTCTTTAACCAATTCAAGCATGGTAGTCTAACACAAACAAATCAAAGACAGGATTCTACTAAATTTATTAATAGGGTCTATTTTTTTATTTTTTATTTTAAATATTTGTCCATCAATGTATTTATATTAAGTCGTAAACTTTTCCATAAATGTGTAAATATTTTATAAAAGCATCACTAACGTGTAATTTTTTTTTATATATTGTGTTTGTATCGGGCCCAACTATAAATATATGTATGTAGTGATTGTGAGTATTGTTATTTAAACTTTCGTGTGTGTGTGTGTGTGTGTGTGGGGGGGGGGGGGGAGATAAATACGGTTATATTGTGATTGTGAGTATTGTTATTTAAACTTTCGTGTGTGTGTGTGTGTGTGTGTGTGTGTGTGTGTGTGTGTGTGTGTGGGGGGGGGGGGAGATAAATACGGTTATATTGTGTGGTAAGTGAGATAGTTTAATGATTAATTAATTAAAAAAAAAAAATTATAGATGCAAATCAAAAGTAGAAAGGGTACAAATGAATAAATTAAGGGTTAATTACACTAAAATCTCCTCAACTATTAATGAGTATCACTATATCCCTCATAAGACTAGTTAGTAAGTATCACCAAAACCTTCTCAACTATTAGGGAGTATTACTTTACCCCTCAAAAGTAGAAAGGGTACAAATAAAATAACACTATAGTTATGTTTAAAAAATGAATGTTGAAAATAAAACCAAATAGGAAAACATATTACACAATGTTTGTAGCCAGTAATGCTAAAAACAGTGTGATGTGTTTTTGGATCGTAGGCCTTTAGATTTTTTTAAATATATCTATTCTTATTCACTTGATGAAGGCCAGTTATGTAAATCTTGCTTTCCATTGACCATTCAAATCCTCATCTTTTTCACATAATTTTTTCTTTTCTTTCGCTAAAATAATTTTTTCAAATATGTTTTTGGTGTTTTTTTATTTATAAAATAAAATAAAACTAGTTATTTTTAAAAAATGAAATGTTGAAAATAAAACCAAATAGGATAATTGATATTACCCATTACACAAAGTTTGTAGTTAGTAACGCTAAAAACAGTGCGATTAAAGGGTAGTTAATAAATGTGTTTTTGGATCCTAGGTTTTTCGAGTAATGCTAGAGGCTCCAAATATTCTATCAAAAGTTTTACCAAATGTCTAACATGGGTGTGGTCCCACACCCATGTTAGACATTTGGTAAAACTTTTGATAGAATATTTGGGGCCTCTAGCATTTTTGTAGGTTTTTCTAGGGTAGTTAATAAATGTGATTTTGCATTGAAATTTATTGTTTCCTTATAGCTATTATTATTACCATTGACCCCTTTTTTTCCCCTTTCATGTCCACCTTTGGGCTACAAACAAACAACCAACAGATGCAAATGGTACGTTTTTTATACGTAATTTTATTACAATTCATTACCAAAAAAAAAAAAAAAAACAAACAAACAAACTCAGGGTTTGACTTTTTAACAAAGTATAAACTCTAAGTTTTTCATTTTATCAATTTAAATTTAAATTTTTTAATAAAAACTATGTATTTATTTTGTTAAGTAAAGCTAATAGAAAAAAGTATTTTAATCATTAGACTTAACAAAAATAAAATTTTAGATATTTTATATACACTTACATTGAGTTTAATAGCTAAAATATATTTTTTCGTTTTACTTAATTAGAAATAGACCAATGGTTAAGATTGAAAATAAATTAAAAAATTAAAGTTTAAATTGACCAATTAAAAACTCAGGTAAATTTGTTATAAGTGTTAAATTTTGGATTTTTTTTTTTTTTTTGGTTGTAATTTTTTCAAAAAGTTACTACAACTTACTTCAACAGATATTTATCTCTTGTAAATTAAATGTGAACAGCTTCAATGTACTACAACGGAATAGGGTTACAAACGAACCGAGCCGAGCTGAGCCGAGCCGAGCCGAGCCGAGTTTTGCTGAGCTCGAGCTCGTTAATTAAGCTCGAGCTCGGCTCGGCTCAGCTCGGCTCAATTAATTTTTTTTAAATATTATTTATATTATTTAAATAAAAAATATTATTTATAATTATTTAATATATAAATAATACATTTATTATATAATTTAAATAAAGATAAACAAGCCGAACTTGACGAGCCAAGCTTATGCGAGCTCGAGCTCTGCTCGTTTACTAAACGAGCCTAATATTCGAGCTCGAGCTCGGCTCGTTTACTAAATGAACCGAGTCGAGCTGAGCCCAACGAGTTGAGTCGAGCTTGTTCATGAACAATTTAGTTCATTTGCAACCCTACAACCGAATATACCAATTTTTTTACCAGTACAATCCCAAAGGTGCAGTTTGGGGCAACATTGTATGGGCCCATTCAGTATCAATGGACCTGATCAATTGGAATCCACTTGATCCAGCAATCTACCCTTCGAAGCCGTTCGATCAGTAAGGTACTTGGTCCGGGCCAGCCACACCGGTATAACTGATGAAAACCACACACAAGTCCAAAACGGAAAATTATTCAATACTCCCGGAGCACCACGTGTCCATACTCCAAACCAATCATCAATTAGTTAGCCCAATGTTGTCCCCCCATCTCTAATATAAATCGTGGGCCCTTGTGTCTCTCCATCAATCAAAACCTTATGGAGCACTATGTGTCCATACTCCGAGAGTACTGAATAATCACCCGTCCAAAACTATGCAATACCCTCAATATCCTCTAACTACTCGGATCCATACCTCCAAAAATGGAAAAAGCCCAACAACGACCCGTTAGTGTTCCCGATTGGTGTAAATAAAACTGCTTTTCGTGACCCGACAACCGGCGAAGATGGGCATTGGAGGATTTTGGTGGGAGGAAGGAGAAAACATAGAGGGATGGCCCATTGACTTCATGAAGTGGACCAAGGCCCAACACCCATTGCATTCTTCGGCCATGACAGGTATGTAGAAATGCCTTGAATTTTACCCGGTATCCTTGGATTCTGAAAACGGGTTAGAAGTTTCTATGATTGAGGGAAATATGAAGCATGTTTTAAAGGTGTGTGTGGATGAAACTAGATACAAGTACTATACAGTAATACATACATACATACATAGAGAGAGGATAAGGGCTTGGACAGCTGAAGGTTGGATTTCATATATCTCCATACAAATCTCGGTAAACCATTGGAAAAGGGATATTAAGTAAACTAAGAAAAAATGAAAGAAGGAGGAGGGTGGAAACCGGTGCTGTATGGCAAGGGTAAGCCTTCGCAGAGCCATGGTGGAGCCCGAGCTGGTATTCATACAATCTTTGTTGACAACATCCCCATGTCCTTGAACTCGAAGGGACTCAAGGATCTGTTCATGAAGTTTGGAATAGTTTGAGATGTATTCATTCCAAATAAGTTAAGGAAATCTACGCAGTCCAGGTTTGGTTTTGTCAGGTATGATTGTCCTATAGCTGCTGAAGTGGCAATCCAAAAAGCTAATGGGTTGTGGTGTGAGGATAAAGCCTTGAGAGTTAAGAGAGCAGAGTTTGAAAAGAAAGCATCAGGTGGCAGAGGAGGTCAAGATGGGCAACCAGGGAATGGATCTGGTAGAGAGGAGGGAGGATCTCGGTGGCAAAGGGGCCAAAAAGTTCAACCAAAAATAGGCTATCGGTCATATGCAGAAGCAGTGCAGCTGGGAGCCAGCAAGGAAAGTGTGGGTTTCTCGGTGATAGCCCATGAGGCAGGAAATGGATGGCTCTATGATAGCCTTATTGTCAAGCTGAAAAGCTATTACTCATTTTCAAACTTCCAAAAAGCAGTCATGAAAAAAGGACCAGCAGATATTCTGGTTAGGAGGGGGGGAGGAAGAATGGCAGTGGTGTCATTTAAATCATTTGATGCTATGAAGGAAAACGCATCAATATTAAAGGATTGCTTACATGAATGGTGCGAATCAGTTTCAGAGTGGAAGAAGTTCGGGCACATAGAGCAAGAACGAGGGGTCTGGTTGAGCTGTTATGGAGTCCCACTTAATTTATGGAGTTCAGACACCTTTAACAAGATTGGGAGACTGTGGGGTGAAGTAATCAGGCTAGATGAGGAGACAACCAACCAGTTATCTTTCAAATGTGGCAGAATTAAAATCGCTACCTCTTGTATGGGATATATTAATTCAGTTGTTCAGGTGAGGTGTTCAGGCAGAATTTATCCAGTTAGAGTATGTGAGGAACAAGTTAGGGTATCCAAAGTTATTACAGAAGCGTGTAAATGCTCTCTTCATGAAAGATGTAGCTCAAACAATATGGAGAACATGTATGGCAGCAATGGTGAGCGAGTAGCAGAGGAGGTGGCTGAGGTGGAAGGAGAGTTGCAAGTTGCAGTGGCAGACCTTGGTCAGCAGACTGTCCAGAAGAGGAATGTACTGGCAGCTTTGCAGAGGGATGTTGGGGTGCACGGTATACAAGGGTCAGGTGAGTGGGAGGTGGACGATTCTTCTCAGTCGTTAGTGGGAGAAACAATCATCCCAAGCATGGGGAATTTAAAAGCGGCAGAAGCATGCAATAGTGGAAAAGATGCTGTTATTGCAACGGTAAACAAGAAAGGGAGTAATGAGAGGAAGGGAGAGGATGAGGATATAGTGACTCCTGGGTTTATGAAAAGCATAAGTGGATCTGGGCTTGAGAGGCCTGGAATTCGAATTCAAGTATTGTTAGAGGAGGCCCAAAACAACAAGGTTGTGTCCAGGCCCAACCCAGAAGTTCTGAGTGTGGGCTTGCTGAATGTAGGCCAGAATGTGGGCCAGGTTAATAGTCAAAGGTTTTCTCCATCATCACAGGGCAACTTACCATCGGTGGGTGTGGAATCTGGTAGGGATCGGAGAGTGGTGAAATCTCAACATAGCAAGCTCGTGGGGAAGGAGAAAACTCCTACACCCAGGTCGAAGGGAGAGAGTGGTAAGATAGCTCGGAAAGAGGGAAAGGGAGGTCGAATAGGTGGACCATCTGCTATAGGAGTGCGGCATAAAGGACCTGCATTCAGAGTTGCTGCAGCTGTTTTATCTCGATCAAGTTCGGCTTGTGTGGCTGAGAAGGGTGATGATCAAGTCCTGCAGGAAGCACGGAAGACAGTGGAGGTGGGTAAATCTTTGGGCATCAGTTTTAAAGGGAAGGAAAATGAAGTAGTTAACAGAATTTTGGAGCTGGAAAAAGATGATGCGGAGAGGGCAGCTCAAAGAGATGAAACTGTCTTAGTTTAGACAGCTTTCATGGGTGATTTAGGTGTTTCCGATGTGGTTCCCAATGAAGTTGCTGTCATGGAATATTAGGGGGTTGGGTAGGCCAGAAAAGAGAAGAAGAATCAGGTCTCTACTTAAAGAGAGAAAAATTGATTTAGCTTTTTTCCAAGAGACTAAGAAAGAAGGTATGTCAGATGATTTGGTTCGGTCGATTTGGCCTGTTGATGAATTGGAATATATGTTTGTAGATGCGGATGGTTCGGCTGGTGGGTTGCTGTGCATGTGGAAGCCTTCAGTGTTTTCATTATCTCAGTGTTGTGGTTCAAGAAGGTTTCTCTTACTGTCAGGTACATTACTCCCAGATTTTAGGTGTGTTTTGGTTAATATCTATGCGCCAAATGATGCAGTGAGTAGGAGGCAAGTGTGGAAAGTTATTTCTAGTCTCAATCTAGGATTTCCAGAACCTTGGTGTGTGGGAGGGGATTTTAATGAAATTAGAAATATTGAGGACAGAAAAGGGTGTTCAAGAAGGGATAGAGGGATGGTAGAGTTTAACGAATTTATTGAAGGGCTAGCCTTGTATGATGTCCCAATGCAGGGCAGGCAATTCTCTTGGAGTAATTCAGAAGATGGGGGTAGTTGGAGTAGAATTGACAGAGTTCTTCTAGCGCCTGAGTGGTTGAGTAGGTTTAATGTTAAGCTGTGGGGCCTCCCAAGGGGTGTGTCTGACCATTGTCCCTTGGTATTGACGGAGGATGAAAGGGATTGGGGGCCAAAGCCATTTAGGTTCTTAAATGCTTGGTCGTTACACCCTAAATTTATAGATGTGGTCAGGCAGGTGTGGGAGGCTTCAAATGTCTCTGGGTGGGCTGGGTTTGTCATTGCAACAAAACTTAGATATCTCAAGATGGAATTGAAAAAGTGGAATGATGAAGTGTTTGGCAATGTGTCCTACTCCCTCAAAAAAGCAGAGGTAGAGCTTCATGAACTTGATCTGGTGGCTGAGACTAGAGACTTGTCAGAGGCTGAGATTGCCAGGCGTAGGGAGGTCAAAAAGGAGGTGTGGTCTCTTAGGAAGAGGGATGAGTGGCTCTGGCTTCAGAAGTCTAGACTAGATTGGAGCATGAAAGGGGATAAGAATACAAGGTATTTTCATATCATTGCATCCTCTAGACAGAATCGGAATTTGTTGAATTCAATCACAGTGGAAGGGGTACTATTTGAGGATCCCATTTTGGTGAAGCAGGAGGTGTTAAAGCATTTTAAAGGCCTGTTCTCTGAAAATTGGAGGAATAGGCCAAAGTTGTTGGGTCAATTTAAATCTATTGGTCAGGATCAAGCGGCTGGAATTCTGGAAGCAGATTTTTCTGAAGATGAGGTGTGGAGTGCTATTAGGAGTTGTGATGGGAATAAGTCTCCCGGTCCTGATGGGTTTAATTTGATGTTCTTTCAGAAGTGTTGGGCTTGTTTGAAGTCTGATGTTCTTCAATTCTTCAAAGAATTTCATGAAAATGGGAAATTGGGGGCTGGTGTGAATAATTCTTTTATCACTTTGATCCCAAAAATTGAATGCCCTACTAGTTTATCAGATTTCAGACCGATTAGTCTTATTGGGTCCCTGTATAAGATTGTAGCTAAGGTTTTGTCTAATAGAATCAAGAAGGTGATGCCTAGGGTGGTTGGAGAGGTTCAATCAGCTTTTTTGGGAGGTAGAAACATTTTCGATGGCGTACTCATTGCGAATGAGATTGTTGATTGGTGGAAAGGGAGTCGGAGAAAAGGGTTAATTCTCAAGCTTGATTTTCAGAAGGCATATGACTCTGTCAGTTGGGAGTGTCTTTTATCTATGATGGAAAATTTTGGGTTCGGGGCTAGGTGGAGAGGGTGGATCAAGGAGTGTTTAGCATCGGCCAGAGTGTCTGTGTTAGTGAATGGATCCCCTACGGCTGAGTTCATTCCTGAAAAAGGGCTTAGGCAAGGTGACCCGTTGTCCCCATTCCTGTTCAATTTGGTAGCTGAAGGTCTGAATATGCTAATGGATCGAGCCAGATCTTTAGGGTTGGTTAAGGGAGCTGTAGTGGGCAAAGATGAAGTGGTGGTTTCTCATCTCCAATTTGCAGATGATACAATAATTTTCTGTGAAGCCAATATGGAGGAGGTCTTGGTAATTAAACGAATTCTGAGGTGTTTTGAACTGGTTTCAGGGTTAAAGATTAATTTTCATAAGAGTTCCCTTTGTGGAATTGGTGTGTCTGATGAAGAGGTGAAGGAGTTTGCCTCTAGACTTAACTGTGCAAGCCAGAAGCTTCCGATGATGTATCTTGGTCTGCCTTTGGGGGCTAGTCCCAGGTTAAAAAAAACATGGCAACCAGTCATCGAAAAATGCAGATTTAGATTAGCTTCTTGGAGGAGGTGATTCCTATCTTTTGGTGGGAGGTTGGTACTCATAAAATCTGTGTTATCTAGTCTGCCTACCTATTATTTATCTATTTTCAAGATCCCTGTATCCGTGGCTAAGGCTATAGAAAGGATTCAAGAAAATTTTCTCTGGGGAGGGTCTGATTTGAAGAGGAAAGTTCACCTAGTCAGTTGGCTGGAAGCAACCAAAAGTAAAGAGAATGGGGGTTTGGGTATTAGGCGAGTCAAGATGGTGAATGAGTGCTTGTTGACTAAATGGTGGTGGAGGTTTGGGACTGAATCTAACACTTTGTGGAAAAGAGTGTTGTGTAGCAGGTATGGGTCAGTGGGTGGAAATTGGTTGCCTAGTACTTCCTTCTTTGGCTCTTATTCAAAAATCTGGAATGGTATTATTAATATAGGTCAATCTAATCCACAACTTTTGAGTGTTTTCCTGGACAATAGTCGGGTGGTGGTGGGAAATGGGAATAGAATTAAGTTTTGGACTGATTATTGGATGGGGGATTGCTGTGTTAAGAATGAGTTTCCTAGGTTGTATTGTCTTTCAACAGAAAAGGAGGTGTCTCTGAGAATGGTGTTACAGAGGTATGAAGCCTCACCTAGGTGGATTTTAAGGTTTAGAAGAAGGTTATTGGGTTGGGAGGAGGATGAGCTTAGAAGGTTGAGTACCTTTTTGGATCAGAATTTGGTTGGCCTCTCGGATAGGGAGGATGGTCTCGGGTGGTTGGCATCTCCATCTGCTGAGTTTTCTGTCTCCTCTTTGTATTCTTTGGCAGTGCCTTCATCTCGACTAGTGGTAACAAAGTTAATATGGAATAATTTGTCTCCCCCAAAGGTTCAATTTCTAGTTTGGCTAGCATGGAAGGGGAGACTAAAAACAGCTGGTTTTCTTCAGAGGATTGGTGTGTTGGAGCCAGAAGCCTCTGCTGTGTGTGTGTTGTGTAATGAAGGGCTTGAATCTGTTTTTCATCTCCTTATATGGTGCCCGTTTGCTTGGAGAATGTGGTGTGACGTGATGCAGTGGTGGGGATTGACTTGGGTAATCCCACAAACAGTGGAAGGGATTCTTAATTGGTGGAGGGGCTTCAAGTGGAGAAATAATCTGAATATGATCTGGCGAATTATACCATCTGCGGTTTTGTGGTCGTTATGGAAATTCAGGAATGAGAAAGTTTTCTGTGAAAGTCTAATGCACTTGGAGGAGCTGTGTGAATTAATCAAGACAAGGATTGCATTGTGGGCCAAATTTTACATTCAGGATTGCTGTTACTCAGTGCAGCAGATTATCTGCAACATTCAGGAAATTCGGTTTGGAAATGGTTAGTATATGGTGGAGGGGCTGGGTTTAGGGTCTGTGTTGGCTTGGTCTGAGAGGTTGTTGGCAAAAGCTGCAGCTCTGTGAAAAGTGCTCTGCTGGTGGTCACTAATCTGGATCTAATCTGCTGGCTGGTATCAAGTCTCAAGGCTGCTGATCGTTTCCTCAGCCGTGATTTGGGTGGCTATCTGGGTTAGATGAGAAGGTGCCTTATAGCACTATTAAGAGAGCCTTATCAGTCTGGTTAGTGAGTGTGTGTAGCAGCTTGAGGTTCAATTTGCTTCAGTTATGGAGGTGGTCTACTCTGGAACAAAGGTGTTGTGCTGCTTTGTCTGGTGTTGGCTGCTGATGGAACCAGCAGATGGTCTGCTCTGTATGCTGCCTGCCTGCTCTGTTTAGATGGTCTGCTGGCTGGTTTCACTAGATGAGCTGGATCTGCTATGTTGATCAGCTGTGTTTAGTTGGTGCCCTGAAGCTACTGTGTGGTGCAGCTGCAGTTAGTGCCCTTTAGGTCTGGTAAGAGAGCCTTATCTGGTTGTTCACTTTCTGGTGCCTTGAAGCAAGGGTGTGTGGCAGCTGCAGTCTTGGTGATGTCTGAATGAAGGAAGTCTGCCATTATGCAGCATGAAGCCAGGTTTCAATCAAGGACGTCTCCTGCTGGTATGCTGCTGGTATGTTGCTGGTGTGTGGCAGCTGATGGTCTGCATGGAGGCTAATTCGGGTGAGTGAAGCGGCTGAGGGGCTGGTCGAATGTGTATCAGGATTCCCAAATTGTTGAAGTGTATTAGGATCCCCAAGTGCTGCTCAGTCTTTTGCTTTTCTTTTTTTATTCTCTTTGTATCCTCTATTGGTTTCTCACCAATTTAGGGTCTTGTGATTTTTGCTCTTCTCTCTTTGTTGATGTAAGTTTGTATGTTATACCCTCTTCATCAATAAAGTTTTCTTTTGTTGATCCAAAAAAAAAAAAAAAACAAGTACTATACAGTAAGAAACTATATCCTCAAGATGGATAAATATGTACCAGATAATACATCTGATGATGTTCGGACTGAGTTGAGACATAATTATGAAAATTTTTATGCATCAAAGACATTTTTTGATTTTGGAAAGAATCGGATGATTTGGTGGAGGTGTGTTAATGAGTCAGATACCTCTGTTGAGGATGTCAAAAAGGATTGGGCTGGAATTCAGGTAATATATATTTAATAAATGATGAGTATATAGAATGAATGATAACACACTCACTTGTACATTAATATTTGAGAATCTCCTTAGCTTAATTATTTTTTAATGACATTATTTTAGACAATTCCACGAAAGGTCTGACTTGATAGAAGCGGAAAACAGTTACTACAATGGCCAATTGAAGCATTAGAAACTCTAAGAGTTAAAAAGGTTCATTCATATAAGAAATCAAAAGCTCAATTTGGGAGACCATGTTGAAATCAAAGGAATTACATTTGCACAGGTTTGATTCTTCTTGTAGATTTTCTATTCTAATCATCATGTTTTGTGGCACCAAAAACAATTTGAAAATTCTATGGTATACATACCTTTTGGGATGTGTATCATATGCATTTTTTGTTACGACCTTGGTGTTTTTGGTTATGACCTACTGTATTATTAGTTGTGACATATTGTGATGTTAATTATGACATTATTTTAATTATGATCGAAGAATTGTGTAGTAATACTTGATATATTGTTTAGTTATAACTTCTTTTTTTCTTTCATAATTATGACTCTCATAGTATTGAGTTATGCCATTTGTGTGATAATCAAACTCATAAATGATATAACTTGCATATTATACACCCTTTTTAAGATATGCACCATAATATTAGCCAAGACAATTACTTTCTTTAAACACTTTAATGAATAGAATTCACACGCACATGTTTGGTCATGCCTTCACATGCATTGCTGGGTAACATACTAGGAAGTATGGGTGCGAGTACCGCTGCAAATACATTGTGTATGAACAGTTTTATGAATTCAGACAAAAAGAATTAGAAATTATTCAGAACTTTGGTTATGGTGTGCAACTTACACCTTACACCTTACACCTTACACCTTATACCTTACACTTACACCTTTTGTGAAAAATTAAACCTTACACTTACACCTTTTTTGAGGTTGCACACCATATGCAACCCACTTACACACTTTTTTTGAGGTTGCACACCATATGCAACTCACTTACACCTTACACCTTATACTTATACTTACACCTTAAACTTACACTTTTTGTGTAAGTGGCACATGGTGTGCAATTGCACACTTAAGAAAAGTCCTTGAAAATTAAAGCTCCAATTGATTGATAATATGGTCTCACACATACAATTTTGATTTTACACCATAGATTTAGGATTCTGGACATTTTCTGGGTTTTGTTTTCATGGTCCATGAATTTTTTCTATGCGCAAATTGATACAGAAAAATTTTAAAAAATTAAAATATAGATACGGTGTGATACATTCATTAAAAAATATATTTATTATAATTTATAGTAGAACAGGACATATAACAATTAAAAAAATAAATGCAAAAGATAATTAAATCCTTTTGTAATGGTCCAAAAAAAATCCTCAATATTTTTTATATTTTTAATAATTGTAAAAATATCCTATATTTATAAAGTGTTTAAAATATGCTTAATATATTGTTTAAGTATCTCTACATTTTAATTTGTTTTATATTTATGCCCCTTTACGTATTCATAAAAATACTAGAAATGCATCCATACCATACCTGAATATAAGGTTTTAAAAATTAAATACTAGAAATGCATCCTTACTATACCTGACTATAAGGTTTTAAAAATTAGATCGATGAGCGAATTAGAAAAGAGATCAAATAGACGAATCATTGAAATTGAAATCAAACCATGATATCATAATTATTTTCGGTATACAAATGCTTAATGATGTAGAACTTATGCAATAGCATTAATGAAAGTCATACACTAGCTCTGAAAATTATGCAGGCAGATGTAGAAGTGACATTCTCATTCCTAAGTTTGGACAAAGCCGAGCCGTTTGACCCTAGTTGGGTTAACATGGATGCCCAAGAACTTTGTGGCCACAAGGGTTCAACTATTCCAGGTGGGGTTGGACCATTTGGGCTCTTAACATTGGCTTCACAACACCTTGAAGAATATACTCCTGTCTTCTTTAGGATTTTTGAAGGCCAAAGACAAGCATGCAGTTCTCATGTGCTCTGATGCTACAAGGTTTGTTTATTTTATGTATTTGTTTTGTGTTATATCTGCTTTTGTATACAATGCATAATAATAATTATTTTAACTGATTTACCTTTTGATTGCTTTTGACAGTTCCTCTTTGAAGAAAAAGTTGTATAGGCCATCATTTGCAGGTCTTTTGGATGTGGATTTAGCAGATAACAAACTTTCCCTTCAGAGTTTGGTATGGCTTTTGGTGTTTTTGTTAAAGCATAAGCATGTTAAAGATTTCTCTATGTAACAGTATGTAATAGCTTTCTCTATATGTCAATCTGTTAGACAGTTAGTCTGTTAGTGCCTCTGTTAGGAAGTTAGTAAGTTTGTTAGTTTGTTACATATAACAGTTAGTTTGTTACTTGAACCTCTGTATATATTGAGCTCTGCTCATACACTTCGAAATTAATGAGAATCAGTTTACTATTTTCCACATGGTATCAGAGCATTGAATAAGCTCTAACGAGCATCGATTCTTGGTTCCAATGGCTGATCCTCTTGCCTCTTTTTCAGCCTCAGTTTCTTCATCTTCTTCCACTATCTTGCCTCCAAACCTGACACTTCTCATCTCAAATCTGTCTTCATTTGTAACAGTGAAGCTTGATACTTCCAATTTTCTGATTTGGCGCAATCAGATCCAAAATATGTTAAGAGCTACTGGTTTGCTTGGATATGTTGATGGATCAATTCCATGTCCACCAGCACAGATCAAGGACTCTTCTGGTTCTGATATATCTAATCCCACACGAGTTCAATGGGATCTCATAGATGCACATCTGCTCAGTTGTCTTACGGCAACTCTATCTTCTCCAATTTATTCATCTGTTGTACAGTTTCAACACTGTTATGAAGTATGGAATGCTTTGATCAAGAGATTCACCATTCTTTCTCGATCACATATTCATCAACTCAAGAATAAATTGAATAATGTGTCCAAGAAAGGTGCATCCATGGAGGAGTATTTGACTCGGATCAAGGAATTGTCAAATCAGTTGGCACTTGCATCTGCTATAGTTGAAGATGAAGATCTTGTGTTAATCACATTGAATGGCCTCCCGGACGAGTATGACTCTTTTAAGACTGCCATTCGCGCCCGATCAGATGGAATTTCTATGGATGAATTGTGTGCCTTGCTTTGCTCCGAATCGATTCATGTTGAGCTTAAAGCACACAAATCATCTCCTATTGAGCAACCTAATGTTGCTTTCTCTGCTGCTACTCGCAGCTTTCATTCAAATCAGCCTGGTTCTTCTGGATTTTCTCGTGGTTCACAAGGTCGCTATTTCTCTAAAGGAGGCAGAGGAGGTCGGTTCTCTCAGCCCTCTCGTGGTCGATTTGGTTCCAGAGGCAGAGGGCGTAATGGACCAGTTTGTCAAATCTGTGGTGTTTTTGGTCATGTTGCATTTGATTGCTGGCATCGGTTGGATGCTCAATATCAACCTTCTCATGGTTCTCATGGTCAATATCAATCTTCTCATGGTTCTCATGGTCAATCTTCATCCCAGACTGTGTCTCATCCTAAAGTCTTTGTGGCCTCTTCTTCTCATCCAACTCCGTCCATATCTTCCTCCTCTTCCTCTGCCATGCCTTGGTATTTGGACTCAGCTGCCACTGATCATATGACCAATGATTTGAACAGTTTCAATGTCTATCAAGACTATTCAGGTACTGATCGTATTACTGTTGGTAATGGCCAGTCTGTTTCTATTCATCACACTGGTCAAGGTATTTTACCTACTCCTCGTTTCTCTTTTCGTCTCAATCATATCTTGCATTCTCCTGCGCTTGCATCTAATCTTCTCTCAGTTCATCAACTTGCTAAAGACAATGATTGCAACATTATTTTTGATGCTTCTTCTTTTCTGATTCAGGACAAGAAAACGAAGAGAATTCTTCACCAAGGTTTCCACACTAATGGCTTATATCATTTTCAGCCTCCTCTACTTTCATCTCATTCATCTGCTGTACCTCAAGCTAATTTTCATGTCTTTAATAAGAATGTTTCTGCCGAACTGTGGCATCATAGATTAGGCCATCCTTCTTCTCAAAAATTTTCTGTTCAGCAAAAGTATTGCTCTTGTAAATCTACTAAGCCTACTGCTATTGACTGTTCTGAATGTAGTATTGCTAAAAGCCATAGATTGCCATTTCAATTGTCAAATTCAACTGTCAAACAACCTTTGTCTTTAATTCATAGTGATGTTTGGGGACCTTTTAATAAATCTACATCTGGCTTCAAGTTTTATGTTATCTTTGTCGATGATTTTAGCCGTTTTACTTGGCTCTATCCGTTGGCTTACAAAAGTGAGGTTTTTACTAAATTTGTTGAGTTCAAATCTTATGTTGAGAAGCAATTCTCTACTTCTCTTCAAGTTCTTCGCACTGATTGTGGTACAGAATATTTCAATAATAAAATGCATGCTTTTCTTTTACATAATGGGATTGTTCATCAACATTCCTGTCCTTATACCTCTGCTCAGAATGGTGTGGCTGAGCGCAAGCATCGACACATTATTGAAACTTCCATTGCTTTGATTCATCATGCCTCTCTTCCCTTACATTTTTGGTTTGATGCAGTTGCTACTGCTACTTTTCTTATTAATAGAATGCCTTCTTCTATTCTTGCTAATAAATCTCCATATGAAGTGTTGTTTCATGCTATTCCAGATTATTCTTTCTTTAAAGTATTTGGGTGTCAATGCTTTCCTTGGCTTAAACCATATAGTTCTTCTAAACTTCATCCTAAATCTGTGTCTTGTGTGTTTTTGGGATATCATCCTTTTGCTAAGGGATATAGATGTTTTGATCCTAAATCTGGTAAACTTTACTTGTCTCGCCATGTGATTTTTCATGAACACAATTTTCCTTTCTCTATGTCTTCTTCTTCAATTACTGCTCTCTCTCAGCCCTCCTCCTTGGCAGATATTCACACTTTCTTTTGGGCTTCTCCATCACTTCATCCACCTTCACATGCCCCAACTCCTGGGCAGATTTCTCAGTCTGCTTGTGCACCAGCTCCTGCTCTCTCTTCCCAGTTTTCTGCTCAGACTCAGCTTCCAGTGCTGCCAGATTTGTCTTCCCTGTCTGCTGGTCAGTCTTTGCTTCCAGTGCAGCTACCTACTGCTGCTACATCTCCATCTGGTTTGCCATCTACTTCTCAGTTGCCTCAGTCTATAGCTCCAGCTTTACCTCCTGCTGCTCTGCCTCCATCTGGTTTGAACTCTCAGATGCCTCATTCTTCAGCCACAGATTTTCCTGCTGCTGCTATACCTGAACCCTTGCCTTGTTCTGCTGCTGGTGTCCTCTCCTCAGCACAGTCTCCTCCCTCTACTATCCATACTTCTCCTATTCACTCTATACACATTGCTCTTCCACCTCTTCCTTCTTCTTCATCTACTAATCTTCATCCTATGATCACTCGGTCCAAATCTTCTGGACCCTCTGCTTCCCTTAGTCTTTCTTCTTCTTTATATACTAATTCTGAACCTCCTACTTACCAAGCAGCCCTTACCTCTCCTGTGTGGTTTGAGGCAATGAAAGATGAGTTTGGAGCCTTACAAAAGCAGCACACCTGGTCTTTAGTTCCCTTGCCTTCTCATAAACATCAAATTGGATGTAAATGGGTCTTCAAAATCAAACGCAACTCTGATGGTTCCATTGCTCGTTATAAGGCTCGTCTTGTTGCTAAAGGATACCTCCAACAAGAAGGTATTGATTTTCAGGAGACTTTCAGTCCCGTTGCCAAGCTTCCTACAATTCGGATTATTCTTTGCCTTGCCTTACATCATCACTGGCCTCTCAAACAGTTGGATATATCCAATGCTTTCCTTCATGGTAAGCTTGAAGAAGAGGTGTTCATGACTCAGCCTCCTGGGTTTGTTGACTCTTCTGTTCCTACTCATGTCTGTAAGCTTCATAAGGCATTGTATGGACTTAAACAAGCCCCCCGTGCTTGGTATTCTACATTTTCTACCTTCTTACTTTCTCAAGGTTTTCACAATAGCCATTGTGATTCTTCTCTCTTCATTCATAAAACTCCTCATTCCATTACCATTTTAGTGGTTTATGTTGATGATATCTTGCTTACCGGCAGTGATCCTTCTCATATTCACACTTTGGTTGAACAAATGCACCTTGCGTTCTCTATGAAAGAGTTAGGTCATTTGTCTTATTTTCTTGGGATCTCTGTTCATACATCTGCTACTCATTATTTCCTTTCTCAACACAAATATGCTCAGGAGATCCTTCATAAAGCTGGGATGGCTGATTGTAAGCCGTGTTCCTCTCCTATTTCTGTTAAACCTGGACTCTCTCCTACTTCTCCTCTTCCTTTTGCTAATCCTTCTCTCTATCGAACTCTTGTTGGGGCTCTCCAGTATCTAACCATCACTCGTCCTGATATTTCTTTGGCTGTCAACCAAGCTTGTCAGCACATGCATGCTCCTACCAATGGTGATTTCAATGCTGTTAAACGTTTGCTTCGTTTTGTTAAAGGTACCCTTTCTCATGGGCTGACCTATACACCAAGCACCTTTGATCTTCATGTTTTTTCTGATTCCAATTGGGCCGGTGACACTATTGATCAACATATCGAGGTTGATTGTCATTTTGTTCGGGAACAGGTGCTGGCTAAACGTCTTTCTCTTCATTATGTTCCCACCATTGATCAGTTGGCTGACATTTTCACCAAACCATTGTCGGTTTCTCGCTTTCAGTATCTTAAAGACAAACTCATGGTGTCTTCCCCCATGTGTTTGCAGGGGCATGTTAAAGCATAAGCATGTTAAAGATTTCTCTATGTAACAGTATGTAATAGCTTTCTCTATATGTCAATCTGTTAGACAGTTAGTCTGTTAGTGCCTCTGTTAGGAAGTTAGTAAGTTTGTTAGTTTGTTACATATAACAGTTAGTTTGTTACTTGAACCTCTGTATATATTGAGCTCTGCTCATACACTTCGAAATTAATGAGAATCAGTTTACTATTTTCCACAGTTTTTAATTCTAAACTCTCTTTTTAGATATCCCCTTTTTAAAATAGGGTTGTAAATCAGGCGGGTTTGGTTAGACTGATTGTCTATCCAAGTTTTATCTAAGATGTAAAGGGATCTGTCTAATTTGAACTTGAGCCTGAACCTAAATTTGAACTTAACTTTTACTTGAAATTTTGTCCGAACTTTTGGCCAACCTGAGCCTGTGTTTAACTCAAAGAATTTAGGCTAGGCTCGAGTTGTCCAAATTCAAACATCCAAAAAAAAAATGCTAAACTAATGTATTGCCACTACAATATATAAAAGTTTTAGAGATCAAAATTTTTGGTCTCTAAAAGTGAATTTTTTGTTGCAAAAGACATTTAGGGACCAATTTTTATCGTCATGAGGATAGTCACTAAAAGATCGTCCCGAAAAGTCAAAAACAAGGCTTTTAGCGATAAAATTTTAAAAATGTCACTAATAAATAGACTTTTAGGGACAAAATAATTTGGTCTCAAAATGGTTTATTTTTTGAGACAAAAAATTTGGTCCCAAAATGATAATAATTCATCACTAATGCCCAATTTTTATTCCTAAAAATATAATGACTACACTTTTCGTAACAAAAATATTTGATCCCTAAAAAATAATTTTGTCCCTAAATTTTGAATTCTAAAATCTTAATTTTTTGTAGTGTGCACTTTTTGAAAAGAAAAAAGAAAAAATATCTCAAAAAATACAAAAACAAACCATAATAAAAAAATTAGTTTGAGTCATGTGTATCGAATAATAAAATGTATTACATTGTAATATGGTAAGAAAATAATCCCTAATTTATAATATTTCACTTTTATTATATAGAATTTATATATATTAATTAATAATAGAATTCAATTTACATGAGTTGTAAAAACACTTGCCCAAATTAAATTTGGGTTGACAATTTTCAACCTAATTAGACTTGATGACAAATTTGAAATTATACTGCTTAAGTGATAAAAAAATTTAAGTTAGACTTGAGTTGCATAAGTTAAGTCAGTCTAAATTGTAACCCTACTCTAAATGTTATGATTGATTGTGAACTTTTTTTGTGTATGCAGATTGATAATTCTGTTGTGGAAAGTTTTGGAGTAGGGGGAAAAACATGCATAATAACGTCTAAGGTTTATACAACTCTAGGAGTATTCAAGGATGCTCATTTATATGCATTTAACAATGGCACTGAGACGGTCACAATTGAGAATCTGGATGCTTGGAGCATGAACTATACCCCAATGAACTAAGTAGAGATGTAAAATAAATAAATAAGACGCGGGTTAATTAAACCAAGATCCTCTCAATTATTAGTAAATACCATTTTACCTCTTTATTTTTGAACATGTACGCATTGATCCCTCCAATTATAAAAATTGAGGTGGTTTGAAGGGAATGAAAGTGATATATTTTTAAAGTTGAGAAGATTAAAATGAATGGTTTCGTGAACGGAAAATGTCTCGTAGCTCAAATTTTGTGGCTCAAAAGTGGCTCAAATGGCCAAAACGACGTCGTTTTGACCATTTTTATGTTGTTCTGTACTCAAAACGACGTCGTTTTGGCCATTTGAGCCACTTTTGAGCCACAAAATTTGAGCTACGTAGCATTACCGTTCATGAACAAGGGGAGAAAGTGATACTTTAATTAATTCATGTAGTGTAGTTCATCACTTTTATGTTAATGTTTTCTAGTAGTATCATTTTATTTTTCATTGTTAATCTCTCTATTTAAAATCAACAAATAAGTAATAATTTTTCAAATTAATTGTTACCAAAAAATTACATTTTTTTTTTTTTAAATTAGGGCAAATTAAACTATCAGTCCTTGTGATTTAACCCTCATGTCATTTTAGTCCCTATAATTTCAATTGAATCAATTTTGACCATGAATTTTTTTATTTTGTTTCAAATTAGTCCAATTGTTAACATTTTGTTTCAAATGCACACATGAATGGCATGCATCATGTTTTTAGAAGTAAAATTATAGGTGTGAATAATTTAGTGACTTAACCTCAATCAGTTCAATTAAAATTTTCTATACAAAATTCTAATGATATTATCAATTGAACCAATTTATTTATAAAAAAAAAATTTATTGATTTGAAATTATTTTTATAAATATACACTGAATTATTTTCCTTTATATTGCTACATTTATTTTGATCACGACAGTGTACCCAAGGGCGTAACCAAGATTTTCAATCGAGGGGAGCCAAAATATGTCATTTCCTTCAAATTCTTTTGATATATATATTCTTTTACAACAATACAATTTCAAAAGCCTAATTGATGTATAGGTTTAATCACATTACTTATTATTATCTAATATATTTTGTCTTGATTTTTTTTTTTTTTTGATATTTGAAACTTATAATATTCATAGTGTTAATTATATAATGGTGTAAGATATTCTTGTGCTCTTAAGAAATATTATAATTTTATTGATTTTTTTTAAAGTGTTAATTATAATTGATATTAATAAAATATGTTACTACAATAATGCTAAAGACAGAGAAAAGTATCAAGAAAATAATGTGCGATTCAAATTTATACAAGAACTAAATCTAGACCACATATTATTTTTCTTTGATATTTTTGTGCTTGAATAATTGGTCTAACTATGAGGAGTAGTTGAAAAATATGGTGATAAGTAAAAAATCAAGAGTAGATTTTAAGGGACAATAAAAAAAATTATTAAAATTTTGAAGGGATCAAACTAACTTAAAATTTAAGGATAATATACTAATAATATTGTAAATATTCAAAATTCTATAGAAGTATAAATAGAATTTTTCGTATTTGTGGGGGCGGGGTCACTCTCAGTGCTTTAGCAGTTGAGTATACTGTTTTTTTTTTTTTTTCTTTTCTTTTTTGTGTTTTTTCTGATCGGCAATGTAAAGTAAATTTTATTCATAAAATGAAATTTAAGGTACAAGATAAAGACAAATATCAATAAAGAAGGCGACAGCTAATTATTGAGGGTTATTTTGGGAATTAATTATTTTAGTTAATTTTTTATAAAGAGATATGTAAAAATATAGAGAAAATAATTTAATAATTAATAATAATTTTTAAAATTTTTGATTAAAATGTTGATTCTGAAATCTAAAATGTTAGGTTTCATGGGAAAAAAAAAATATGAGAAAACATTTTAGGAATCTTTTAGAAATAATTTAGTATGGTAGATAACAAAATAAGAGCCCATGTTTGGTTTTATTTTCATAAACTTGGTTTAGAATTTTTTTTTCTAAAAAATTAAAAATTAATTTTGTAAAACAAATTTAAAAAATATATTATTTTTATAGAAATTTATCTTTTGGAAGGCTAAAAATAATTTTAAAAAATATATAAATATTTTTTTGATATATATTTTTATCACATTACTATTCATTTTTTGAAAAAAAAAATGAGAAACAAACAAAACATAGAGTTTGAAAAAAACACTTTTGGTCCGTTTGTTTTAGTTTTCATAATCAATTTTGAAAGATAATTTTTTGAAAATAGTTATAAAATTTAAAAATTTATTTGATTGTATATTTTAAAAATAATTTTTAGAAGCAAAATAATATTCACAAAGAGAGATTACACATATTGTCTACTAGTCGAAAGGTATAAAAAATATACACAGTAGATGAAGTAAAGTAGTATGAAAAATAATACCAACCCAACGAAGAACTTTAATGTAACTATATTTTATTTTTAAAGTCTTAGTTCGCAAATATTATAATTTTAATTTTGTCTTATAATGCTATATGATTAATAAGTTATAACTCCGTACATGTGATTACATAACATATAATAAAATACTAAAAACTAATTCATGATGGAAAATGTTCATGATCATCTGAACAATTTTCCTGACACATAACAGTGTTGTTCCCAAATATGATTAGAGTAATTCCAACATTATTCAACTTTTACAAAAACTGTGATCACATGTGTCCAATTAATAATATTTTATAATTTTTTTTTATATTTATATTTTTTTTAGTTTTGTAATTACATGATTTGTTGTTAGAGTATTGCTACAGGGCCCGAAAAATTTTCGAGCCAAACGGCTCGAATTTCAGGCGGTTGGAGGAAGAAGAAGGAAAGGAGGAAGAAGAAGAAGGAGAGGAGGAGCAGAACTGGAGGGGGCCCTAAAAATGGGGTTGGAGGCGGGGGTGGAGGCGGAGGCGGAGGCGGCGGCGTGCGGAGGCGGATGAGCGACGAGCTGCAGAGCGGAAGCGGGCGGAGGCAGAGGCGGAGGCGGAGGCGGCGATGCGACAGCCGACGAGCTGCGACGATCGGCCGACGAGCTCGGCCGACGAGCTCCGACGCCAACGACGACCTGCTTCTCTCTCTCTCTCGCCTGTGTTCTCTCTCTCTCTCGCCTGGGTTCTTCTTCTCAACGGAGAAGAAGAAAGAAAAGGAGAAAAGAAAGAAAAAAAAACAAAACAAAACAAAACCCCAAAACGACGTCGTTTTGGGGTTTTGAGCCAATTCGAGCCTCAAGTTTCGGGCCCTCAAACATTTTCCTTGTTGTTAAAGGGTAATCACATGGTGAATAGATAATTACTTTTATTTTCATGATTTGAAGCCATATGTAAAAAAATTAAATTGATACATGATGGTTTTGTATTTGTCTTTCTAAATTGGATAATATATTCAAAAAATAATACCAACCGATTCTTTATTTATTTTTATGATTTTTTATGTTAGATGTGACTTTCATCATGTAATTATTAATGTTTAATTAATTTACTTTTTTATATGCATAATTTAATTGACAGGTCTTAAAAAATGCATGATTTAAAAATAAAAAGTAAAACATTAAACCCTTGTACTAATAATTCAAACAGATGACTTTGCATAAGAATCAATAGTTGTACTTGCTCGATTGATCAAAACCTTTGAAACTTTTTTAAAAAGTCAAGGTTTAACTCTTAGATACAAAAAATGACCAATGGATATAATTTTCAAAATTTATAGGGTTATCCCATAAATTGATTAATTAGATCGTTAAACATGATAATAATTTTTAGAGATCTGTCCACAAAAAAAAAATGACCAATGGATATAATTTTCAAAATTTATAGGCTTATCCCATAAATTGATTAATTAGATCGTTAAACATGATAATAATTTTTAGAGATCTGTCCTTACTTACCACACAAATATAATCTTACTTAGAGAGGTAAGAAAAATTGAAAAAATTGACCAAACCGATTAAATTGGACCAAATCGGTTATATTTGGTCAGTTTTTTTTATTAAGAATCAGGCCTCGTTTAGGAACATCATTTTTTAGCCTAAAAGTCAAAAAGTCACTAAAAAAACTAACAACTTATATCAAAAAGTCAAAGATTCTATTTATTTTTTTTACTTTTTGCACATCTTTCATAAAAAATCAAAAAGTCATCCCAAATATACTAGTTTTTTCATCAAATTTTAGCCCAAAAGTCAAAAAGTTACTAAAAAAGCCTGTTCTTAAATTTATCTTTTTTGATTTTTGATTCGGTGTCAGTTCAAACATTTTGTGCACCAAATTAAACCGAAACCAACTACCTCAACATATATTAAACTATTATCAAAATTTGGTCTTTCAATTTTGAGTTGTGGCAGTGAACTTCCATATGACACCAACAAGTTTAACAAAAATTTAAAAAGGTTCACTATCAATTCAATTCAATTTCACTTTATTTTAAAAAATTAAACTTTAATTTGTATTTTTTTTAGGGTAAATTACATTCACCACCCTTAAGGTTTAGGGAAAATATAGAAAATCTCACAATTTTGACATAATTACATTGAGTTTCCTTGATATTTTAATTCATATAACACTTAATTTTTATCAATAATTTGTTAATTATATAGATGAAAAATGATATTTTTATCTCTTTTATCAATAATGCCCATAACCAATGATTTTGTTTGCATTTTGCCACTGAGATAAAGAGAACAAAATGCTATTTTATTTATTTATTTATTTTGAACTGGAAGATGCCAAAAGGCTACATTGAGGAATTTGCACATAACACCTCCTTCAAAGGAAGAGGAACAATTTCACCCAATCCACAAGAAGTGCCCTCCTAAAGTGAGTAGAAGCCAACCAATGGGCCACCCTATTGGCCTCTCTAGGAATCCAGGAAAAAAAACACTTAAGGCTTGGCTTCAATGAGTGGATATCATGCAACAAGGCAAGACAATCCCATGGCGGATCTGTTGGGATCTGGAATCCCGCCCAAGACCTTATAGAAATTATTGGAAGCAGAAAAACACACCTATGCACAAGGAGACACAATATTTAACGTGGTTCGGTATTAAAACCTACGTCCACGGGAGAGGAACCGTTTATCACTTATTTCAATGGAGAGATTACAGAAATATTACAGAGGAGAAGCTCACACTCTTCTCACTCACATTCACCCGTCTCCCTCTCTCACACCGAGAGAGACGGTTTCTCTAACTCACATCTCTACCTCTCTTGGTTCTCTTTCTTTCTCTCTCATTTTGCTCTCTCCTCTCAACCTCCATTTATAGGTGAGGGAGTAGGTGGGAGGTGGCTTTGGACAGCCTCCCTTCTTGACTTTGGTTGGCATGGTTGGTGGTTGGTGGTTGGTGGCCACCATTGTTGACTTTGTTTGGTAGCCTCCATTGGTGTGTTCACATGGAAGATGTGTTCACATCCTTTCACACATGGGTGAATTCAACAAATCACCCCCTTCACCCATGTAAGGTAATCCACAGCTCATACTGCTGCTAATCTAAATTTAACATAGTCTTCATCTCTTCACTGAGACGTCTGCACCCCCTGAAGCTAGATAATACACCAGAGATACAAGAGGAGGAGGGAATCCTTCATCCTCAACTCAACTCACACAACTCTCTGATTTGGAGAGATACCACTGTTGGTGGGAGTGGGGTGTAAACCACTGTTGGTGATTCACAACTCTCTTTTTCTTTTCCCCACACATCTCTTCCACGCTTCTGTCTCGGATGTCTTCACTTGCTATGCTTGAACTTGCGCAACCAAGATATCCTGACACCCCCTGATTGGATGCCTTGCACCCCCCTGCTGGGATGCCCTTGACTGTCATGTACTTGTTACCAAATCATCTATCCGTTGATGAATGGTCTTCTCTTCTGATTGAACCAGATCCTCTGATGACATCAACAACCAGGAAAGTTCCCAGGAAAGACTGGTGGGGTCACAACCGGTCCCACTTAAGAACCAGTCTCCTTAGACAGTGTCTTTTTGACAGAACTTTCCTAGACATTGTTGATCTTGAGATAATCATGTCTGCAATCCTCTGATCGCCCCTGACCAATCCTGATCTCCTCTGGTCTTTAATGATCTATCTCGCTTTGTATCTGGTTGTCCAATCTGGTCAGAATCTGTCCATTCTAACCTCTTCAGTGAATCCGCAGGGTTCCACAATATCCGGCAACCTTTTTAACAATCTTTCAAAACCATTCAGACTTTCACTATTCTGAGCTGATGATTGCGTCTGGAGCGGTCCGTTTAGCTAAGACCAACCTTCGCTACACTTCTGGAGATCTCATTGAAAAATCTCCCCAAACGTTGGGCCACACCACAATTTTCTAAAAATTCTGGGCCAAATTGCAATTTTCAGAAGTTCAGGGCATATTCCGTGTACCAACAGAATATTCCGTCTACTGCGCCTGATGCCGTCCGTCACTTTAATCTGCCTTCTTTTTACACAAACTCCGTCTTCAAAATCTGACCGTACGGATGTGTCCGGAATACTCCAAATAGTTGGAAAACACTATTGGATCACCCAAAACAGACTCTGAATGACTCAGATCAGGCCAAAACAAGTTGAACGGCTCAGATCTGAGGCTGCAGCTTTAGCCGCGGCACACTGGATTAATTTTCGTGCGGCTCAGTCAACGCTGGCTCAGCTCGGTCAACGGCTCGGCTGGAGCTCGGCTTGTCGGCTCGGTCAACGGCTCGGGCAGCTCGGCTTGACGGCTCACGGCTCGGCTTGGATGACGTCAGCAGATGACGTCGGCAACGGCGTCAGACTTGGATCCGGATCTGGATCGGATCTCGAGTCAAACCCTGGTATTCGGGCGAAGAAGACGCGCGGAACGCGTGTGCGCGTGGAGGCGCGTGGCGACGGCGTCAAAGAGGCGCGTGTGGCGCGTGCGGGCTCTGTAGGGCTCGGTTTTCGACGCGGTTTTCACGGTTGTGCTCCTCTCGTCGAGAGCTTCAATCTGGTATGATCAAAAATGAATTTTGACAACTTTGATTTCTGGGCAATTTTTGCAGAACACACTCTGTTTTGCAAATTTGCAGAATTTCTGCAAATTCAAGCTACCTTCGGGCTCTGATACCACTTGTTGGGATCTGGGATCCCGCCCAAGACCTTATAGAAATTATTGGAAGCAGAAAAACACACCTATGCACAAGGAGACACAATATTTAACGTGGTTCGGTATTAAAACCTACGTCCACGGGAGAGGAACCGTTTATCACTTATTTCAATGGAGAGATTACAGAAATATTACAGAGGAGAAGCTCACACTCTTCTCACTCACATTCACCCGTCTCCCTCTCTCACACCGAGAGAGACGGTTTCTCTAACTCACATCTCTACCTCTCTTGGTTCTCTTTCTTTCTCTCTCATTTTGCTCTCTCCTCTCAACCTCCATTTATAGGTGAGGGAGTAGGTGGGAGGTGGCTTTGGACAGCCTCCCTTCTTGACTTTGGTTGGCATGGTTGGTGGTTGGTGGTTGGTGGCCACCATTGTTGACTTTGTTTGGTAGCCTCCATTGGTGTGTTCACTTGGAAGATGTGTTCACATCCTTTCACACATGGGTGAATTCAACAGGATCCAGTTCTAAAACGCTAAGGTCAATAACCACCTTACAATCACTCTCCGCTTGGACATTTGAAAGACCAAGAGCTTGAAGGAGGCGACAAGCCAAATGAACCGCACGAGCTTCACCTTGAATAACCAGGGATGATTGGGACGAGAAAACCACCCCATCGACTAACCGTCCTTGCCAATCCCTCAAAACAGCTGCTATGGATGTTCTCCCACTGTTCGCAGCCACGCTTGCATCACAATTAATTTTTAGACAACCACAGCTTGGGGGACACCAAGCAGGTCGTGGCTGGGATAAAGGGGTAACTGCTGGAATTGGGTCACCCATCAGAATTAGAGTTTGATTACCCACTACTAGTCATGGTTGTGTTGGAGACTGGGTAAAAATCCACTTGTTTCTTGCTTTCTAGATAAACCAACTCACCACCGCTGCCTTTCCCACTATTTCTTTACATTCCCTAGCATTTGAGCACATCTCCATGATTGACATAGTCCAGGTTTGGGCTGAGTTACATGCCCTAATCCCCGACAGCATGCCTAGATCGCATTCAAGCCAAACTGCCCTAGTCCAATCGCACCAGAACAGAAGATGTTCGATTGATTCAACTGAAGCATTGCAGATCAGACATTTTTGGGATTCAACACAACAACGCCTAAACATATTTTCCTTTGTAGCTAGCTTGTTACAGCAGACTCTCCACCAAAAGTTACAGATCTTAGGCAGAACTGGCATCAACCAAATTACTTTCCAGAAATCTTTTAGAAGCCGAAGCGAGAAGGACGCCCCTGAATGTGTTGTAGACTGCTTTGCTCAACCGCCACTTGATAGCCACTTTTTACATCACATATTCCTCTGTTGGAATGATTAAATTCCAAAAAAGAGTATTATTTTATTAAAAAATCAATAAATGCCTCATGTGATTTGTAAATGATTTGATTCCATTTAAATACGTTGGTGCTACATGCACTAATTAATATACTAACTAGTGTACCAACACTAGTTATGACATTATTATTGACCTTACTCATCATACAAATTATAAATATCAAAAATCTTTTAAATTATACCACATTATCAATTGGTACACTAATTAGTGTACTAATTGGTGCATATAATATTATTCATTTAAATAACAGAATCTTAACAGAAGATACTAATTGTAATAAGATAATATTTTGAGATGATTAACTGTTTAATTTTAAAGTTCAAAAAGATGAAATGTAAATGAGTGATAGTTTAAGGAGATTTTAGTATAATTAACTCTTAATAGTAGTATTTAACAAAAGGCAAAACTTATCTTCGGTCGACTTTGTAGACAAGACAGTATTGTTGGACTCGTGGGGCTCACCACGGGTCCCATTTCAATAATTCGAACCGTTCAACGTATAAACACTACAAGAAAAATCACCTTAAATAGTCCATTTTTGGTCACCGAAAGTCGACTTTTTAGTTTCCCCGACTAAAATTTTTAGTCGCCGCTTTTGTCGCGAATACATGGTCGCCAGAGGTATTGGCGACTAAAACTTTTTTAGTCGGCAAAAAACAGATCTTTAGCGACCAAAGTTTTAGTCGCCAATAGTGATTTACACTTTTGAAAATCATACATTTAGCGACTAATCCTTTAGTCGCCAATACTCACTAAATCGCAGACTAAACCGTTTAGTCGCCAAAATAAAGACTTTTGGCGACTAATAATTTTAGTCGCCAAAGGTGCTTCCGTGAAAAAAAAAAAATACCAACTTTTTTGCTTTTTCTAAGATTCAAACCACCAACCTGTCCCACATTCTAAACCTTTAGCAACACATCCCTCCACTATGCCACAATAACACCACATGAATATATATGCAATATATATTATTTATATAGTATATTGACCCGTATTAATATAAAACTATATATATAAATATAATTATTTTTATTCAATATAATTTATGTAAAAAATAAATTATTTACTAAAAAAAAATTGAGGCCACTTTTGGCAACTAAATCCATTATTTAGTCGCCAATTCTGTAATTTTGGGCTACTAATTATTTTTTAGTCGCTAAAAAAATAAGTTCCGCCTAAAAATAAACAGTTTTGGCGACTAAACCTATTTTTAGTCGCCAAAAACGTCCCCTTTTAGTTACTAAACTGAATTTTAGTCGCCAATTGCCTGTTTTTAGCCACTAAATTTTTTTTAGTAGCCAAAAAGCTTCACTTTCAGCGACCAAACTGTTTTTAGTCGCCAAAACACGTATAATCGGCGACCAAACTGTTTTTTAGTCGCCAAAACCTATACTTTTGGCTACTAAAAAACCTTTAGTCGGTAAAACCCATATAATCGGCGACTAAATTGATTTTTAGTCACCAATAACTATACATTTGGCTACTAAATTGTTTTAGTCGCCGAAAATGGCACTTTCAGCGACGAAAATAATTTTTTAGTCGCCATTTCTGCATTTTCTTGTAGTGAAAGCTCGTCGAATATTTCATGCTTACAAAAAATTATGTTAATCGAATATCGAGAACCCTTTTATTAGATCATATTTTTTGTTAACGGCAAATATGACTTTAAAAATAAATTATTGACAAAAATATATTTTGATCAAGTACCAATTAAAATTCAATAAACGTATTTTTTGTAAAGATGAAATACTTATTTTTTTACAAAAATAAAATATTCAACAAACTTTATATATTAAACAATTTAAATTATCGACAAAATACATGTAATGAGTCACACGAACCCCACGACACAATGAAAGAGAAGCATGCCCTTTAACAAATGAGTGGTATTGCCGTTGAAACCAATAGTAGAGAGAGTACCAATGTTAAAGGATAATTATTTGATTTTTTATGAATTTCAAGATAGGACTGTGCCTATTTAAGGGTGAGAAATTGTGCGCTTACATGGCCCAAAAAGATACAAAGGTGCTGGAGACCTCCAGTCTCCAAACACCTCCATCACCCCCACACATACATGGGGGTTGGCCATTGGCTTAGAAAAAAAAAAAAAAAAAAAAAGAAGGACCAATTACACCCCACTGGGGGCCCTGGGGTCACTCCAGTGGGCGTCTAACGCTTTTTCCTAATACAAACATTATGAGAAAATCACATAAATAATTGGTTAAGCATGCAACTAGGTGATATTAATGGGTGTTTTAGATTTGCTTATTTGTTGATTTTTTTTAGTTTACTTTTCATTTTTTTAATAAATTCTTTTTAAAAATTTTCAAAAAACTTTGGCTTCTAAATTTTGTTCAATGAGATGAACCAAAAAATAAAAAAAAATTCAAAAAAGCTCAGAAAAGATAAAAGTAAGCAAAAAAAAAAAATAAATAATGGATTTTGTTGACTTATTTTGACTTTTTTATTTTTGAAAATTTTGATTTTTTTTTTTAAGTTTTAGATTCATATATACAAAATAAATTGAAAAAGTAAATTCTTTTGACATAATTTAAAAAGAAATTACTTTAAAAAATTTCAAAAAAATTGACTTTTTTAAATGTTCTGAAACACTCATGTTGGTTTTTTTCTTTTTTTTTGGTTAAGGTAATAAAAAAATCAAAATACTCACTACATCACTCTCTTTATTTTTTACTTATTTTTTTGATAAAAATTTAATTAAAATAATTAATTTCAAACAGCTCCCAACATGAAAAAATTATTTATTAATTTAATAGTACCACATGGCCATATTTCTGGCCAATAACAAGCCACAGGCCATCGATGAAATGAAGGGTCCTCATCCCTCTATCAATCACAATCTATGGTACCACGAGAGAGAAAACAACAGCCTTCTCTGACGTTTTGTAAAGGTTGAGTTTTTGTTTGTTTTTTGGTTGGAGTAAAGGTTGAGTGGTTGAGATGTTAATGTTTCTTGAATACGAGCGAGGTCTGATAATGATACTCGAGGTACTGTCGGTGGAATTGTGATTAAGGCATGAGGTGTAAGTCCTCAGATTACAAGTTTAAAATTTCTTTTTGGGTTAATTTTTTGAACGAATTACAGTTAGTTAGACGGTTGGATCTTAATCTGTCTAATCAGTATTTGGTGTGGGTTCAATACTCTTCTATTGTGCAAGTCTTGACTTAAGTGGAGTTTGTCTTGGGAGGCCGAGGAAAATTCTCAAGTTATAGTCTCCTTACTCGGAACAGCTAACAGGACACCCTGGTGATCTCTGTAAGGGGTGTTGCCTTGGACCTACGGGAGAGTAAGGAAGATTTTCCTGTAACCAAAAAATAAAATAAAATAAAATAAATAAATAAAAATTGAGAGTTGAGGGTAAAATAGTAAATTAATATTAATATTTTGCAACATGTTTTAGTTGATTCTATTTACATACCATTAATACTTTTAATATATATCATTAATAAATTAAATTTATATTTCAATAATATTTTCTAATGAAATGATCATTAAGGACAACATGAAATGTATTCTATCCATTTAAAAATACAAAATACTCTTAAGGTTTAGGTTTTTAATATATAAATATTATATTTTCTTTTCATCTTCACCATTAACATATAGTTATGATATAATTTATAATCAATTAGCTAACTTTATTCTCTTCTCTATTATATTTATTTTATAAATTCAAAATATTATTGCCTTTAAATATTTAGGGTTTAAGAACAATGAAATCAATTAGTTTTAAAAATTTGCACATCATAGATGACACTGACATGGTCGGTTCCGATATAAATATTGAAAACGTTGATTTGAACATTGAAAATGTTAGTTTATGACTTGATTTTTTATTTGTTTTGTTCGTATGTGGGGAAATAAGTTTGTTCATCGTGTTCAAATAACGAGAGTTGAACTTTTACATAATGTTTGATTATTTATATATGAACGAAACAATTTTGTTCAAATTATTAAGATTGGCCAAATATTAAATTTTCATATGTAAAAAATTGAACATTTTAAGTTAGTTCAGTTAAAATAAATCTAACTTTTATTCATTATCCAGATATAAATTTTTGAATATATTAAATTTGTTCCACTCTGTATTTATGATGTAACGCCCGGAAATAAATATCATAAATCGGCCTCCAACAACATATACACAATGACATAAACAAAGTAGTTATCTTTCATTAATCAGAGTTAATTTACAAAAAAAAAAAAAAAAAAAGGCACATGCAATATACATTCATAAGTCCTACCCTAAATCTATAGCATGTGATACCAATTTAATGATCAATAAAACAAATGCTCTACGAGCTTACATCTTTCCAAGATAGTTCTTGGTTACAACAAAAGTGGACTTTTAGTCCAATACATTTAAAGCCCTTTGGCTGTACAAAAGTTAAGTAAAAAAATAAAAGATTGAGCCTTTAACTCCACATTCCTCCCAAGCTAAGTCCTTAGTGAAGGCATATCCCCAGTACCTGAAAATGTTTTTCTCAAATAGGGTAAGCCAAAGCCTAATAGAAACAATCCAACACAATATATAATGAACTTTAACAAAGTTATAAATATGATGCGCATGTTCAATACTCAAGATAAATTCATTTACAACTCTTCTTCCATCACCACATTATGCCAAGCACTATATCCAAATCCATTTTATATCAGTTCGTTTCTTGTCATTTCATATTTTCTCAATTCATAAGTCATATCCATAGTTATTCAGACAACCCAACTGAGACTATAACTCAGTGATTTTCTTGCTACGCAACCATTCCACACAAATACTTCAATTTGCTATTTCAAGGAAATTTCGTTCGCGAAATCGGCACCCATATATACGCGCAGTTTTTGGGACTTGCACCTAGGATACACAGGCCAACTTAATTTAGTGGAGTTCATCCCCTTTCTCCTCCTAAACATGGAGTACATCCCCTTTCTCCTCTCAAATATCATACATATACAATCTATTAAACATAGTCATATTTAATGACAACCGATAAGAGATTTGTTTCAATTTACCTAATCCTCATGCAATTTCTACAACAATCATAACTATTCTCTACAGATGGCCCAAAACAGATATTTCTAAACAGATATTTAATCTCACAATAGGTAAATTATCCAAATTTTCGTAGGTGGAAGATGACACACATCCAACTCTACCACTTATATAAACATTCATCTAATTTCATGTTCCCATTTCCAATTTCATTATTTATGCAAAATAATTATTTTAACATTTTAGGGCAAAACCCCATTTCTTTCCAAATCTCATCCCAACCACCAAATCATCTATTTTAAAGCAACACAAGTTCATATTCATTCCCATGACCATTCCCAAGACATCCCTTTGAAAACCTCTCTTTTGAATTTAAACCCCAAACCCTAGGTTTGTTAAAATCACCTCAAAACCCAATGTTTTGTACACATCAAGAAAGAACCAAGTTAAAACTCATAGAGAGTATAGAAAGTCCCTACTTCAAGCTTAGAAAACTAATGCAATAATGGAGGAACTTCAAAGACACCGAAACCAACTTCTACTTGGATCAAAACAAAGCTCTTAAGACGCTCTACGTTTTTAACAAAGGCACACGGGTAGAGAGATCACTGGATCTAGATGAAAATGTAAAGAGAATGGGAGTTTTAGAGAAAGAGAGTTCCGATCTAGGGTTTTTGAGAGAAAAGAGATGAAAAAGTAAGCTGCTGCAAACTAATATACGCATAGTCCGCTCGAGCGGAAGAGTTGACGTTCGAACGTCAGACATAATAATTTGTTCCGCTCGAGTGTAAGAAATGACCACTCGAGCGTAGAATACACATATCCAGTAATTTTGCAAACAAAAGAACATCGCTCGAGCACAAAATGGCCGCTCGAGTGCACACCCACTCGAGAGTAGGAAATATCGCTCAAGCGTAGAATGCACTCTCCTAATAGTTTGCAGACTTGCAAAAGTACTAAGAGTTTACAAAGCCCGCTCGAGCGGAGGACCAAAATCCTGGATAACAGAAGTTTGAAAACTAAGCAACCAACCTGCTCCAAACACAACCACTACAATCCAATGACCAAATTTAAGAAAGAATAAGACGGGAAAGATATGAACAACCATACAAGGCTATGAAACCCAAGTCCAAAATACAAAATGGGTCGAGTCTAAACCAGAAACACTATAACCTTCCCCCCTTAAAGAATTTCGTTCCCAAAATTTCAAATTGAGTTTCAAAAACCAAGTTTTAACCAATTACCACAATGATTACAAATCAACTCCAATACCATGACCCATCCATCGGTCATTCAATCCTATCGCATAATGAACAAATTCTCAATACTGAACATACATTTCACATTTCCAAAACATATTCAATGTTTATAATAAGTTTGTATTTCTAAAACTTAAACAACATATACAACGTTTATATTAAGCATGTGTCTCCAAAACATATTTAACATATACAATGTTTTCACATTTTTAAAACATGTACAATGCTTTCATATTTCATTAATATAATCAAAATTTCATTATATGCTCAAACATCAACAAATAGGCCTGAATACTTCTCATGGACTTCCAACTCACGTTCCCAAGTTGCTTTCTCAACCCCGTGATGTTTCCACAATACCTTAACCAAGGGAATTGTCTTGTCTCGCAAGACTTGGTCCCTAGTATCCAAGACTCTCATCGGTTTCTCCTTATACGAGGCATCCTCATTAACCTCTAAGTTTGTCCAATCCAACAACTGTGATAGATCCAATTCATACTTCTGAAGCATACTAATATGGAACACATCATGAACCCTGGAAAGCTGTGGCGGCAAGGCCAAATGATAAGCTACCTCTCCAATCTACTCAAGGATCTCAAAAGGCTCAATGAATTGAGAGAACAACTTCCCACTCTTCCCAAACCTCATCAAACCCCTCCTAGGTAATATATTCAAAAAGACTCCCACCTCAAAGGATAGGGGCCTCCTCCTACGGTCGACATAACTCTTCTAGCAACTCTAGACTGTAGCCAATCTCTTACGGATAATTACATCTTTCTCCGTCGTTTCTTAGACTAACTCTAGGCCCAACATTGGTGCATCACCCATCTCCGCCCAACACACGGGAGATCTATACGATCGGCCATACAAGGCCTCAAACGGTGCCATATCAATACTCGATTGGAAGCTATTATTATAAGCAAACTCCACTAAGGGCAAGTGTCTCTCCCACTAACCCCTACAGTCAAGGACACAACCTCGAAGCATATCCTTAAGGATCTGAATAGTACGCTCGGACTACCCTTTAGTTTGAGGGCGATACGCAGTGCTAAAAGTCAATTTGGTGCCCAAGGCATTCTGTAAGCTCTGCCATAATCGAGCCGTGAAATGCAGATCTCTATCCAATACAATTATCACAGGGACCCCATGCAACCTCACTATGTCCCTAATGTAAAGATCGGCAAGGTAATCTACCGAATCACTCACACGCATAGGAATAAAGTGCGCTGACTTTATCAACCGGTCGACTACCACCCAAATGGCATCACTACTCCGTTGAGTCCTCGGAAGGTCCACAACAAAATCCATCATGACATGCTCCACTTCCACTCGGCTATAGGTAAGGGTTGTAACAAACCTGCTAGCCTCTGATGCTCGGCCTTTACTTGTTGACAAGTAAGGCACGTTGACACAAATATGGCCACATCCTTCTTCATCTCCTTCCACCAAAACTGGCGACTAAGGTCACGATACATCTTTGTGCCTCCCGGATACGCCGTAAGGCATGATGGTGAAACTCTCGGAGGACTTCCTCTTGGCAAGACTCCGGTACGAACAAATGGTCACAATATCTCACACTCAAGTCGGGATACACATTCAAGTCTTTTTCCACTTTCCTACTGGAGATCTTCTCCTGGAGGAATTCTACCCCAAGGTCACCCTTCTGTGCTTCTATCACTCTGTTCACAAGTGTAGGTTGTGCAACTACAGAAAACATGGTTGCAGACTCAATGGACTCGCCAAAATGCAAGTCGAACTCCCCAATTGCACCCAACATCTCACATTCCCGGATGGCAGTACAAGCTACACTGTTAATAGATTTCCTACTCAAGGTATTGGCCACTACATTGGCCTTCCCTGGGTGATAATATAACTCAAAATCATAATCTTCCATGAATTCTATCCACCTCCTCTGCCTCAGATTCAAGTCTTTCTATATAAATAGATACTTCAGACTCTTGTGATCAGAAAACACCTCAAACTTCTCCCCGTACAGATAATGCCTTCAAATCTTCAAGGCAAAGATCATTGCCGCTAATTCTAGATCATGGGTAGGGTAGTTCCTCTCATGTATTTTTAATTGCCTCGAGCTATAGGCTACTACCTTTCCCTCTTGCATCAAAACACAACCCAAGCCTTCCCGTGAGGCATCACAATACACCGAATAGCCCAAACCCCTCTCTGGAATAATCAAAACTAGAGCGGTGGTAAGTCTAACTTTAAACTCTTGAAATGACTTCTCACACGCCTCACTCCATCCAAACTTGATCCCTTTCCTCGTTAGTCTAGTCAATGGTGAAGCTAGCTTAGAGAAATCCTTCACAAATCTACAATAGTACCCGGCCAACCCCAAGAAACTACGGATCTCAAAAGCATTTTTAGGTGGTTCCCAATCTTGTACTGCCTCTATCTTGGATGAATCTACAGTCACCCCTTCCCCGGATACCACATGGCCTAGGAACTTAACCTTTTTCAGCCAAAAATACAACTTGTGGGCTCTAAGCAACTCGAGTACTACCCGCAAGTGTTCCTCGTGCTCCTCTTCAGAGGGTGAATAAATCAAGATGTCGTCCATAAAAACGACCACAAAACGATCTAGAAATTCATGGAAGATCCGGTTCATCAAATCCATAAACGCGGCTGGTGCATTGCTTAGCCCAAAGGACATCACTAGAAACTCGTAATGGCTATACTACGTACGGAATGCTGTCTTCGGGATGTCCTCATCCCTTATTCTTAACTAGTGATAACCCGATCTCAGGTTTATCTTAGAAAAACAACAAGACCCTTTCAACTGATCAAACAAATCATCTATACGAGGCATTAGGTATTTGTTCTTGACAGTTACTTGGTTCAACTTCCGGTAATCTATGCAAAGTCGCAAGGCACCATTTTTCTTCTTGGCAAAAAAAGCTAGTGCTCCTTACGGCGAAGTACTAGGGCAGATGAAACCTTTATCTAACAATTCCTAGAGTTGAATCTTCAACTCACTCAACTCGACATGCGCAAATCTATATGGTGTCATAGAAATCAGTGTCGTGCCAGGCACTAAATCAACAGAGAACTCGATCTCTTAATGAGGTGGCAGACTGGTAAGATTATCCAGAAAAATATCCGGGTATTCACAAACTACCCTTGGCAACTCAACTTGGATTTCATCACACTCAGTACTCAGGAAGTTAGCAAGAAGGCAACTAAGCTCACTCCAACCACGTGGATCATATACCGGTGATAAGACTCTATCCGCTCGGTCCCCAAAGAAATAAAAGCAATCACCACTCAGAGTACATGCAATAACCCTCTAATGGTAGCAATCTATAACAACCAGGTAGGATGACAACCAGTCCATACCCAATATAATGTCAAAACTAAACATATCAATCAATACAAATGCAAAAGAAAGTCGGTGACCGACAACTTCTATGTCACAACCTCAACACCCTTGTTTCAAAACAATCTCAGCACCAATAGGTGACTTTACACAAAGAAGAGATGCTAATTGAACCCAATTTTAATCCGAAAATCGATGCAAATGCAGACGAGATAAATGAATGGGATGCACTCGTATCAATCAACACATTAGCAACTGAATTGCAAAACAGGAAAGTACCTTTTACTACTGAAGGAGCCGGTACAAGATTCAGTGCGATAAAAGAATACACACACCCTGTCGGCCTCTAATCTACCTGCTCACCCCTCGGAACATGGGTCTAATGCATAGATTGAACCGAAGAGGCTCTCTGATTGGCCATCGAGGCCTGTGCTAACTGATGACTCTATGTCTGTCTCGAACCAGATGCACCATGTTTGCCACCCAACTGTGGACAAAACCTCTTTAGGTGCCCCATCTACCCACACTGATAAACAAGTGAGCGGCTGGCCTTTCCCCTGACTCTGGCTCTGAGAGCAAGCCGAAGACGATGTTGATCGTTGCCATTCTCCTCTCTGCGGACAAGCCGGAGACTTGTGGCCCAACTAACCACACTTGTAACAGGTAAAATCTCATTGACCACCTCTCCCAGAGCCCGAACTCGGCACTAGAAAAGTGGACCTCGGCTATGCTCCCTAGGATTGCTAAGGGTTAGAACCCCTCTACTTCTTACTATCCCCATGCACCTCTTGATCCCTCCTAGAGCCCCTTATCATCTCTTTCTCTATCTACATCACGGTCTCAAGATGAGCCGCCGCCTCCACAAGGAGTCCATAGTCTCTAATCATAGACCCGACCACTTTGAACAAAAGTCTGGTCCTAAATCTCTTCTCGAACTCCAAACAACGGTGCTCCTCAATCGCCACTAATTCTGGAGCAAGCCTAGAGAGGCTAGTAAAGGCTGCCTCAAACTTGGCCATCGATGTGTTCAATTGCTTGAGCTGAGCAAACCAATCCCTCAACTTCTCCCTAACGGTAGAAGGCAAATACTTGTCCTGGAAGGCGTTGACAAAGGCCTCCCAAGTCAACCCAATGCGCCCACGCGCATACTTCCACCATTAACCTGCATCTCCCTTCAGTTGGAAGAATACCAAGGTCACCCTCAAACCCCCATCTTCGATGCCCAACATCTCAAATGTCTTCATCACCTACTTTAGCTAGGGGTGGGCGCGGGTCAGTTGCGGCCACAGAACCTCCAATCCGCCATCCGTCCGCTAGATTGGTGGATTGGAGAAAATCAATCCGCATCCGTCCGCCAATCCGGCGGATGTGGATTGAGCAGATTAACAGTTTGGCGGATGGATGCGAATCGGTTTAGCGGTTTAAAATTTTATAAATTTTCAACATAATTCAACTTGTGCACTTCCTCAAAAAAAAAAAGAAAAAAAAAAAGAAAAAAAATATTACAGTCAATGACTTAAAGTATTACAATCATTGTATGCCTTATCTAAAGAAAGAAAGTTTAAAACTTTAGATTATCACGATCACTGCATGCCTCATCTACATATTACAATCACAGTATGATTCATCCACATAAAGTATTACAATATGTGATTCTTAAAATATAATAACAATTCAAACCACCAAAACTATGAACAAAGCAATAGTAGAGATTGTATATCTCTGTATTGTTACATCTATATATGTTTTTGAAAATAAAAACCAACCAACATATATCATATTTTCTACTTATTATTTTTAGAGTTAGATTTAAAAACCAAAAAATATAGATAAATAATACGTTTATTTTTTTCAATTAAAAAAATATATTCAAGTTGAAAACTTTTTTTCAACAGAATATTTAAACTCTTTTTCAATTGAAAACAACAACATAATATTTAAACAAATTGAAAACACAAAGTCTTATAAATTACTAGGGGTGCTCGCGATTTGGCGGTTTGGCGGTTCGGTTGCGGCCAAAGAAATCTCAAATCCGCCATCCGTCCGCCAAATTGGCGGATTGGAGAAAATCAATCCGCAACCGTCCGCTCGTCATCACGCATCCGTCCAAAATGCAGCGGATCGGTTCGGTTCGGTCGATTTTGGCGGATCGGTATATCCGCTGCTCACCCCTAACTTTAGCCACTCATCCGTTTTCAACGGCTCCTTGGGATCACCCCAAAACTTATCCGGATTCGACTGGAAGGACTCCTATTTTAGAAAAAATGGCCCTACCTCAGCTACTTGGGACTGGACTTGATTCTTAGCCCTGAGAATGTCCATGGATTCCCTCAATGCTCCGGCCATTTCGCAGGCCAAGGCGCCCATTGCCTACTGACCAATTGGTTCGGCCACATTGGCCTGACTAACACCTTCCTCCTGTGCCGGAATATCATCCGGTATCAGCATCTCCTACCGTCTACGTCTACCACACCTACCACTACGTCCACATCCTGACATCCTAATAAAGATAACAAAAGAGATTAGCACATTTACAAATGTGCCAAAGCTAATTCACTCACGTCCTAATGCGGTGGATAACAATAATTCACTCCACACAAGCACATAGTCACATAAACACATAGGAATTTCGTTTCCGGATAATGACCGTCCCGCGGCGTTGCCAGAGTTCTAATTAGAAACAACAGTGATCAAGTGCCCTTCTTATAGGACTTCTAGAAACCCATAAACTCAATCAACATCCTAGAAATTAAATCTCATACCCACATAATCGCATAAGCATGTTATCATATAAGCAGATATCGTTCGTACTAAAGTCTCTAGCAAGCGAGACAAAGGTACTAACGACTTTCCACGTACCCAGAGTATTCAAACCCAATACGCTCTGATACGAAGTTGTAATGCCTTGAAATAAATGCCATAAATTGGCCTCCAACAACATATACACAATGACATAAACAAAGTAATTATCTTTCATTAATCATAGTTAATTTACCAAAAAAAAAAAAAAAAAGGCACATACGATATACATTCATAAACCCTATCTTGAATCTATAGCATGTGATACCAATTTAATGATCAACAAAACAAATGCCTTACGGGCTTACATCTTTCCAAGATAGTTCTCGGTTATAACAAAAATGGACTTTCAGTCTAATACATTTAAAGCCCTTTGGCTGTACAAAAGTTAAGTACAAAAATAAAAGATTGAGCATTCAACTCCACATTCCTCCTAAGCTAAGTCCTTGGTGAAGACATATCACCAGCATTTGAAAATGTTTTTTCAAATAGGGTTAGTCAAAACATAGTAGAAACAATCCAACACAATATATGAATTTTAACAAAGTTATAAATATGATGCCCATGTTCATTGCTCAAGATAAATTCATGTACAACTCTTCTGCCATCACCATTTTAACAAAGTTATAAATATGATGCCCATGTTCATTGCTCAAGATAAATTCATTTACAACTCTTCTGCCATCACCACATTATGCCAAGCACTATATCCCAATCCATTTTATATCAGTTCGTTTAATGTCATTTCATATTTCCTCAATTCATAAGTCATATCCATAGTTATTCAGACAGCCCAACTGATACTACAAGTTAGTGGTTTTCTTGTTACACAACCATTCCACACAAACACTTCAATTTGTCATTTTACAGAAATTTCGTCCGTGGGAATTGGCATCCATGTATGCGCACGATTTTCGAGACTTGCACCCAGGAGACACAAGCCAACTTAATTTAATAGAGTCCATCCTTTTTCTCCTTCCAAATATGGAGTACATCTCCTTTCTCATCCCAAATATCATACATGTACAATGTATCAAACACAATCATATTCAATGACAACTGATAAGAGATTTGTTTCAATTTACCTAATTCTCATGCAATTTCTACAACAATCATAACCATCCTCCACCGATGACCCAAAATAGATATTTCTAAATAGATATACAATCTCACAACGTAGGTAGGAGATGACACACATCCAACTTCACCACTTATATAAATATTCATCTAATTTCATGTTTCCATTTCCAATTTCATTATTTATGCAAAATAATTATTTGAACATTTTAGGGTAAAACCCCATTTATTTCCAAATCTAATCCCAACCACCAAATTATCTATTTTAAAGCAATATAAGTTCATATTCATTCCCATGACCATTCCCAAGACATCTCTTTGAAAACCCCTCTTTTGAATTTAAACCCCAAACCCTAAGTTTGTTAAAATCACCTTAAAACCCAATGTTTCGTACACGTCAAGAAAGAACCAAGTTAAAACTCATAGAGAGTGTAAAAAGTCTCTACCTCAAACTTAGAAGACCAATACAACAATGGAAGAACTTCAAAGACATCGAAACCAACTTATAATCGGATCAAAATGGAGCTCTTGAGACGTTCTACCTTTTTAACAAAGGCACACGGATAAAGAAATCACTAGATCTAGATGAAAATATAGAGAGAATGAGAGTTTTAGAGAGAGAGAGTCCCGATCTAGGAGATGAAAAAGTGATGAAAAAGTAGGCTGCTACGAACTAATATGCGTACAGTCCGCTTAAGCGCAAGAGTTGACGCTCGAACGTCAAACACAATAAGTTGTTCTGCTCGAACGAAAGAAATGACCGCTCAAGCATAGAATACACACATCCAGTAGTTTTGCAGACAAAAGAACATCGTTCGAGCACAAAAATGGCCGCTTGAGCATATACCTGCTCGAGCGTAAGAAACGCCGCTCGAGCGTAGAATACACTCTCCCAGTAGTTTGTAGACCTACAAAAGTGCTGAGAGTTTGCAAAGCCCACTCGAGCGCAAGAAGTGTCGCTAGAGCGAAGAACCAAAAACCTAGGCAACAAAAGTTTGAAAACTAAGCAACCAATCTGCTTCAAACACAACCACTACAATCCAATAACCAAATTTAAGAAAGAATAATAGGGGAAAGACATGAATAACCATACAAGGCTATGAAACCCGAGTCTAGAATACAAAATGAGTCGGGTCTAAACCATAAACGATATATATGAACATGACTAATTTGATGAATTTGAAACGACGACGAGAGACGAGAGTTCAAAATTGACAATGAAGATCAGCATTAGCGAAGATTGAGACTGAATAAAACACTCCGTCGATGATTTGAAATGACGAGACGATGGGATGAGACATCACGAGAGTTCAACACTAATTATAGAGATCAACATCGGTGAAGATGGATGCTGAATTGAAACCTCTGCCGGCGATGGAGATCAAAACCGACGAAAATGGTCTATGTTATGAAGATTGTCGTTTCTTATTATATGTAATGGTGAAGATGAAGAGTTTTTGGTGTATGTAATGGTGTGTATTCAAATAATTAGTGGTATATTAATATAGGGTTAGTAATGAAAAGTTACGGTGTAAACTAAAATATTTTTAAATCCTAAAAATTATTTTATGTGTACTAAATAATAATATGCACTAAGAATATTAGTAGTGTGTAAATAAAATCAACAACATTTTTTCACTTGTCATTGCTGTTGAAATTTTTAAAAATTTCTCATTGATTTGTGATTTACTTTTGATGTCAGTAATGCTCCCTAGAAATTTTGTACTTTAATTTAATTTTTTTAAAAGTAATAAAGAAATTATTAAAATATAAAAACTCTAAAAAAATTAAAAATTCATGTAAAAACATATTTTAAAAATCAAACAAAAAATAGCGCTTTTCATCAAAACATATTGTGATTTATAATTATAAAAATTTATCATTCTAAGGTATTCAACAACTTTGTTTATTATTAAAAAATAATTCATCCATACAATCTTTTTCTTTTAAATCTCTCCAAATAAAGTGGTAAACAAATTTTAAAAGTTACTTGCACTTTAATATTCTTTCAAAACTCTTCTTATATATATTTTGTCTTGTCACCTTATTCGAGGAATTGTAAAAAGGAAAATTTTTATAATTATTAATGATTTTGATTATAATTAAAAGCTGACAAATCAATCATGGCATCCTAAATTTTAATACCATGTTATAGGGATTATGAAAAAAATATCATGAAGATGCTCATGAAAGATTATCTATCTTTGGATCACACATATAATAAAACACCACACACTAATCAAATGATAAAAAATCTTCATGATACATTTTATGATATTTTTTTTATGATCTCTATATTTATTTTATGCTATATATAAAGAGAAAAGGAGAGAAGATAAGGGGGGGAGAACATCTGAATCATTCATAATTTTTGTCCGTTGTTTGTTTAGTTTGATATTAAAATTAGAAATAACTTTAATAATGGTCGGCAGGATTAAAATGAAAAAAAAAAAATTTTAAATTGTTGGATTAATTAATACTTTAGAGATTGTGGTATTAAAGGGATTAGGCATCTCTCCATTATTTTCCCCACACGCAAAAAAAAAAAAAAAAAAAAAAAAAAAAAAGAAGTATCATTTTATCTTATATTAACCAAACATAATATTTCAGATTCTCTATCCAATCAATTATCTCATCTATTTAACCCATGATATATTCTGTAATCTCATCCATATTCATATCATATATCAAATTTTTTTTTTTTATCTCACCTAATCTCTTAATATAACTTATCACTCATAATTCTTTCAATAATCTCATCTAATCTAATTCTATAAAAAATAATTTCACAATCAAACAACGTTGTATTCTATTTGACTGCAACAGAACAAACTATGTGATAAATTATGGGATCTTTTGAGAAGAGGCCATTTTGGATTATTTCTCACATTTTTACTCATAAAAAGACAAAACAAATTGAAAAAACCTAAAAAACTAATTTTTTACTAATTTCCTAAAAGACTCCTATATATACTTTTGTAATAGCGATTTCTGCTTACACAAAAATCAAAAGGAAATAAAAAAACCACAAATTTTAAAATCGTAAACAAAAAGGAGAGAGTGAAGACAGACTAGGCGTTGAAGTCCTTGAACTTTGAAGGGACCTACTATCGTACAAAATTATTACTTTTAACATACTCGAAAGATTTATTGGGTCAAAAATGCTACGCTTCAGGAATTTTTTTTCAGGAAAACCATCTGGAAAATGGAGGAGGAGGGAAAGAGGAGGAGGAGGAGGAGGCCGATCGTCGCAGTCGCCGTCGGTCGTCTGCCCAGCCCTGATCGTCTGCCCAGCCCCGCCGTCGCACGCCTCCGCCTCTGCCCACCTCCTCTTCCGCCTCCTTCCATTTTGATGGCCCCCTCCAGTTTCTCCTCCTCCCCTCCTCCTCCTCCTCCTCCCCTCCTCCTCCTCCGTTTTCCTGATCGTTTTCCTGAAAAAAATTTCCTAAAACGTAGCATTGCTCTTATTGGGTTGGTTTAAGAAGTGGGTTGGTTTTTTAATTTTTTGATTTTTGATTATTTTAGTTTAGGATTAAAAAGTCTTGTTTGAGATAGGTTTTTTGACTTTTGTGAGAGAAAAAATAAAATGATTATAGTTTGGATGTGACATTTTGTCTTATTAGACTAAAAAATTTATTTTGTCTTTTTGTAACTATTTTAGCCAAAAAAATCCCATTTAGCTTATGCCAAATGAGGGCTAAAAAGCCACCTTTTTATTTTTTGGTTTTTTTTAAATCACAGTCCCTCTCTAATTTTTTAACATAAAAAAAATTAAAAGTCACATTAAAAAAAAAAAAAGAAGAACAAGAGGAAGAAGTTAAAAAAATTAACTTTTTACTAATTTTCTAAAAAAAAGTAAAATTGATTTCATTTGCAAGTAGAGTCAATATCAACAGAAAGTAAAAAGGCACATTATGTGGGTAAGTACATTGAGTTGGTTGTGAGTAAGGGATGGTTTAGGATGATCTACATAAGTGTACTTTTTAATTTTTTATGAAATATAGATATGATATTGGTTGGGTTTGAAGTGATGTGGTAGAGAGGTGATATGACTTAAATAAGATAATGTTACTTAAATAGGATAGTGACTTTTTGACTTTTTGATTTTTTTAAGTTATGATAAACAAGGCCTAAGACTAGTGTAGCTATCGGTTCGATATAATTGGTATTTAGATAAATGTTTTTATTGAATCTATAATATTAATCTTATTATTTTGAAAATCAATATAAATTACTTGTCGTGTCAAATCACACTAAACTGAACCAACCGAAACAATTCGATTCGATGTGGTTTAATCGGTCTAAAACCTTTCAAACTTGAGTCACTTTTAAATATAATCACTAATTTATATAAAAACATTAAATTAATTATTTTTTCATTATTTCAAATATATTCAATCTATTCATTTAATAAATACTTTTCAATTTCTAAATTAACAAAAATAAAAACAAAAAAAAAGTTAAAAAATATGAAAATTTCAAGAATAATGAGTTAGAGTTAAACTTATATATAATAAAAGTTTACAAACTTATATTATAAAAATGATAATGTTAATAATTTTTATACTTATTAATATCCTTATATTATTAGATTATACATAATAGGCTTCATTTGACATTGACTTTTTGGGTCAAATTAGTCATAAAAGACAAAATAGATTAAAAAGTTAATAAAACAAAATGTCACATTCAAACCATAATCATTTTATTTTTTTTCTCACAAAAGTCAAAAAGTCAAAAAAATCAATCCAAATGGACTTTTTAGCTGGAGCTAAAGTAGTCAAAAAGTTAAAAAACTAACTAAAAACGTCACATGCCAAACAACAGCAGCTCATTTAGCATATAGCTTTTTTGAACATTTTAGCTAAAATAGTCACAAAAAGACGAAATAAATTAAAAAGTCAATAAGATAAAATATCACATTCAAACCATAACCATTTCATTTTTTCTAATTTTAACCAAAGAGTTTAAATTAATAATTTACACTTCATGATCCACCTTATTCTTAAAATCTCAAAAACAAAAAGAGTTAGGTTTCTCGTAATTTCAAATTTAAATTTGATCGTCATGTTCGAACTTTTAGGACCGTCACGAGTTCTGTTTCGATGATCTAAATAATTTATTTTATTAGGCTCTCTATGTGTATTTTTCATAAAAAAAAATTAAATTGAACCAATAATCATATTTTTATTTTATTTTATTACATTTGTCTTAAAAAAATAAAATAAAATTGACAAGTGTGTTTTTACATACAACCACAATAAAATGATAAGATTATGATTATCATATTGATCTAATATTTTTCATAAATGATATATATGGATTACAAAATCAACAATTCAGATTATCGAAATAAGACCCGTAATGATAGTCAAATTAAAATTTGAGCTGTAGTGGTAATGCTCCGGTATGCAACGCACTCCATATGCAACCCTACCACAAAATTATGTAAATTTTTACCAACTTACATAAGTGATCTCACAAAAAATGCGTAATTTGAATACAAATTCATGTAAATTTACATAAGTGATATCACAAATTCACAAAAAAATTAAATATAAAAAAATTAATTTTTCAATCTTCTCTAGATCTGATGTTTGGCTTGCGTCCAAATTTTCACCCTCGCGCCCAAAACTTTAAAATTAATTTCAGATCTTCTCACAATCTGAAAGTAAACGTTGTTTAACGAATTCATTTCACGCTAGGCGATCACCTCAATCTCAATGTTCCGTCTTGATCAGTGGAGATGGGGTCTTCAAATTTTAAATTGAAGGTTGCAGTGTAATGAAACTTTGAATGGGTTTAATAACTTGGATCTAATTGTTTTCGGTTTACTTTTTTATTTTTTTATTATTTACTGTAATAATCTTCCCGTGGAGATTGTCTCTCCTTTGTTAGAATTTTTTTAAAGATTTTTCCTCCTATAAAAATTTGTTATCTTTTATGAAATCTTTTATTACCATTATATAAAATTATCCCATTTTTTTTTATATCAATTTTACAATCAACATCGTTATAAATGAAACTATAATGAAAAGTAAACCATTAACACACCACACCACACCACACCACAGTGAGAAAAATGGCAGTCATTGCATCTACCGATTACAATCGCATGAAGGAAGTGAAAGAATTCGACGACTCCAAAATCGGCGTCAAAGGCCTCTCCGATTCCGGTATCACTGCCATCCCCAAATTCTTCATTCAGCCGCCGGAAACTCTCTCCACTCTCAAATCTTCATCTTTTAACACCGGCGGCATCCCCATAGTCGATCTCTCCAACATAAATTCCCCCGAACTCCGACCAAACATCGTCAGCCAAATTCGAGAAGCCGCTAAAACTTGGGGTTTCTTCCAAGTGATCAACCACGGCGTACCCAATTATATTATCAACAAAACACTCATGTCAATCCGATCATTCCACGAACAACCCCAGGAGATAAAGGCAGAGCACTACGTTCGGGATGAGTTCAAAGGATTCGTGTATGCCAGCAACAATGATCTTCTCCGGTCGAAGGTGGCGAGCTGGCACGACTACGTGAATGCTTGGATGTGGCCGGATGCTGCGGAGGCAGAGAAGATTCCGGCAGTTTGCCGGGAGGAGGTGGGGTTGGAACTTTATTTTAAGTTTTAAAATTTAAAGAGTTAATTATATTTTTCATCTCCTGTAATTTGATATAAATTTCACTTTAATTGTTATAGTTTTTAATATCAATAATTCGGTCCGTAGAATTTAAGTCTAATTTTAATTTGATTAATCTATCAAAATTAGATATTGAAATTAATAAATTTGAGACACTTATCAATTTTTTAAAGTTATAATTTGGTTCTTTCATCAACTTAATAACAATTTTGAAATATTTATTAATTTTTAAGGTGTATATATAGACAAAATTAACAAAAATTAGGACGAAATAACTAAACTGAAACTAGACTTAAAGTGTAGAGATTAAATTATTCAAATTAAAATTATGGAGACTAAGGCCAAGTTTGACATATTTCAAATAATACATATTTTATCTTTTTATCTTTTTTTCATAACATTACCTCTCTACTTTTCTGCACATCTTTTCATAAAAAGACAAAAAATACACTTATTTAGGTCATCCCAAACAACCCCTAAAAGAAATTTGAGTCAAACCAAAAGTGAAAAGTGTAATTAATCTAAATTTAACATAAAAAAATTAAATTTCACTCTAATCTCTATAATTTCAAATCGTACAGTTTATTTCCTAAACTTTAAAACATAATTTCAATGTAGTCCTTTCTATTTAAATTAAAAATTAAAAATAATAATTTTTAAATATTTGCCAATTTTTTAAGATATGCACGTAAATAAAATTAATAAAAATTTAAAAATAAAGAACAAATTAAAATATAGTGACCGTACATTTTAAATTATATTTTAGAGTTGTATTTTTACACGAGGGGAGAAAAATATAATTTTAATATGTTTAGCTTGTTGCAGCTCTCAATACTCTAATTTTGATGCATAAATTCCCAACAGGTGCTGGAGTGGGACCGGTATGTGACGGAGGTGGGGGAGAAGGTGGCAGAGCTGTTGTCGGAAGGGCTCGGATTGGCGGCCGGAAAACTGAAAGAGGAGGGGCTTCTAGGTTCGAGGTTGATTGCGGGAGTGTACTATCCTTATTGTCCCCAACCCAACTTGACATTTGGGCTTAACCCTCATACGGATCCTGGAGTGCTTACTATTCTGGTGGAGAACCAGGTGATGGGTTTGCAGGTTAAGCATGAAGGAGAGTGGGTGGATGTGAAGCCCTTGCCTGGTTCCTTGATTGTTAACATTGGAGATGCTCTCCAGGTGACACTCGTACACATACCCACATATTATATTTATATGTGTATGTATATAAATTATAAGACAAATTATACCGGTAGTTTTTATATTTTGTCACATGTGTCATTTTAATCACTATATTTTTAATTGACAGTCATCGTTTGGAAATATACATTATAAAAAATTAAGGTTTTAGAGATCAAAATTTAGGGATAAAATTATTTTTTAGGGACAAAATAATTTTGTTACGAAAAGTGTCGTTATTATATTTTTAGTAACAAAAATTGGATATTAGTGATAAATTATTATCTTTTTTGGACCAAATTTTTTGTCTAAAAAAAAAAACCATTTTGAGACCAAATTATTTTGTCCCTAAAAGTCTATTTATTAGTGACATTTTTAAAATTTTGTCGCTAAAAACCTTATTTTTAACTTTTCGGGACGACCTTTTAACGACTATTTTCATGATGATGAAAATTGGTTCCTAAATGTCTCTTGCAACAAAATTTTCACTTTTAGAGACCAAAATATTTGGTCTCTAAAACTCTTACATGTTGTAGTGATACTATTTTAGTAATTTTTTTGTTTTTTATGAAAATATATGCAAAAATTAGAGAGAGTGATGTGATAATTTATAATGATTTTTTATGAGTTATGTAAATTTTAGTCTAATTGACAATACTAGTTACAATTTTTGACAAAAAAATTATCATTGAGGTCAATTCATTTGGTTGAGCAAGGTTATAATTTTTTTCCAAAAATCATGACATATGTTATTCATGTATGTATTTTTCATAAATAAAAATAAAAAAACGATAATGATTGTAGTCAATTAGACCAAATTGAGATGAAATAAAATAAAAAAAATCAAAATAAAAATCGAACCAATTGAAATTATATGAATCAAAATGACACAATAGTTAGAGTATAAGGACTACTTGTTTTATTTATCCTAAATAAAAAAGATGAGTATTCAGTCTAGTTCATAATCTAGATTGAATGGTGTTTTTTGGACTCGTGGGATCCGCCACGGACCCCATTTCGATGATCTGAACTATTCATTTTATCGGACACTTCATGTGTTTCACCTACACAAAAAATTAGATCGATCCGATAATCGTAACATATTCAATTTATCATGTTTATCACCAAAAAAAAATGACAATAATTGTGTTTTAAAAATAAAGAATCTTTTTTTTTACAATCGTGATAAATTTAATATGTTATGATTATCAGATCGATTTAATTTTTTATGTAAATGAAACACATGAAATACTCAACAAAATAAATAATTTAAATTATCAACATAAAACTCGTTGCGAGCCCTACAAATTCAAACATCACAATAGACTAGAGAGGAGCCTTATTATAAAAAACAAATAATTAAATAAAAAAAAATCCATTTTCTTTCACGCTAGTAAAGTAAATGGATGCCCACGGAGCGTCATTTAATTAAAAAAATTAAATTAATTAGATACAGTAATAATATGATTGCTTTATATTTGCATTAAAAAAAATAAACTACTTTTAAAATTATATTTTACAGTTGTTAAGAAAAATATAAGTTGATTACGTATTGTAAATATCTGATTAATTTAATGAATAATTTAAATCACCCAAATTATGTTAACGTGTGACCACAACCACACAAACTAGGCCATTCGGTCCAAAAATTGTTTGACTGAGTGACAAGCCTCCTCCAAAAATTGTAGATAGATATGACAAACTTTCCATAATTCCGTTTTCAAAATATAGATATATACATGGGTGTAGATTGTACTTTCAAACCAGGCCATCCGGTTCAAAAATTGTTTGACTGAGTGACAAGCCTCCTCCAGAATTGTAGATAGATATGACAAACTTTCCATAATTGCATTTTCAAAATATAAATATAGAAAATGTTTGGGACCCTCATAAAAGAGGACTCCCACGACCTCCATTGATATATTGATCATTGATGTGTTTAAATTTTTTTTGGGAGTTGTGTCTGATAGTAACAGGAATGGTTCAGATCATTTTAAGGATTGTGAGGGTTATGTTTTGTGGGAGTCTCTATCATTACTGTATAGATATATACATGGGTGAAGATTGTACTTACATGTGTGTAGATTGTACTTTCAAGAGTGCGCCAATGGCACATCATTCTCATGCAAAAAGTTTACATATGATCAACCAAAATTTAGGTATTTATATACATATGGAATATGCAATATATTAACAAATTTTTAAGTTGATTTTCTTATTATCACAGAAAAAAAGTTTGAGTCTGACGTATATTTATTAATATTTTTGATTCTTTTATTTTTATATTTAGTGATAAGAAAATGATAATAACTTCACATATTTCAGATTATGTCAAATGGAGAGTATAGAAGCGTAGACCATCGTGTATTGGCTAATTCCATGAAGGAACCTCGAATATCAATTGTTGAATTCTTCAGCTTGTGTAAGAAGGATGAAATTCGTCGCTACGGACCATTTCCAGAGCTTTTAACAGCCAAGAAACCAGCTCTGTATCGAAATTTCTTATGCAAAGAATTTCATGATAATTTCTTCAGCAAGGGTTTGGACAGCAAGTCTTTTGTGGAGAAACTCATGATACCCCATGAATGAGTGAATATGAAATGTGAGGTGTTTTCATGTCTGTCACTGTGTGTTTGTGTTTGTCAGTGTAGATGGGGATGATGTGAACTACTAGATGCATATTTTCACTGTGATAATACTCATTGTGTTTTAATATTTCCGACTCTTATTCAAGTTCTATGAAAACAGTGTTTATTGTTAGAGAGTTGTCGTGGTCACTCTAAATCACCTAATTTAAGGGTAAATTAATTATACCACTGGACCTGAACCTAATTTAGAGATCCCAAGTCTAAGCTTGAGCCTGAACCTAAGTTTGAAATTAACTTTTACTTGAAATTTTGTCCGAACTTTTGGCCGACTCAAGCCTATGTTTAACTCAAAGAATTTAGGCCAGGCTCAAGTCGTCCAAATTTAAACATCCAAAAAAAAAATCCTAAACTAATGTATTGCACTTTTTGAAAAGAAAAAGAAAAAATATCTCCATAAGTACAAAAACAAACCATAATAAAAACGTTAGTTTGAGTTATTTGTATCGAACAGTAAAATGTATTACATTGTAATATGGTGAGAAAATAATCCCTAATTTATAATATTTCACTTTTATTATATAGAATTTATATATATTAATTAATAATAGAATTCAATTTACTTGAGTTGTGAAAACACTTGCCCAAATTAAATTTGGGTTGACAATTTTAAACCCAATTAGATTTCAAATTTGAAATTATGCTGCTTAACTGTTAAAAAAATTTAAAGTTGGACTTGAGTTGCATAAGTTAAGCCTGTTAATTAAGTTGTAACTCTACTCTAAATGTTATGATTGATTGTGAACTTTTTTTGTGTAGGCAGATTGATAATTCTGTTGTGAAAAGTTTTGGAGTAAGGGGAAAAACATTCATAACGTCTAGGGTTTATCCAACTCTAGCAGTATTCAAGGACGTTCATTTATATGCATTTAACAATGACACTGAGACAATCACTATTGAGAATCTGGATGTTTGGAGCATGAACTCTCCCCTAATGAATTAAGTAGAGATGTAAAATAAATAAATAAGACAAGGTTTAATTAAACCAAGATCCTCTCAATTATTGGTAAATACCATTTTACCTCTTTATTTATGAACATATACATATTGATCCTTCCAATTATAAAAATTGAGGTGGTCTAGAGGGCATGAATGTGATATATTTTTAAAGTAAAGAAAATCAAAATGTACGATTTCATAAATAAGGGGAGAAAGTGATACTTTAATTAATTCATATAGTGTAGTTCATCACTTTTATGTTAATGTTTTCTAATAGTATCATTTTCTTTTTGATTGTTACTCTCTCTATTTAAAATCAACCTCATAAAACAAATCAACAAATAAGTAATAATTTTGCAAATTAATTGTTACAAAAAAATTGCAATTGTTTTAAATTAGGGCAAATTACACTATTAGTCTGGTAATTTGACCCTTATGTCATTTTAGTCCCTATAATTTCAATTGAATCAATTTTGACTATAAATTTTGTATTTTGTTTCAAATTAGTCCAAATGTTAACATTTGTTTCAAATTAGTCCAAATGTTAACATTTTGACTATAAATGCGCACATGAATGGCATACATCATGTTTTTAGAAGTAAAATTATAGGTGTGAATAATTTAGTGACTTGACCTCAATCAATTCAATTAAAATTTTCTATACAAAATTCTAACAATATTATCAATTGAACCAATTTATAAAATAAAAAAAATTATTGATTTGAAATTATTTTTATAAATATACACTGAATTATTTTCCTTTATATTGCTACATTTATTTTGATAGCAACAATGTACCAGGGGCGTAACCAAGATTTTCAATCGAAGGGGGCCAAAATATGTCATCTCCTTCAAATTCTTTCGATATATATATTTTTCACAACTATACAATTTCAAAAGCCTAATTGAGGTATAGGTTTTATCACATTACTTATTATTATTTAATATATTTTGTCTTGATTTTTTTTTTATATTTGAAACTTATAATATTCATAGTGTTAATTATATAATGGTGTAAGATATTCTTGTGCTCTTAAAAAATATTATAATTTTACTGATTTTTTTTTTATTTTTTTTTTGTGAAGTGTTACTTATAATTGATATTAATAAAATATGTTGATACAATAATGCTAAAGGCAGAGAAAAGTATCGAGAAAATAATGTGTGATTCAAATTTATAATATGTAAATCCCACTATACAAGAACTAAAAATCTAGACCACATATTATTTTTCTTTGATATTTTTGTGCTTGAATTATTGGTCTAACTAAAAGGAGTAGTTGAAAAATATTGTGATAAGTAAAAAATCAAGAGTAGATTTCAAGGGACAATAAAAAAATTATTAAAATTTTGAAGGGATCAAACTAAATGTACTTAAAATTTAGGGATAATATACTAATCATATTGTAAATATTCAAAAGTCTATAGAATTATAAATAGAAATTTTCTATTTGGGGCGCGGGGTCACTCTCAGTCCTTTAACAGTTCCGACGCTGAGTATACTGCCTTTTTTTTTTTTTTTGATCGGCAATGTATAGTAAATTTTATTAATGAAATTTAAGGTACAAGATACAAAGACAAATATCAATAAAGAAGGTGACAGGACATCATAGCAAACAAAATCATGTACTGTAAATTATTGTACCAAAGAAAGTCCCACATGGGATCGGTAGGAGTGTAAAAATGGCTAGTAACTCGTGGGCGATCCGAAACCCGCCCGCTATCCCGAGGTGGGCCTGGGCCCAACCCGAGACCCTAGGCCAAGCCCTAGGCCATCATTTTGAAGCCTCGCCCGTGGGCCTAGCCCGTCGGCCCACTTAAGGCCGACTCACTAGCCCAGTCCATCGGCCAACCCAAGGCCCGAATACTTCCTAGGCCTGGACCTAATTTTCTAACCCGTGGACCTGGCTCGAATTTTGGCGAGAGCCCGCGAGGCCCGACATGGGCTGGTTCGAGCCCAGGCCCAGTTGAGCCGAGCCGGGCCAAATTTACACCCCTAGGAATCAAGCTATCCCTTTTGAAACAGTAGCTCCAACAGCTAATTATTGAGGGTTATTTTGAGAATTAATTATTTTAGTTAATTTCTTATAAAGAGATACGTAAAAATATGGAGAAAATAATTTAATAATTAATAATAATTTTTAAAATTTTTGATTAAAATGTTGATTCCAAAATCTAAAATGTTAGGTTTCATGAAAAAAAAAATATGAGAAAACATTTTAGGAATCTTTTAGAAATAATTTAGTATGGCAGATAACAAAATAAGAAGAAAAAAAAAGGGGAACTTACTGATAAGTCCTATGTACCAAGTTCAAAACCCAGCTAATCCCAAAACAAAATACTTGCACCAATTAGTCCAACACATTTTTAATTGTTACCAAAAAATCCTTTTTTTTTTTTTTTTAAATTTACAGACACTGTTCACATCTTACTTCCGTCGGACTTCCGTCAAACGGTCGCCGGAGACTCGTCGAAATGTTCAACATCGCCGGGAAGTCGCCGGAGTATCACCGGGAAGTCGCCGGAGTTTCGCCGGAAGTTCGCCGGAGTGTTAAGAACGTTAATGGAAGTCGCCGGAATGTTCAGAACGTTCACTGGACGTTAAGAACATCACTGGTGACTCACCGGAATGTCTAGAATATTGCCCGAAAAAAAAAAGAATAAATGGATAAATTATAGCAAAAAAAACATAGCAAAATGTGCTAAATATTGATAAATTAAAAGGAAAAAAAATGAAACGACAAAAAACAGCAACAATGGGGAAACCATATGTTATTTTTCAATTTTTGTAAGGTTCAAGCAAATAATATCTAAATAGTGATCAAACTGAAAAGTAAGTTTTGAAACTATAAAATGTTACAGTTTCAAAACAAAAATTTATTAAGCATTTATCCTTATTAATCAAACTGAAAAACATGTTATGAAACTGCAAAATTTTACAGTTTAAACCATGATTCATTCCAGCACCAAAAAAAAATTTGAAACTGCAAAATTTTACAGTTTTCACCGCCTGTAATTAAAACTCGAAAACTACTTGTTCAGAATTCGAAAATTTTCTCCATTAAAACAGAAAAACATAAGTGTATAGCAGAGAGGAAAAAAAAAAAAAAAGAGATCGAAGGGGAAAGGCGGATGTAGAGAGAGGATTTTACTCCGGCAACTATTTTTTGTTTAGATCCAGCCAAATTTGTGTAGATCTACTCAGATCTGATGTAGATCTGAGTAGATCTACATCAGATCTAAGTAGATCCACTCATCTTCTTCGTCGAAAAATATATCATCTTCTTCGTCGGAGTTGATTTCGATGGTTGGTGGTTATCAGTGAACCCCGATCAATGGAGAAAGACATGTCACCGGTCGTCGTCTTCCATGACAAACACGATGAGAGAAAAATGCAGAAAAAAGCGAGAGAGGAAAGGAAGCAAAAAACAGAGAGAGAGAGAGAGGAAAGGACTTTTGGGTGTATTCAAAAAGTTATGGGATTAAATGGTCACCACATGTTTCACATGGGACCTGTGAGTAATTTCCCCAAAAAAAGAAGCTAAGCCCTTGTTTGGTTTTATTTTCATAAACTTGGTTTAGAAAAAAAAAAAAATTCTAAAAAATTAACAATTAATTTGGTAAAATAAATTTAAAAAATATATTATTTTTATATAAATTTATCTTTTGGAAGGCTAAAAATAATTTTTAAAAATATTTACATATTTTTTTGATATTTATTTTTATCACATTACTATTCCTTTTTTGAAAAAAAAAATTTCTGAAATTTTTTTCTGAGAAACAAACAAAACATAGAGTTTTGAAAAAAACACTTTTGCTCCGTTTGGTTTAGTTTTCATAATCAATTTTGAAAGATAATTTTTTGAAAATAGTTACAAAATTAAAAAATTTGTTTGATTATATACTTTAAAAATAATTTTTAGAAGCAAAATAATATTCACTAAGAGAGATTACACATATTGTCTATTCTTCGAAAGGTATAAAATATATTCACAGTAGACGAAGTAAAGTGGCGTGAAAAATAATATCAACCCAACGAAGAACTTTAATGTAAATATATTTTATTTTTAAAGTCTTAGTTTGCAAATATTATAATTTTAGTTTTGTCTTGTAATATTGTATGATTAATAGGTTGTAACTAAGTACATGTGATTATATAACATATAATAAAATACTAAAAACTAATTCAGGATTAAAATTTTTCATGATCATCCTCTGAACAATTTTCCTGATGCATAACATTGCTGTTCCTAAATATGGCTAGAGTAATTCCAACATTATTCAACTTTTACAAAAACCGAAATGACGATTCATCTTGTGTCCAATTAATAATATTTTATAATTTTTTTATATATTTATATATTTTTTTAGTTATGTAATTACATGATTTGTTGTTAATGGGTAATCACATCGTGAATAGATAATTACTTTTATTTTTATGATTTGAACTTATGTAAAAAAATTAAATTGATTAGTCCTAACTAAGACATGATGGTTTTGTATTTGTCTTTCTAAATTGAATAATATATTCAAAAAATAAAATCAACCGATTCTTTATGTATTTTTATTATTTTTTATGTTAGATGTGACTTTCATCATGTAATTATTAATGTTTAATTAATTTACTTTTTTATATGCATAATTTAATTGACAGGTCTTAAAAAATGCATGATTTAAAAATTAAAAATAAAACATTAAACCCTTGAACTAATAATTCAAACTCATGACTTTGCATAAGAATCAATAGTTGTACTAGCTCGATTGATCATAACCTTTGAACTTTTTTAAAAAGTCAAGGTTTGACTCTCCCACTTTAAATTATGGCTTCTAATCTATCCCCCCCAAAAAAAAAATACCAATAGATATAATTTTCAAAATTTATGTGGTTATCCCATAAATTGATTAGTTATATCATTAAACAAGATAATAATTTTTAGAGAACTGTCCTTACTTACCACACAAATATAATCTTACTTAGAGATGCAAGAAAAATCAAAAAATTTGACCAAATCGATTGAACTGGACCAAATCGACTATATTTGGTCAGTTTTTTTTATTAAGAATCAGTCTATGCAATTTTTAATTTTTATTTTCTTTATTTTTGATTCGGTATCAATTCAAACACTTTGTGCACCAAATTAAACCGAAACCGACTAATTCAACATATATTAAACTATTAGCAAAATTTGGTCTTTCAATTTTGAGTTGTGGCAATGAACTTCCATATGACACTAACAAGTTTAACAAAAATTTAAAAAGATTCACTATCAATTCAATTCACTTTATTTCAAAAAATTAAACTTTAATTTGTATTTTTTAGGGTAAGTTACATTCACCACCCTTAAGGTTTAGAGAAAATACAGTAAGTCCTACAATTTTGACATAATTACATTCAGTTCCCTTGATATTTTAATTCATATAATACTTAGCTTAATTTTTATTAATAATTTGTTAATTATATAGATTAAAAATGATATTGTCATCTCTTTCATCAACAATGCCCATAACTAGTGATTTCGTTAGCATTTTGCCACTGAGATAAAGAGGAGAAAATGCTTCTTTTTTTCTTTTTTTTTTTTGGGAATTGGAAGATGCCAAAAGGCTACACTGAGGAATCTACACATAATAACTCCTTCAAAGGAGGAGGAACAGTCTTTACCCAATCCATAGAAAGCGCTCCCTGAGGTGAGTAGAAGCCAACCAATGGCCCACCCTATTGGCCTCTCTATGAATCCAAGAAAAAAAACATCTAAGGCTTGGCTTCGATGAGTGGATATCATGCAACAAGACAAGACAATCCCATGGGGGATCTAGTTCCAAAACACTAAGGTCAATAACCATCTTACAATCACTCTCGACTTGGACATTTGAAAGACCAAGAGCTTGAAGAAGGCAATAAGCCAAACAAACCGCACGAGCTTCACCTTGAATAACCGAGGATGATTGGGCTGAGAGAACAAACCCATCGACCAACCGTCCTTGCCAATCCCTCAAAACAGCTGCTATGGATGTTATCCCAGTGTCTGTAACCATGCTTGTATCACAATTAATTTTCAGACAATCACGGCTTGGGCGACGCCAAGTAAGTCGCGGCTGGGATAAAGGAGTAACTGCTAGAATTGGGTCATCCATCAAAATTAGAGTTTGATTGATTTCCCTCCAAAAAGAGGAAAACTTACCCACTACTAGTCGTGGCTCTACTGGAGACTGGGTAAAAACCCACTCGTTGTTAGAAATGGGTTTTGAAGTTTTGGAAAAATATATTTTTCCTCAACTTTGGTCTATTTTTTAAGTGGGATCCATGCGCCAAATTTGGCAGGTCAAAGTGGTAACGCGTTCTATACCGCGTTGTAATTCACGTAGTATATTTGGTTGTTCAAAACCATTATCGGGTGAATGGAAAATTGAAGCCAAAGTGAGCTCCATGGAAATAGAGTTTTTGGTGAAAATTCCTTAAGGTTTGATTTAAGGCTTATCCCACATTGATTTGGTGGGCATACTTTAAGTGGGTTTATAAGGCTTGGGATTGTAACTTGGGGAGGTCCCCAAGGGACACCCCAAATTTGTAGAAGGGAGAGGTTATGGGCAAATTGGGCTAGACCATTGGACCCAAAAATAAACACGCGCGCGCGCCGTTGCCGCTAGCCGTCTGGGCAGGCTAGCTGGGCTGGACGCGTGGTGTGAGGTTGGATTGGGGTTGTCCAGTCTAATACCTATCTATTTGGGCCAAAAACATTTGAATTAAATTTTATTTTTTGGTAAAATAAAATCTGTCCAAAGTTTTAATTTCAAAAAAATAAGCACACGAGCGCGCGCCGCCGCCGCAGTCCGTCTGGTCGGGCAGGCTGGGCTAGGCTTGGGCTTGGGCTTGGGCGCGGGTGTGTGGTGTGAGATTGGGTTGGGCTTGTCTGGCCTAATACCTATCTTTTTAGGCCAATAACATTTGAATTAAATTTTATTTTTTGGTAAAATAAAATCTGTCCAAAGTTTTAATTTCAAATTTTGGTAGGAAAAATTCAAATTTGTTTTTTCACTTCTTCCGAATTTCTATACAAATTCAAATCTGTTAAATACAGCTTTTATCTATTCAAATTTTGAACCCAACAGATTTGTATCTGTTCATTCAAACCGAACAGGTATCATACCTGTTCAAACAGGTTTTGCACCTATTTAATTCAAACCTTACAACCACGAATTTTCCTATATAATGGCAATCCCTCATTTGGATTTTTCACTCCAATTTCCATTCTTCTCTGCTACCATTCATCTCTGCATTTTGCTGCATTAATTACATTAATTTTCTGTGAGAAATAGTGTAATTAATTTTTTGTGAGAAAAAGTATATACACAAAGTGTGTTCGTTGTGTGAATAGTGTGTAGTGTTACTACTATTCAATTTTGATCATTTTATCTTGGGAGATAAACATCCACAATCTAAAAGCACAGTGGAAAGGACGAATCTGTCTTAAGGACATAATGTTAAACATTGGACTTGATCAAAAAATTTGTTCAACAAATTAATTTGGTAAGTAATTAATTTACTTTTCTGTTTTATTTTTATTTTTTTCCGTTTCAGATTTTTATTTTGATTTTGTTTTTGTAACAAAATAAAAATCTATTTTATTTATTTTATTTTATTTTTCTGCTTTGATAATTGTAATCAAACAAACTCTCTCATTTCCTTTACTTCTTCTGTATTCCGTTTGTTGTTAAGTACACAAACAGAATTTAATTTTTAAATACAGTGAAGATTGTCCAACAATCTTAAGACATAATATTTTTTGGAGTCTTCATTGTATTTATTTTTCTGTGCTTTCACGAAGTAATATTCTGTTTGGAAAATACAAATAGTAGTAATATACTGTTTGACAAATAGTAGTAATATACTATTTATTTTCTTTGACAACTAGTAATAATATACTGGTGTTATTAAAAATTGCAGAATATTAATTTGTGTTACAAAAAATTATTGTGTTATTTTATTTTTCTAGTTTTAGTAACAAGAAAAGTAAAATTATTTTGTGGTATAATTTATTTCTAGTTTGAGTAACTAGAAAATTAATTTGTGTTTTGGTTTTTCTAATTTTTGTAATCAGATATTATGGCCGCTAAAAGTAGTACTCCAAATCCGATCGTTACAACGACTCCGGTCCCTATCCAGAACTATGTTCAAGTTCCAATAAATCATGGAGAAAAATCGAAAAGATTTAATGGCATTGAGTTTAAGAGATGGCAGCAAAAAATGCTGTTCTATCTTACAACTCTAAATTTGGCCCGGTTTCTCTGTGAAGAGGCTCCAGTACTTAGAGAGGATGAAAGTGATCACAAGTTGTTACCGCTGTAGACGCTTGGAAACATTCTGATTTTCTGTGCATAAACTATATCCTCAATGGCCTTGACACCATGCTGTATAATGTTTACAGCCCTCTGAAAACAATAAAAGAATTATGGGATTCTTTAGAGAAAAAATATAAGGCAGAGGATGCCAGTACAAAGAAATTTGTTGTCGGTAAATTTCTGGTATAGCGACCCCGGTCTTTTCCCATTTGGTTGTTGTACCCGGACTTATGTTCTGTAGATTCAGTTGTTATTTTATTGTTGTTGTTGCCCTTTAATTCCTTATTTTGAGTTATGGGTTGTGTTGGGCAGGTTTGTTACAGGTTGGTTGGGTTGGAAACCAAGTGTTGCTGTCCAGATTTTTGGACCTTCGATCGAGCGAGGAGTTGTTCGCTCGAGCGAGCTGTTGTTTTTGTTCTTCGCTCGAGCCAGGGTTTGGTCGCTCGAGCGAGAGTCTGCGTCTGGGCTTAGGACCTGAGAGTTGTGTTTCTTGGCTCGAGCGAGCTTTTCTTCGCTCGAGCGAGCGAGGTGTATGTTTCCGAGTTCTTCGCTCGAGCGAGCAGTCCTTCGCTCGAGCGTGCTTCTGGGTTGCAGACCTGAAGCATCGAGTTTTTGGCTCGAGCGAGCTTTTCTTCGCTCGAGCGAGGCTTTCTTGTGTCTGGTCGCTCGAGCGACCATGTCTTCGCTCGAGCGAGCCTGTTCAGTTTAAATAGGCAGCAGCGAGTTTTTGATCAGTTTTTCTATCTCTTTTTTATTCTAAACCCTAGGTCCGACTTCTCTCTTCCTCTACACACCTTCTACCCTAGGTTTCATCTAGTTTTAGGGTGTTTCTACCCTAGATCCTTTATTAAAAAGTTAGAGTGGGTCGAGGGCTTCAGTTTAATCTGAACAATCTTGGATTTGGAGCACTTTGGAGTTTGGGTCTTCATCTCTGTCTTCTCCTTTTGGGATATTTCTTCGAGGTAGGGATTTCCTACTCCATCTTATGAGTATTGTTCTAAGTTTTGGTACTTTAATATGTTGGGGGGTATTTTGGTAATTTTGGGAAAAACCTAGTTGTTTTAATAAATTGATTGACCTAATTCATTTGAGGAAAAATTGGGAATATTAGTTGAATTCATGGAATTGGGGATTTATAAATTGAAAGGGTGTAGTTAAATAATTTAATTACTCGCCTATTTAAATGTTGAGATTATTATTGTTGATACATTTATTTCCTGTTTAGAAATAATTGTTTTGGGCTATCGGTGGAGGATAGTCATGATTGTTGTAGACATTGCATGTGGATTAGGGATAACTGAAACTAATCACATTGGTTAAGTCATTAATTTTGACTGTTGAATTAATACAGACATTATGTGTATTGATTGTGAGATGCATATGTTATGTGTTTACATACATGTATTGGTTGAGCATTGCATATGCATATTGTGTGGGAGGAGATAGGGGATGTACTCCACGGTTTAGGGGAAGATAGGGGATGGACCTCTAAACCGGATTTTGTTTGGGAGGAGATAGGGGATGGACTCCATTAGCATCACTATTATGTGTGCTTATTGATATTGAAGTGTTTTTGCATGTTATTGATACAACACTAAAATGTGTATCATATTGGAAGTATGGAAGTGTTTTGATATGAGCCTGTGTCTCATTTGTTTTGTTGATATTGGAAGTATGTGAATATGATATATAGTTCACTGTTGTAGTTTGGCCAGGTTCTGAGCCATGTTGATAAAATGGAAAGTTGAATAGATAATGGAAAGTGAATATGACATTTAGTGTTAACCATCTATTGAATGCTATGGCTTTATTCAATGCTTATATTTGGTTTAGTATTTTTCTACTGGGCTGTGGCTCACCCTTTATGGGAACATCATTTTCAGGTTCAGGTGATAAGCTACCTCCAAGGACTTAGTCTGGAAGGACTTGGATTTGAAGACTAGTTTAGTTATTTGTTTTGTTTTGATATTACATGTAATCACAAGCCGAGGGCTTAATTTGTAGTTGAGTTAGTACTCACATTTTGTGTCCAAGTGTTGGCTTGGAAAGATGTAAGCCCATAGGGCATTTACTTTCATTATTACATGTAATGTCTTTATTTAAGGATACTCTGATGAATGAATTATGGTTTATTTTCTTAAGTAATGCATCTTATTATGTGTATGTTATGGGTTATTTTGAGGGCGTTACAACTTGGTATCAGAGCGTACCGGGTTTGAATACTTTGGGTACGTGGGAAGTGATTAGTATCACAATGGGTTCGTCTCGTTTGATAGAGACTTAGCTGTACTGTTATATGCTTATATGATAACATGTTTATGTGATTATGTGGGTATGGAACGTAGTTTCTAGGATGTTGATTGGACCCTTGAGTTTCTAGTAGTCTTGTTGGAAAGGCATTTGATCAATGCTGCTTCCAACCGGAACTATAGTGACGCTTCGGGACTATTATCATCCAGGAATGAAATTCGTAGGTTCTTATGTGATTATGTGCTTACGTGGAATGAATTACTGTTGTCCAATGCATTAGGACGCAAGTGTTTAGTTTCGGCACATCTATTAATGTGCTAACGTCTTTGTTTCCGTTCTTAGGATGTCAGGACGAGGACGAGGACGCGGTAGGCGTGGTAGGCCGGGTAGGCAGGAAGTGCCTGTGCCAGAGGAGATTCCGGTAGTACAGGAGATTCCAGCAGTGCAGGAGGGAGTTGGCCAGGCCAATGTGGCCGAGCCAGTAGGCCAGCAGGCTATGGGCGCTTTAGCCCGAGAGATAGCAGGGGCATTCAGGGAGTCAGTAGGCATTCTTAGAGCTGAGAATCCAGCCAGGTTGTTGTTGCTGATGCAGGACCTTCTTTTCTGAAGAGGGAGTTCTTCCGGTCAATCCGGACGAATTTTTGGGTGATCCTAAAGAGCCGCTTAAAGCAGATGAATGGCTCGAACAGACAACGAAAACGTTTGAGATGCTTGGCATCGAAGACGAGGGGTTGAAAGTGACCTTGGCATCGTTCCAGCTGAAGGGGGATGCGGGTCAGTGGTGGAAGTTCACCAAGGGTCGTATAGGAGGTACTTGGAAGGCTTTTGTGAATGCTTTCCAGGAGCGGTTTTTATCTCCAGCAGTTAGGGAGAAGCTGAGAGACCAGTTCTGTCAGCTTAAGTAGTCTAGTTCTTCAGTGGCCGAGTTTGAGGCTGCATTCACTAGTTTGTCCAGGTTTGCACCTGAGTTAGTGGCGTCTGAGGAACGCCGTTGCATTGAGTTTGAGAAGAAGTTGAGGCGTGGCCTCAAGCTGAGAGTTGTTGGGTCTATGATTCGGGATTATGGGCGTCTGGTTGATGCTGCAGCCCATACGGAGATCATGATGCAGGAAGAGGAGGAAGGGCAGAAAGGCTCCAAGAGGAGTCAGGATGGCCAGGGTGATGGCAAGAGGCAAAGAGGTTTTACTCCTCAGCAGACTCAGGGTAGCTTTTCTAGATCCACTTTTCCAGTACCGAGTGCTAGTTCTGGGAAAGGCAGCCAGGGAGACATTACCTGTTTCAAGTGTGGTCAGCTGGGCCACAAGTCTCCAGTTTGTCCTCAGAGGGGAGGAGGTCAGAGAGCAGCATCTTCTTCGGCTCGATCTCAGAGCCAGAGTCAGGGTAGAGGCCAGCCGCTCTCGTGTTATCAGTGTGGTCAGCCAGGGCACATGAAGAGGTATTGCCCGCAGTTGGGTGGCACACCTGGTGCATCTGGTTTGAGGCAGACTCAGGGTCAGCAGCCAGCTCAGTCAGGTCAGGCCTCGAGGGCCAATCGGGGGGCTTCATCGTCCCAGTCTGTGCAGCAGTCTTATGCTCCTAGGGGTGAGCAGGTTGATCAGAGGCCATCTGGGCGCGTGTATGCTGTTACCGCGCAGGACCTAGTACCGGCTCCATCGGTGGTGAGAGGTACCTTCTTGTTTTGCAACTCGGTTGCTAATGTTTTGATTGATACAGGTGCATCTCATTCCTTTGTGTCTGCTGCATTTGCATCTGTTTTGGAGTTGGAGTTAGCTCAGTTAGCGTCTCCTATTTGTGTAGTGTCACCTCTTGGGGTGAATTGATCTTGAAACAAGGTGTTAGGGGTTGTGATATAGAGGTCGATGATCATAGAATCCCATTTTCTTTTGTAGTTATGCCTATGAAGGGCTTTGATGTTATTTTGGGTATGGACTGGTTATCGTCATACCGGGCAGTTATTGATTGCTACCGTCAGAGGGTCACTTGTTGTACCATTAGCGGAGAGTGTTTCCATTTTCTGGGGGACCGGGTTGGTAGTGTTTTGCCACCGGGGTATGTTTCACGAGGGCGGAGTGAGCTTAGTGGTCTACTTGCTAATCTTTCGATTAGTGAGGTTGATGAGACTCAGATTGTGTTGCCAAGGGTGGTTTGTGAGTACTCGGACGTCTTTCCCGAGGATCTTGTTGGGTTGCCACCGCATCGAGAGATTGAGTTCTCTATTGACCTAGTGCCCGGCAACGCCAATTTCTATGGCACCTTATCGTTTTGCCCCAGCCGAGTTAGTTGAGTTGAAGATTCAGCTCCAGGAGTTGCTAGATAAGGGCTATATCCGTCCTAGTGTTTCGCCGTGGGGAGCACCGGCCCTCTTTGTTAAAAAGAAAGGTGGTGCTTTGAGACTTTGTATAGATTACCGGAAATTGAATCAGGCTACGGTTAAGAATAAGTACCCTATGCCTCGTATAGATGATTTGTTCGATCAGTTGAAGGGTTCCCGTTGTTTCTCGAAGATAGACTTGAGATCGGGTTACCATCAGTTGAGAGTCAGGGGGGAGGATTCCGAAGACGGCATTCCGTACGCGGTATGGCCACTATGAGTTTTTGGTGATGCCATTTGGGCTCACCAATGCACCAGCAGTGTTTATGGATTTGATGAACCGGATATTCCGGGAATTCTTAGATCGTTTTGTAGTCGTCTTCGTGGACGACATTCTGATTTATTCACCTTCGGAGGAGGAGCATGAGGAACACTTGAGAGTGGTGCTTGAGTTACTTAGAGCCCATAAGCTTTATGCTAAGTTTGGGAAGTGTGAGTTCTGGCTAGAAGAGGTCAAGTTCTTAGGCCATGTGGTTTCGGGGGAAGGAGTGTCAGTTGATACATCCAAGACAGAGGCAGTGCAAGATTGGGCACAGCCTAAGAGTGTGTTTGAGATCCGCAGTTTTCTGGGATTAGCTGGGTATTATCGCCGATTTGTGAAGGATTTCTCCAGGTTAGCTTCACCTTTGACTAGATTGACTCGGAAGGGAGTCAAATTTGTATGGAGTGAGACTTGTGAAAAGTCGTTTCAGGAGTTGAAAGTTAGACTGACCACCGCTCCAGTCTTGATTATTCCGGAGAGAGGGTTGGGTTATGCAGTCTATTGTGACGCCTCACGAGAGGGTCTGGGTTGTGTGTTGATGCAAGAAGGGAAAGTGGTTGCCTATGGTTCACGTCAGTTGAAAATTCATGAGAAGAATTACCCTACGCATGATTTAGAGTTAGCAGCTGTGATATTTGCCTTGAAGATTTGGAGGCATTATCTTTACGGTGAGAGGTTCGAGGTATTCTCGGATCATAAGAGTCTGAAATATCTGTTCACACAGAAAGACTTGAACTTGAGGCAGAGGAGGTGGATGGAGTTCATGGGGGATTATGACTTTGAGTTGCACTATCATCCGGGGAAGGCCAATGTGGTGGCCGACGCCCTTAGCAGGAAACCTGTTGGTGACATAGCTAGTATAGCCATTCGGGAGTGGGAGATGTTGGGTGCACTTGGAGAGTTTGATTTGCTTCTGGGCGAATCCGTTGAGGCGGCGGCCTTGTTTTCTGTTGTTGCGCAGCCTACACTTGTGACTCGAGTGTTAGAGGCTCAGAGGGGTGACCTTGAGGTAGAATCCCTTCGAGAGAAGATCTCCAGTGGAAAGGTTGAGAAGGGTTTGACGGTGTATCCCGACCTGAGTGTGAGATACCGAGACCGTCTGTTTGTGCCGGAGTCTTGCCGAGAGGAGGTACTCCGAGAGTTTCATCATTCACGCCTTGCGGTGCATCCGGGAGGCACTAAGATGTATCGGGATTTGGGTCGCCAGTTTTGGTGGCGGGGTATGAAGAGAGATGTGGCAGCGTTCGTGTCTAAGTGCCTTACTTGTCAGCAAGTGAAGGCCGAACATCAGAGGCCAGCGGGTTTGTTGCAACCCTTGCCTATTGCCGAGTGGAAGTGGGAGCATGTCACTATGGACTTCGTTGTAGGTCTTCCGAGGACTCAGCGGGGTAGTGATGCTATTTGGGTGGTTGTAGACCGGTTGACTAAGTCGGCGCACTTCATTCCTATGCGCGTGAGAGATTCGGTAGATCATCTTGCCGACTTGTACATTCGGGACATAGTGAGGTTGCACGGGGTCCTAGTGACGATCGTCTCAGATAGAGATCCTCGTTTTACTGCTAGGTTGTGGCAGAGTTTGCAGAGTGCCTTAGGCACTAAGTTGACCTTTAGCACGGCTTATCATCCTCAGACTGACGGGCAGTCCGAGCGTACTATTCAGATCCTTGAGGATATGCTTCGGGGTTGTGTTCTTGATTTCAGTGGGTTGTGGGAGAGGCACTTGCCTTTGGTGGATTTGCCTACAACAATAGTTTCCAGTCTAGTATCAGTATGGCACCGTTTGAAGCCTTGTATGGCCGACTGTGTAGGTCTCCAGTTTGTTGGGCCGAGGTGGGTGATGCGCCTTTGTTGGGTCCGGAATTGGTGAGGGAAACGACGGAGAAAGTTGAGCTTATCCGTAAGAGGCTAGTTACAGCCCAGAGTCGTCAGAAATCTTATGCCGACCGTAGGAGGAGACCTTTGGTGTTTGAGGTGGGTGATCATGTCTTTCTGAAGATATCACCTAGGCGGGGATTGATGAGGTTTGGGAAGAGCGGGAAGTTGTCCCCTCGGTTCATTGGCCCTTTTGAGATCCTTGAGAGGATTGGCGAGGCTGCTTATCGTTTAGCTTTGCCACCGCAGTTGTCCGGAGTACATGACGTGTTTCATGTGAGTATGCTTCGGAAGTATGAGCCGGATCCATCACATGTGTTGGATTGGACTGATTTAGTGGTTGAAGAGGATGTCTCATATGAGGAGAGACCGGTTCGGGTCTTGGATAGGCGGGATCAAGTTTTGCGAGGCAAAACCATCCCTCTGGTGAAGGTTCTTTGGAAACATCACGGGGTGGAAGAAGCCACTTGGAAACGTGAATTGGAAGTCCGCGAGAAATATCCGGACATGTTTATTGATTTATAATCTTATATTTAGATTTTGTAATATGGTTGAACTTAAGAATTTTATATATATGTCTTAAGTTGGAAAACATTGAGAATGTTTTGGTTTAATGGAAATATTTTGGAACTTGCCTCATAATGGAAGTTTGGTATAACATTGAATATGTTGAATATATTGTTGAATTAGAATTCTATCATGAAATTGAATATGATATTGAAAACTGTTGAAATTGAAAGGAAAAAATGCATAATACTGATGCATGTTGTAATATATGTTGTTTTATAGACATATTGTGAGATGCCTCTTGATAAGAGATGGAATGGCCAGTTTTGGGTCAATTTGTTTACTATTGTAATGTCATATTGTTGGAATTTGAGAAAAACCTGTTTTCAAAAACTTATGCTTAATTTCGGGGACGAAATTCTTTTAAGGGGGGAGGTTATAGCGACCCCGGTCTTTTCCCATTTGGTTGTTGTACCCGGACTTATGTTCCGTAGATTCAGTTGTTATTTTATTATTGTTGTTGCCCTTTAATTCCTTATTTTGAGTTATGGGTTGTGTTGGGCAGGTTTGTTACAGGTTGGTTGGGTTGGAAACCAAGTGTTGCTGTCCAGATTTTTGGACCTTCGCTCGAGCGAGGAGTTGGTCGCTCGAGCGAGCTGTTGTTTTTGTTCTTCGCTCGAGCCAGGGTTTGGTCGCTCGAGCGAGAGTCTGCGTCTGGGCTTAGGACCTGAGAGTTGTGTTTCTTGGCTCGAGCGAGCGAGGTGTATGTTTTCGAGTTCTTCGCTCGAGCGAGCAGTCCTTCGCTCGAACGTGCTTCTGGGTTGCAGACCTGAAGCATCGAGTTTTTGGCTTGAGCGAGCTTTTCTTCGCTCGAGCGAGGCTTTCTTGTGTCTGGTCGCTCGAGCGACCATGTCTTCGCTCGAGCGAGCCTGTTCAGTTTAAATAGGCAGCAGCGGGTTTTTGATCAGTTTTTCTATCTCTTTTTTATTCTAAACCCTAGGTCCGACTTCTCTCTTCCTCTATACACCTTCTACCCTAGGTTTCATCTAGTTTTAGGGTGTTTCTACCCTAGATCCTTTATTAAAAAGTTAGAGTGGGTCGAGGGCTTCAGTTTAATCTGAACAATCTTGGATTTGGAGCACTTTGGAGTTTGGGTCTTCATCTCTGTCTTCTCCTTTTGGGATATTTCTTCGAGGTAGGGATTTCCTACTCCATCTTATGAGTATTGTTCTAAGTTTTGGTACTTTAATATGTTGGGGGTATTTTGGTAATTTTGGGAAAAACCTAGTTGTTTTAATAAATTGATTGACATAATTCATTTGAGGAAAAATTGGGAATATTAGTTGAATTCATGGAATTGGGGATTTATAAATTGAAAGGGTGTAGTTAAATAATTTAATTACTCGCCTATTTAAATGTTGAGATTATTATTGTTGATATATTTATTTCCTGTTTAGAAATAACTGTTTTGGGCTATCGGTGGAGGATAGTCATGATTGTTGTAGACATTGCATGTGGATTAGGGATAACTGAAACTAATCACATTGGTTAAGTCATTAATTTTGACTGTTGAATTAATACAGACATTATGTGTATTGATTGTGAGATGTATATGTTATGTGTTTACATACATGTATTGGTTAAGCATTGCATATGCATATTGTGTGGGAGGAGATAGGGGATGTACTCCACGGTTTAGGGGAAGATAGGGGATGGACCTCTAAACCGGATTTTGTTTGGGAGGAGATAGGGGATGGACTCCATTAGCATCACTATTATGTGTGCTTATTGATATTGAAGTGTTTTTGCATGTTATTGATACAACACTAAAATGTGTATCATATTGGAAGTATGGAAGTGTTTTGATATGAGCCTGTGTCTCATTTGTTTTGTTGATATTGGAAGTATGTGAATATGATATATAGTTCACTGTTGTAGTTTGGCCAGGTTCTGAGCCATGTTGATAAAAATGGAAAGTTGAATAGATAATGGAAAGTGAATATGACATTTAGTGTTAACCATCTATTGAATGCTATGGCTTTATTCAATGCTTATATTTGGTTTAGTATTTTTCTACTGGGCTGTGGCTCACCCTTTATGGGAACATCATTTTCAGGTTCAGGTGATAAGCTACCTCCAAGGACTTAGTCTGGAAGGACTTGGATTTGAAGACTAGTTTAGTTATTTGTTTTGTTTTGATATTACATGTAATCACAAGCCGAGGGCTTAATTTGTAGTTGAGTTAGTACTCACATTTTGTGTCCAAGTGTTGGCTTGGAAAGATGTAAGCCCATAGGGCATTTACTTTCATTATTACATGTAATGTCTTTATTTAAAGATACTCTGATGAATGAATTATGGTTTATTTTCTTAAGTAATGCATCTTATTACTGTATATGTTATGGGTTATTTTCGAGGGCGTTACATCTGGACTTCGTTATGGTAGACTCCCAAACCGTAATTTCTCAAGTTCAAAATTTTCAATTAATTTTGCATGATATTCATTCTGAAGGTATGTATCTTAGCGAATCTTTCCAAGTCGCTGCTTTAGTGGAAAAGTTACCACCGGCTTAGAAAGATTTCAAAAATTATTTAAAACATAAACGCAAGGAAATGACCATGGATGAATTGATTGTAAGACTAAGAAGTGAGGAAGATAACCAAAAGGCTAGAAAGTGGAATGGTAAAAATCCCATTGAGTCCAAGGCTAATATGGTTGAACAAGTGCACAAACCACATAACAAAAAGAGGAAGTTTGCTGGAGATGGTCCTAAACAAGGCGACAATAATAGCAATAAAAAGTTCAAAGGTAAATGTTATAATTGTGGCAAGATCGGACATCGAGCTTTTGATTGCCGCCGCCCTAAGAAGGATGGCGGAAGTACAAGCAAGAAGACCACCAATTAAGCCAATGTGACAGAATTAGATTACATCTCTGACGGGGTAAATGACATCAATCTCTCTGCTGTGGTGTCTGAGGCTAATTTGGTTGGAAATCTCAAGAAATGGTGGGTTGACAATGTGGCAACTCGACACATTTGCACGGACAAGAAGATGTTCACTACTTACAATGAGGCTGCAAATGGTGAACAACTTTTAATGGAGAATTCTTCTACTTCTACTATAGCTAGACAAGGAAAAGTGAGCTTGAAGATAACATCAGGGAAGGAACTTTCCCTCAACAATGTACTGCATGTACCAAACATCCGAAAGAATTTAGTTTCTGGTTCTTTGTTAAGTAAAAATGGTTTTAGGCTTGTATTTGAGTCTGATAAATTTATATTAACAAAGAGTGGTATGTATGTTGGCAAGGGATACATGAGTGATGGTCTCTTCAAGTTGAATGTAATGATGGTTGTACCAAAACTTGCTATTAATAAGAATAACACATCTTTTGCTTATATTCTTGAGTCGAATTTATGGCATGGTAAATTAGGACATGTAAATTTTGATGCTTTGCGTAGATTAATTGGTTTGGATTATATACAAAAGTTTGAAATTAATCCTAATCACAAATGTGAGATTTGTGTAGAAGTAAAACTAACTAAGGCTCTATTTAAATTGGTTGAAAGAAAAACCGTACCTCTAGAATTAATTCATACTGATGTGTGTGATCTTAAATTTGTTCAAACTAGAGAAGGTAAGAAGTATTCATAACATTTATCGATGATTGCACAAGATATTGTTATGTATACTTACTTAGAAGTAAAGATGAAGCCTTAGAAATGTTTAAACTCTACAAAACTAAAGTTGAAAATCAACTTGGTAAAACCATTAAAATAGTTACAAGTGATAAAGGTGGTAAATATGATGCACCATTAAATGAATTTTTTGCACAACATGGCATTATTCACCAAACTATAGCACCTTATTCTCCGCAGCAAAATGGAATTGCTGAAAGGAATAATAAAACCCTTAAAGAAATTATGAATGCCATGTTACTAAGTTCAGGCTTACCGCAGAACTTGTGGGCGGAAGCAATATTGTCTTCTAATTATGTTCTTAACAGAATACCCTACAAGAAAACTAAGAGCACTCCTTATGAATTATGGAAAGGTCGACCTCTTTCTTACAAATACTTAAAAATGTAGGGGTGTTTGGCAAAAGTTGAAGTTCTTGTTCCGAAAAAGACTAAAATAGAACCAAAAATGGTGGATTATGTGTTTATTGGTTATGCTCAGAATAGTAGTGCATATCGGTTTCTGACTTATAAATCAGAAATACCTTATATAAATGTGAACACTATTATAGAGTCAAGGAATGCTGTGTTTTTTGAACATGTCTTTCCTTACAAGAAAGGACGGGAATTAAGTTCACATAAAAGAACTTATGATTGTACACAAAGTCAAGAGACTAATGACAATCAAACACAGGAGACTAGTAATGGTCTCGACCAACAAGATTTAACTGATGAACAACCAAGACGAAGTAAGAGAGCAAGAACATCAAGTTCTTTGGTCCAAATTTTCTGACTTACGTATTAGAAAATGAACCTCAAAGCTTTAAGGAAGCAATGACAGGTCCTGAAACACTTTTTTAGAAAGAGGTTGTTAATAATGAAATTGAATCCATTATGCAAATCACACTTGGGAATTGGTAGATCTTTCACCTGGTTCTAAACCTCTTGGATATAAATGGATATTCAAGAGAAAAATAAAAGCAGATCGTTTAATAAGCAAGACTTGTAGTAAAAGGTTACAGACAAAAGGAAGGTCTGGACTATTTTGACACATATTCCCCAGTGACAAGAATAACATTCATTCGCATACTTATTACTATAGCAGCATTGTATAATTTAGAAATACATCAAATGGATGTTAAATATAGCGACCCCGGTCTTTTCCCATTTGGTTGTTGCATCCAGACTTAGGTTCCGTAGATCCTATTGTTATAGAATTGTTGTTGTCGTTCTTTAATTTCTTATTTCTGAGTTATGGAATGCATTAAGCAGGTTTGTTACAGGTTGGTAGTGTTTGGGAGCAAAAGGTTGCTGCCCAGAATTTTGACCCTTCGCTCAAGCGAGCATTTCTTCGCTCGAACGAGCTCTTTGTTTTTGGTCCGTCGCTCGAGCCATGGTTTCTTCGCTCGAGCGAGAGATTGCGTCTAGGTATAGACCTGAGAGTTGTGTTTCTTGGCTCGAGCGAGATTTTCTTCGTTTGAGCGGAATGGTTTGTTCTTCGCTCGAGCGAGAGTTCCTTCGCTCGAGCGTGCGTTTGGTTGCAGACCTGAGGGTTTGAGTTGTTGGCTCGAGCGAGCTTCTGAGTTGTTGGCTCGAGCGAGGGTTTTCTGTGTCTGGTCGCTCGAGCGACCAAGTATTCGCTCGAGCGAGCCTGTTTTATTTAAATAGGCAGCAGCGGTTTTTAAAACACTTTTTCATCCTCTTTTTGATTCCAGAACCCTAGGTCCGTGTTTTCTCTCCCTCCACTCACCTTCTCTCTTAGGTTTGATCTACTTAGAGTGTATTTCTACCCTAGGTCCTTTGTTAAAAAGATAGAGTGGGTCGAGGGCTTCGTTTTAATCTGAGCAATAGTGGATTTGGAGCACCTTGGGTTTCCGCCATCTTCTCCATTTGAGTTCTTCGCTTCGAGGTAGGGATACCCTACTCCATCCTATAGGCTTTGTCCTAAGTTTTAGTCATTTTGATATGTTGGTGTTGTTCGGAAATTTTGGGAAAAGCTAGGGTTTGATTTATAATTTAAAAAGGGGGTTTTTCATCTATTAAACATCGTATGATTGAAAGTCATGAAAAATGACATTGATAGTATTAAATTGATAAAATTGAACCTTAGGGTTAATTTTGAGGAAAGGGAGAAAAGCCCTAACTGTTGTAATAAATTAATTTGCATAATTAATTTAGAGAAAAATGTGGAATTAAGTTTAATTCTTGAAATTGGTGAATTATGAGATAAAAGGTGTAGTTGAATAGTTTAATCACTCACCTATGAAAATGTTGAGTTTACATTTGTAGATACATTTATTTCCTGTTTAGAAATAACTGTTTTGGGCTATCGGTGGAGGATAGTCGTGATTGTTGTAGACATTGCATGTTGATTAGGGAAAACTGAAACTAATCACATTGAATGAGTCATTAAATATGAGAGTTGAATTAATACAGCGAATCTGTGTATTGATTGAATATTGTGTATGACAAGTGTTTAATACATTGTATATGCATATTGTTTGGGAGGAGATAGGAGATGTACTCCATGGTTTGAGGGAAGATAGGGGATGGACTCTCAAACCTGTTTAGGAGGAGAAAGGGGATGGACTCCATTAGTACAGCAAATCTGTGTACTTATTGATGTATGGGAGTGTATTAGTACAGCATATATGTGTACTTATTGAATTATGGAAGTGTTTTAGTGAGCCTTAGTCTCATTTTATAATGTGGCCAGGTTCTGAGCCATGTCTGTATAAATGGAAAGTTGAATAAATAATGGGAAGTGAAACGTATCATGGACATAGTGGTCATGAAACTGTATTATGATAAAAGTGATTTATAAGTGTAACCATCTATTGAATGCTATTGCTTTAGTCAATTTCTATATTTGGTTTAGTATATTTTTGCTGGGCTGTGGCTCACCCTATACGGGAACATCATTTTCAGGTCCAGGTGATATGCTACCTCCAAGGAATTAGCTTGGGAGGATTTGGAGTTGAAGACTCTTTCTTTTTAGTTAGCCAGTTTGTTATTTGATGTTACATGTAATTACAAGCCAAGGGCTTAACCTGTAGTTGAGTTAGTACTCATTTCTTTTATGTCCAAGTATTGGCTTGGAAAGATGTAAGCCCGTAGGGCATTTACTTTCGTTATTACATGTAATGTTTTTTTTTAAGAATACTTTGATGAATGGAATAAGATTATGTTTTCTTAATCAATGCATGTTAACATTGGGTGTATTATGGGTTTATTTTTGAGGGCGTTACATTAAAATAGCTTTCTTCAATGGTGATCTAAATAAAGAGATCTATATGGAGCAACCCAAAGGAGTTGTAGTGCCAGGGCAAAAAAAGAAAGTTTATCGGCTTGTAAAATCTCTTTATGGATTAAAATAAGCTCTTAAGCAATGGCATGAAAAATTTGATCATGCTATGCTTACTAACGGGTTTAAGATAAACGAATGTGACAAATGCGTCTATGTTAAAAATACTGACAAAGGTTATGTCATCGTTTGTCTTTACGTGGATGACATGCTTATCATTGGAAACAGTCAAAACATGATCAAATCAACTAAGCAAATGCTGAACAAAAGATTTGATATGAAAGATATGGGGGTCGCAGATGTAATATTAGGAATGAAAATTACTAAAACATCTAACGGATATGCATTATCTTAACCAACCTCTATGTGCCTCTTCCAACCCCATCTTCACCACGGAATTGTCTTTCTGATGAGCCACTCCGGATTCCACCAAAGCTTCAGGCTCGAATTCTTCAGAATCCACAACTGAAGAACAACTCTTTCTTTTGTGTATAACAAACAAATCTTTGATGTACTCTCTTTAAACCATGAGTTGAATACTCAATAAAACATCAAAGAAAATAACAACATATCCCCAGATATAAACCTTTAAGAACCAAAAAGAAGATCTGGAGGAATTCAATCAATGAGTAGTATAGTTTTGGGAGAAAACCAACTACTTATAGAAAATCCAAAGTAATCCTGTTTTTGGAAGAAAACCAACTTCTTAAAGGACTCCAAAGTAATCCTAGTTTTGGAAGAAAATCAACTTCTTAGAAAAATCCAAAGTAATCCTAGTTTGACCCAACATGTGAATTTAAAAAATTACAACCTTGGGTTTGATCCATGGAATTTGACAACAAAGGGTCCTAACAATCTCCCCATTTGTCAAATCCCAGACAAAACCATGCTAAAACAGTTTTCCTAACAAAAACACTAAAACAATTTTCCAATCAAAACAAGAACAACACCACCAACTAGGAACCAGCACTTATAGCCCAATCTCTTTACAAACTTATTTCTCAAGGTCATGATCTGCAAAACAACTATTAGTACCACAATCTCCAAAACAACTATTAGTCCCACAAGAGTATATGAAAAAGCAATAGACATATGACACGATTATCTTGAAACATGAGACGAAAAACATGAATAGATGAAAACTAAGACTCATGAAAAACAACTCTCACACAACAAAAGCAAGATCATAAACCACACAAACAATGATATGACGATGTAAATATCAGGAGTATGCAAGAAGGAAATAATTTGCAAATAGTGCACAGAAACATGCAAAACAACTATCGCCAATTTCCCTTACCAAACAAATCAAAGTGTTCATACTACACAACTCTTGCAATGAAAAACCAAACTCCCTTACCAACCCAAATCAAGATGAACCAAACTCCCCTTCACTAAAAGCAACCACAAATACTAAAAAAAAAATGAACAGAAAGAAAACTGAAAAAATAATATGGTGGAGCAAGCAAGGAATTCCAGATTTGTACCTTAAAACACACAAGACTATCCAAGAAGTACAATTACTTGAAAACACAATGTGCACAGTCTATAGAAGATTCCTCATGAAAGAAAGTGATGCATTATGTGAAAAGCATAGATCCCATGATAAAAGTGTGTGTGTGACTCTTGGAGTTCGACAAACACAAGATTCAAATCCTAGTAGTGATCTGATAGCTGAACCTCCGACAAGAGAATCTAAGCACAACTAAGGAAAGTCAAACCACTAGGAATCAAGGGGTATTTGGTGAGTAAAGACGGAGGCTCCCCCTCAATCAATGAATCTTTTATTTTTCCCTTTTTTTTCACATCTTTTTCTTTTCTTTTTTTTTGCACATTTTTTTTCTTTCTTTCTTTCGCACATTTTTTTTCTTTCTTTCTTTTGCACATTCATTGGCGGCTGACACGCTCAAGAGTATGAAAACCGAACCAGAGAAGCATGGATATAATAAAGATGGCCTGGTTGGTGACTCTGAGGTAGCCTTTTCCTCATGGCTGGACTACAAAGAATAGAGGGGAAAGCCATGGAGATGCAAAAAGATGGAAGATGGTTAAGAGACTCAACATCACCCATGATATGCTAGTATAGGTCAATTCCTCTAGAAAAGCAAAAGATACAATGCCAGAAGTCCATAGAAAAACCAGATCACTAAGGCAGCAGACTCCAATATTTGCTAATCCAAGAGTGTGTACAGAATGAGACATACTAATCAAAAAACACACACTCCAAAATGAGTAAGGACCATAGAAAGCACACACATATCAACATGTAATGGATATTCTTATCAATTCCAATATGCACCAAGGACCACTCAAAAATTTCAAGCTTGCAAAACCATACTAAGAAAATCTTTTTGGATTTTTTTTTTTTCTTTAACCAAAGTAAGATAAGAAACAAACATGCATACATTTTTTTTCTCATTAAAAAAAACACACAGAGACCCAAAAAACTAAACAGAGTAAACACATTAACACAAGTCAAGTTTTCTCACCCAAATCTTTTTGGTCTTAACAAAATCAGGTCTAGCGGACTTGATAAATGTCGTGGTGTTGTGAACACCCTCATGAATCTTGGTATTCTGCCTAGACATGTAAGGTTGTCTCGTAACCCAAAAAGTATTCGAATTTCTACCATTTTGAGACACTCTCCCATGCAACTTATAACAAAAAGGGCGAATATGGCCATGCATACCACAATGATGACAAATAAAAACAGGGTGTACAGAGTGTACCTTCTTTTCTTTTACCTTACCAACTCTAGGGAGTTTGAGAAGTCTTTCCTCCTGTTGAATCTTTTGTCCTCCCTTTCCTTGAGTTCTTGTATCATGAGATGTAGATGCCCTTTATTTTTGCTCTTTGTTATCACCAAAGCCAATGCCACTCTTGTCTGAACAGATTTGTTGAGACCCAATGATATCCTCCAAAGTCTTTGATCCTTTGTTCCAAAGACCAATGGTAACCATGGCACACTTGAGCTCTTCCTCTTTCTTGATCATTAGTTCTTCCAAGGCAACTTGAGACATCTCGAGAGTTTCAATCTTTTCTTCATATGTTGCATAGATTTGTTGTAGCTCATTCCTCTCTGTCTCACAAGTCAACAGTTTTGCACAAAGAACTTGTTGATCATCAGCTATCTTGATGGCATTGATTCTAGCCTCGGAAATCTCCTCCTTAAGTTTGACATTCTCACTTTCACATGCTTTGAGTTTCTTTGTGAGTTTATCATTCAGTTTGAATAAATTAAGAGACTCCTTATACAATTTTTCATAAGCTTGCTCAAGCTCTTCGTGATCACTCTCCGAGGATTCATCATCACGAATTGTATCCATTATCACAAATCAAACAGGATCTCGTTCTAAAAAAAATATTTTTGTTTTAAACAAAATAGAATGACCCGCTCTGATACCAATTGAAAAATCTAGAAACCCTAGATGTTGATTTGTGATTATGTATCAATAATAAGCAGTAGAAAACAATCTCAATCAAACAATCAAGAGAAAGAGACACAACGATTTTTACGTGGAAAAACCACAATTGGACACCTCCAACTGTGATAAAAAAACCACGGGCAACTGCCACAAGACAATCCACTAAGAAGATATAAAGGAATTACACAGGTATACTCTCAATTATCTAGCGAATCCACAACGCCTAATTGAACCAACCTCTATGTGCCTCTTCCAACCCCATCTTCACCACGGAATTGTCTTTCTGATGAGCCACTCCGGATTCCACCAAAGCTTCAGGCTCGAATTCTTCAGAATCCACAACTGAAGAACAACTCTTTCTTTTGTGTATAACAAACAAATCTTTGATGTACTCTCTTTAAACCATGAGTTGAATGCTCAATAAAACATCAAAGAAAATAACAACATATCCCCAAATATAAACCTTTAAGAACCAAAAAGAAGATCTGGAGGAATTCAATCAATGAGTAGTATAGTTTTGGGAGAAAACCAACTACTTATAGAAAATCCAAAATAATCCTGTTTTTGGAAGAAAACCAACTTCTTAAAGGACTCCAAAGTAATCCTAGTTTTGGAAGAAAATACTTCTTAGAAAAATCCAAAGTAATCCTAGTTTGACCCAACATGTGAATTTAAAAAATTACAACCTTGGGTTTGATCCATGGAATTTGACAACAAAGGGTCCTAACAAAGAAGAAGAAGAAAAAGAGAAGAAGACATTACCTGGATCAACTTGTGTGCGCCATTTCAGATGGAGTGAGACCTGTGTGTGCCGTTTCAGATGGAGTGAGAAAGTGAGAACAAAAGTGATGGTCACTCAGTCAATTACTTTTGGCAATAAAAAATTAGGTTAAAGGCAAATAAATTATTGGCAACCAAATAAATTTGGTTGCCATAAATATTATTTAAATTTTCGGTGACCAAGTCATGCTTGTCACCAAAGACATATAATTGGCGACAAAAATTTCCGTCGCTAAAAATTAATTTGGTCGCCAAATTGTTTTTAGCTCTCCTGCGCAAAAAAATCACTTGGCGCCAAACTCAATAGTGACCAAAATTTTAAATTCGTCGCCAAAAGTTTAGTTTTTAGTGACCAAAACCATTCGGTCGCCAATGATGTATCTTTGGCAACTAAATTTTTGTTTGGTTGCTAAAAAGCGTTGCCAAAAATGTTTTTTGTTGTAGTGTTTGTTGAATATGACCTACTTTCCTAGTTTTGGCATTTGCAACAGTCTAGTGGCAAAATATGATGATGGATAACAATTTGATTATTCTGGATCATAGTTAAGTAGTGATAGTTAAGCCACAAAGTGCAATGGCTAAATTTTTTGAGAATGTCCATATCGTTGCTGAAGTACAATAAATTAAACTTTCTCTACATACTGAACCTGTAGGTTATTACCCGAATGGGACTGAATATGTGTACTTGTTGCAGTCCATCATTGATTTTTTCAACTTGTGACATTGATATTTAAGGATGGGCCCTGTTATGGTGCAGCCAGTTGATCTGGTTTTGTTTTAGTATGGAGATGCTCCAGAATATTGTATTGTTTCAATGTGTAAACTAATTATATATGATATAGGGTCTTGTCATTCTGTTTGTGATTTAACAACATAAGAAACAGTAGCATCATAATTTTTTCTTCCTTTACCAAATTGACATGAACAAAAACAGAATAATGCTATGTACACAGAACACACACATACATTAGTCTCGTATGGAATTGTAAACTTCTTAACTACATAAGTTTTAAATAATGTGCACTTCAGTGTGTGACTAATGAAAAACCTTTTACTGAGGGAATTGATTTTCAGATTCTACATCTGCATATTAAAGCATAAGTTTTATTATATGCCCTCTTTCCAAGCTACAAAGGCATGTTTGCACTTCTTCATGCAGTAGTCCAAAGTGAAAACAGCAGTTGTAGAGATGGCTAGAGACAAAAACATATAGACTATTCAGAAGTATCTTCCATTACGCTCTCACAAAAACACATACATTAGTCTGGTAACATATAGACAAAAACATATAGACTATTCAGACAAAAACACATACATTAGTCTGGTAATATGCTTTTGATAGAGAGATGGGTTTGTTGTTTTGCTGGAGCTTGTGTTGATAATCCCAACCTCGTATCTTCCACTCCGCTCTCACACTTGCCCTCCTCTAAGTAAAAGTTCAACCAAAGCATATAGACTATTCAGAAGTAGAAAGGCTATTTTAACTTAGTTTTCATTGTTGAAACATAGGTCAATATTGGCATATTGTGGAACAATAGTTAGAATATATATATACATATGAATGATGTTTTATTTACAAAATGGTATTGATAGTCATTTAATTTGTTAATGTTTCCTTTACTTTCCATGTAGAATTTACATTTTTTGTCCAATTTTACAATAAAGTGATGTGCAAATATTTTCAACAAAAATTTACCTGACATTGTTTCTCATTTTCTTTGGTACAGATGGATTATCTCGTGCACAAAGCTAAATTGTATATGATTGATTGGCACTATAAACGTTTTTGGAAGGAATATATATTTTTGGATAGATGTGTACGGAAAAGATTTGGGTGGACTAGTAGTTATATTTTTGGAAAGACTAGTAGTTATATTTTTTGAATGAATGTGTATGGAAAATATTTGGATAGACTACTAGTATGTATATTTTTTGATAGATGCTCCTGGATAACAATTTAAAACATAATAACAACTAATTGTTATGTTTTAAATTATTATGCTAGATGGATGTGACTTGGATGATTATATAGATTACAAGTAGATTTTTAATTGGAGGAATATGTAGTTTGAAATTACTTGTAGATGAAAACTTATAATCGTTGATGATTTTTATTAAACAGGTTCAATTTGGATGATTTATATTTTGTCGAATGTTCATGATTCAGTTGATTTGAATGATGCTTGTAAATTACATATTATATTGAATGGATTAGGTGAATTATTATGAATTACAGGTTTATTTAGTTGGATGTTGGCGACCAAATGTTGATCTTGTTTTTTCTGTTTTGGCGACCAATTGATTTGTTGGGAAAGATAACTAATACTTTTGCCGACTAAATAATTAGTCGTTAAAGTCATTAATTTTGACGACCAAAAAGGAATTCGTCGCTAATAGGTCAATTGCTGACTAAAGTTTTAGTTGCACAAACATTCTTTTTCACGACTAACATGTTTGGTGGTTGAATGTGACAATTGCTGACCAATCTTTTTAGTCATGGAATGTGCCATTTGCTGACCAAACTTGTTGGCCGTGGAATGTATTGCCAACCAAACTTTTTGGTCGCAGAATGTGACAATTGGCGACCAAATTTGTTGGTCATGGAAATGGGCCACAATTGCCGACCAAACTATTTGGTCGTTGAATGTGTGAATTGGCAACTAACATGTTTGGTCGGGAAAATATGACTTTTCGCGACTAAAGTGTTTCACAGTAATTATATATTTAGCGACCAAAAATTTAGTCGGCAAATATAACTTTTTTGCGACTAAAAAATTTTTTAGTCGCTAATTACTTTCCGCGACCTTCAATTGGCGACCAAAAAAATTAGTCGCGGATAACTTTTGCTTACTAAAAATGGACTTTTGCCGACCAAATTTTTAGTCGGCAAAAGTGCGAATTCTTGTAGTGTGCATTGTAAAATTGTTAAGTAACCTAAATTCCAAGTGATTCGATTTAGATATATTTCCCAATATCAACTATAAGTCTTCTTTTATCTCTCTGTAACCAATTCAAGCATGGTAGTCTAACACAAACAAATCAAAGACAGGATTCTACTAAATTTATTAATAGGGTCTATTTTTTTATTTTTTATTTTAAATATTTGTCCATCAATGTATTTATATTAAGTCGTAAACTTTTCTATAAATGTGTAAATATTTTATAAAAGCATCACTAACGTGTAATTTTTTTTTATATATTGTGTTTGTATCGGGCCCAACTATAAATATATGTATGTAGTGATTGTGAGTATTGTTATTTAAACTTGTGTGTGTGTGTGTGTGTGTGTGTGTGGGGGGGGGGGGGGGGGGGAAGATAAATATGGTTATATTGTGTGGTAAGTGAGATAGTTTAATGATTAATTAATTAAAAATAAAAAAAATTATAGATGCAAATCAAAAGTAGAAAGGGTACAAATGAATAAATTAAGGGTTAATTACACCAAAATCTTCTCGACTATTAATGAATATCACTATATCCCTCATAAGACTAGTTAGTAAGTATCACCAAAACCTTCTCAACTATTAGGGAGTATTACTTTACCCCTCAAAAGTAGAAAGGGTACAAATAAAATAACACTAGTTATGTTTAAAAAATGAATGTTGAAAATAAAACCAAATAGGATAACATATTACACAATGTTTGTAGCCAGTAATGCTAAAAACAGTGTGATTAAAGGGTAGCTAATAAATGTGTTTTTGGATCGTAGGCCTTTAGATTTTTTTAAATATATCTATTCTTATTCACTTGATGAAGGCCACTTATGTAGATCTTGCTTTCCATTGACCATTCAAACCCTCATCTTTTTCACATAATTTTTTCTTTTCTTTCGCTAAAATAATTTTTTCAAATATGTTTTGGTGTTTTTTTATTTATAAAATAAAATTAAACTAGTTATTTTTAAAAAATGAAATGTTGAAAATAAAACCAAATAGGATAATTGATATTACCCATTACACAGAGTTTGTAGTTAGTAACGCTAAAAACAGTGCGATTAAAGGGTAGTTAATAAATGTGTTTTTGGATCCTAGGTTTTTCTAGGGTAGTTAATAAATGTGATTTTGCATTGAAATTTATTGTTTCCTTATAGCTATTATTATTACCATTGACCCCTTTTTTTTCCCTTTCATGTCCACCTTTGGGCTACAAACAAACAACCAACAGATGCAAATGGTACGTTTTTTATACATAATTTTATTACAATTCATTACAAAAAAAAAAAAAAAAAAACAAACAAACAAACAAACAAACAAACTCAGGATTTGACCTTTTAACAAAGTATAAACTCTAAGTTTTTAATTTTATCAATTTAAATTTTAATTTTTTAATATAAACTATTTATTTATTTTGTTAAGTAAAGCTAATAGAAAAGAGTATTTTAGTCATTAAACTAAACAAAAATAAAATTTTAGATATTTTATATACACTTACATTGAGTTTAATGGCTAAAATATATTTTTTTCGTTTTACTTAATTAGAAATAGACCAATGGTTAAGATTGAAAATAAAATAAAAAATTAAAGTTTAAATTGACCAATTAAAAACTCAGGGTTCATTTGTTATAAGTGTTAAATTTTGGATTTTTTTTTTTTTTTGTTGGTTGTAATTTTTTCAGAAAGTTATACAATTTACTTCAACAGATATTTATCTCTTGTAAATTAATGTGAACAGCTCCAATGTACTACAACGGAATATAACAATTTTTTTACCAGTACAATCCCAAAGGTGCAGTTTGGAGAAACATTGTATGGGCCCATTCAGTATCAACGGACCTGATCAATTGGAAGCCACTTGATCCAGCAATCTACCCTTCGAAGCCGTTCGATCAGTACGGTACTTGTTCCGGGTCAGCCACACCGGTATAACTGATGAAAACCAAACACAAGTCCAAAACTATGCAATACCCTCTAACTATTCGGATCCATACCTCCAAAAATGGAAAAAGCCCAACAACAACCCGTTAGTGTTCCCGATTGGTGTGAATAAAACCGCTTATCGTGACCCGACAACCGGCGAAGATGGGCATTGGAGGATTTTGGTGGGAGGAAGGAGAAAACATAGAGGGATGGCCATTGACTTCATGAAGTGGACCAAGGCCCAACACCCCTTGCATTCTTCGGCCATGACAGGTATGTGGGAATGCCTTGACTTTTACCCGGTATCCTTGGATTCTGAAAACGGGTAAGAAGTTTCTATGATTGAGGGAAATATTAAGCATGTTTTAAAGGTGAGTGTGGATGAAACTAGATACGAGTACTATATGTAAGACTAAATTATTTATTTAGTCATTATATTGACTCATATGATATGGTAATATGAACTAGAGATTTGACAGAATTATGATTCCATATTTTTTGCTATAATTAATTGGTAAATAAAGAAGAGTGTTTTCTAAGTATCTTACTTTGATGGAAAAGTGGAATCATTGTTGAATTAGAAAATTGATCATCTCTCTACCTATAAAAGAACATTCAGACTATCCATCAACTAAATTCTGAATTCAATGAATTCTAAAGAGGGTCAAGAGAGAGAAACCATTTTCTACTAATATTATTAGGTTTATATTCAATCAATTTTGGGTTACTTGAAGGTTTCGCATAATTGATCCGGGTATATTATTTATTTTCCGCATTATGTTATTATTTATGAAAATCATGACAGTTCACGATTTTGGATTATGAAGGTTGTTATATGCATAACACCATAAAATTAATTTACATGTGGTATCAGAGCTCATGTTTCAGAACATTATGATTTTCCGATTAAATAAATATCAATTAATTTTGATTACAATTATGATTGTCTCGATTCAAAATTTTTAATTTACTGAACATGATATGAAATTTAATATGCAACTCTTATGTTCCTACTTTGGATTGGATTGCGTATTGTATAAATAATGTTTATTTAATGAGTGCTAACTCCTTAATGATAAACCGAATGTTTTAATAATTGAATATTATGAATGATTTAATTATTTTTATTATGAGGAAATGTTTAGTAGATAATGACCATTGCATTGTTTGATTTAGTAATGTCTAAAGATATTCACATTACATAATGAATCATTATTATTCATGTTTTGTTGAATTTTATATTATCAAATTTTACTATGAGGCACATTAAAGTGTTATTGTGATCTTTATAGTACTAAGCATATTACTATTTATGGATCTAACTGTAACCTCTAAAAAATTATTTCAATGTATAAGCTTGATTTTTATAGGTGGTTTGAAGAGGTACAAAAGTATATATTCTTATGTGACATAGAATATGAATTGTCTTAATATTATTCTTATGATTTAGTAATATGCATTATGATTATAATGATGAATAATTGTGAATAAATTATTATTTATTCAATAATGTCCATGCAAAGTTTTTATTATGATTTGAAATTTAAATTATGATACGATTGGTAGTTGCCAAAGTGACCCAATCGGAATGACACATTGATATCAAATCAAATAATTGAAATTTAATACCCTTCCCAAGTATTAAAAAATAATCAGTGTGTTTGGTTTGAGTTTTTTGAATTAAGTTTTTTGGTTTTCGTGTTTTTTGTTTTTAGTGAATATTTTTTAAATTTTAAACATTTTTTTAAAACTTTTTAGATGCACCTTACTTAGATGTATCTAAAAAGTAAAAAAAAAATTGTGAAATTTTTTTTAAAAAATTAATAAATATATAAAAATACAAAAAATGTACTGAATTCTCATTTTTTTTTTTGTATTTTGGGTATTTAGTGAATTTTTAAAAGGTTTTCTTCACAATTTTTTTACTTTTTAGATACTAGGTATGTCTAAAAATTTAAAAAATTGCTTAAAATATTTTAAAAAATCAGTAAAAATAAAAAAAACACGGAAAATGAGAAAGTAAAATTTTCTGAAAAGTGTTTTTTGAAAAGTGAAACCAAGCATAGTGAATGACTTTGCAAATCGCAATTCTTTAATTACAAAGATATTAGGTTGGCCCAAAGGTGCACCGCTTTTAAGTAATTGTTGAATTGGAATATGATAGTTGATAGGTATTCATAATTGATATTGGAATGAATACCCAAAGTAACAGACCTACTTAATTATGAATATTTTATCAACTAGTCCTATTGGTGAAAGGAAATCACCATAATTGTTAAATAGTATGCCATTAGATTATCTCAAAGGTTGATCACAGTAATACTATTTGTCATTGTTTAAACATGTGTTTATCTTGACTAATTGTCAATTATTGATTACTCTTAGCATTAATATAGTGAACATAAATTATTGATTAAAGTTTTATTTTGCTATATTTGTATACTTTGTTTGTTTCGATTTTAAATGAAAAAAGATTTCTCAAAATAAATAAAATAAGTTTAGTTTCATCTTGATGTCTTGAATTTTGACTTAGTGTTACTATTTGAGAAATTTACTGCTATTATGATTCAAGCAGTATACAAGAAAGAAAAGATTTTTCATAAAGTATAAAAGGATTGAACAAATAAAGTTTATGTTTTTTATGCGAATGATTATAGGAGTTTTAACTTTCTTAAATTGATAATGCTAAAGAACTTTTCTGAACTGTTAATAAGTTTTTGCCGAGACACAAGACACTTATGGTTAAACTTACCAACATAAAGTTTGATGGTATGCATGAGATGTATGAGCATGTCATTGGATTGTTTAACTTGACTGCTCAATTAAAGAATTTAAGAATATTTGTGAATAAGTTTATTTTCGTGCAATTTATTTTAAATTATTTATCTCTTCAGTATGGGTCATTTATATTAACTATAATTCTATGAATAGTAAGTAGAAAGTTAATAGATTGACTAGTATGCTTATTTAAGATGTAACGCCCCCAAAATAATACGATAAAGATAGCTCATATGCGGAATAAATATGAGAAACAACATACTTTCAAACATCAGAGTTCACTGTTTAACAACCAGTTAAATGCCTTATAGGCTTACATCTTTCCAAGTCATTGCTTGGTTACACAAATTGAGTCTCGCTCATTACAACTTAAGCCCTTGGCTTTACAAATAACAAGCATACACACATAATGCATAATTAAGAAGCTCTTGTTTCCTAAAAGTCCATCCATGCTATTGCTTTGGAGGAAACATCTCACCTACACCTGAAAATGATATTCCCGTATAGGGTGAGCCAATAGTAAAGTAGAAATAATCTAACACAATTTATGAGATTTAGCAAAGATATAAATACCACGTACATAAACAATACCGATATGGAAGCATTCACAAGCCCGCATATTCATATGCCACTAAGACCAATCTTAATCCATTTTCCCTCAATTCATTTCTAGTTCATATATATATACTACTCAATTCATGAGTTAAATTCATTATCTTTCAACAACCAAAATGAGACTACAACTCAATGGTTTTCTATTTATGCAAAAACACACATAAATACTTCAAACTTTGCCATTTTACGGATATTTCGTACGAAGGAATCGACACCCATTTATATACATGTTTTCGGGTCTTTCACCTAGGACACTCCGGCCAACTTGCTTTACATGGAGTCCATCATTTTTCTCCTCCCTAAACAAATATACATATGCAATGTATTTATAAACATAATCATATATGGAGTACATCCCATTTTTCCTCCCAATAAACATACATGTACAATGTATTTATAACATAGTCATATTCAATGACACCAACAGTGGATTAGCATTAAATCGTCTAATCCTCATGCAATTTCTACAACAATCATAGCTATCCTCCACCGATAGCCCAATGCAATTATTTCTAAGAGATGTTCAATCTCAAAATAAATAGTTTATTCAAAACTTCCATAGGTGAGATATTACATATCCAATATCACCATTTATATCAATAACCATCCAATTTAACATATTCAATGTTAATTCCAATTATTTATACAAAATAATCATTCTATCAAATGAGGGCAAAAATCTCCATTTTTCCAATATTGACCCAAACACCTAAAATCAACTATTTTGGTACACCAATATCTTATATTCAAACCCCATACTCATTTATTTCTTATACATCAAAAACCCCTCTTTTCATTACACATCCAAATCTTAGATTTGTCCAAACCACAATCAAATCTCATCATCTATACACAATAGCAAATAACTAAGCTAAAAACCATATTAGAGTGTAGAAAATCCCTACCTCAAGAAGAGAAGACGAGCAAAGCAAGGTTGAACTCCAAAAATGACGAAACCCACTTTTACTTAGATCAATACGAAGCTCTTGAAGCCCTCCACCTTATTCTCAAAGACACTAGGGTCATGAACACAATGACTTTAGATGAAATCTTAGAGAGAATGTGAGTTTCTAGAGAGAGAAGCTCAAGATCTGGAAATTTGGAGACTTTTAGAGAGAGAGAGAAAGCAGAAAATGATTTGAAATGTCATTTTCATGATCTGATAAAGGCGGTCCGCTCGAGCGTGGAAAACCCCGCTCGAGCGTGGAAAGATCCGCTCAAGCGTTGAATACACATTTCCAGTACTTTTGCAGACAGGTCAAAGTGCATGAACCAAACATTCTCCGCTCGAGCGGGGAAATGGACGCTTGAGCTGACAAGTAACTTCGAATGCATTTTTCCTTTTTGTTTCGAGGGGCGCTGCCCCGGACCCACCAAGGGGCGATGCCCCCTCGACCCCCGCAAGCTAGCCGAGCAGCTCGACTCCCGACCGGCCCAGTCAAAGTGGCAAAACGTGAAAGAAGGATCGAAACCGGGATCGTTATATAAGAAGAGATAAACTTAAGTAATTGAGATATCATTTATTGATCTTGTAATTCAAGGAGCCGAAAAGAAAGAGGGAATGCTTATAAAAGGACATATAGAAATAGCCACATAAAGAAAATGAGTCTGCTCAAGATTTTCAGTCTCATAAGAAAGAAAATGGCTACTCATGTTTTTAATACAGTGCAAGATTATTTTCAAACCAATTATGTTAAAATCTCCAATTAAAATTATTGGGACTTATTGTTTATTTTTGAAAATTATTTATTGAATTGTCCAAACTTAATTAACCTTGATGGTTATTTTAAAAAATTTAGAATAAAAGTTTAAATTATTGATAATACCTTTTCTATTAATTTTGGTATTATTTATGATGGTTTGTATAAATTAAAATTTAATGATTTATTAAAAATTTAATATATCTTCCATCATTATGTTGGTTCTAAATATAGCTTGATAAATAAAAACTCTTTAAACTTGTGACATAAAAGATTTTATTGCTTTTAGTGAGAGTGTGGGTTGTATTAAGGAAAAGCAATTCAATCACATTAAGTAAGTGCCACAAGATATACAGGGCTTCTTCATATTATCCAAATAGACATTAATGTGCCCTTTTGACACTTCATGTTTGGTAAATAAAGTTATTTTATCACTTTTATAGATGAATTTTCACCTTATGATTTTTGTTTATTTATTGCATAACAGATCTCCAGTAAATGGACACATTGATGTGTACATTATTAAAGAAGAAAGGCAATTAAACAAAAATGTGAAAAATATAAACATAGTGCAAAGCACAAGTCTATTTGCTAAACTCTATAAAAGGCATAATGCCTCAGCAAAATGATGTAGTTGAGAAACATTATTGTACTCTAATGAATATGACTAAGAGTATGTTAAATAAATACCCGTAATATTGTGGATGCATGTCGTTATAATTTATTGTTTTCATATAGCATCTGGTTTCTAGTAAGGCAGTTTCAAACACTCACTTTGAATTGTGAACAAGAAGGAAATCGAATTTAAGACACCTGCATGTTTAAGGTTGTTTACAAAATTATAATTATTAATCCACATGAAAAGAAATTAGATTTTAGAATAAGCAGTGGTTATTTTGTTGATTATCTTGAAAATTCAAAGGGTATTAGTTTTACTATCTTGGTCATAGTACAAGAATTGCAGAAACCGATAATATCAAATTTAATAAGAATGGTGAAATCAGTGGGAGTGATAAATCATGAAATGTAGTTATTCAATAAGTTTGGGTACAAGTATCATTACCCATAATTTGAAGGAAATTGTCATTCCTATAGTTGTTAAACAACTTAATGTTTTGGAACAACAAATGAATACCCAATTACTCCATGATATAATTATCACCAATGAAAAGTTGTAGAAGAACCACAAGAAATAATATTAAGAAAATATCATTAGGTAAAGGGATTTGTCATTTCGAATGATTATGTGGTATATCTATAACAATCTTATTATAATATTAGGATAAGTAAAGACTAGGTTTTATTGTCACAAGCCATAAAAAGTATTGATTCTACTAAAGGAATTGATGTCATGAATGATGAGTTGAAATCAATGGACCAGAATGAAATTTGAGATTTCATTGAATTGCCTAAGGATACAAAAATATTTATTATTCTGAGGGTAATATAAAATGATACAATGCTAGATATGTAGCCAAATATTTTACTCATAAAGTAGACATGGATTACAATGAGATATTCTTTTTTCACTTGTATCTTAAAGGGCTGATTTAGAATCATTATGACATTAGTAACTCATTATGATATTGAGTTGAATATATGTGAAAATTAATTTTCTGAAACAGAGTTTAGATGAAGAATTTTGTGTAGATTAACTCAAAAGGTTTCTCTATTAAGGAAAATGAAAATGTGACTTGCAAACTTAAGAAATCAATTTGTGGACTTAAACAAGCTTTCTAAAAATTGTATCTTAAGTTTTATAATGCTATTTTTTCTTTGGATTTAAAAAAAAAAATTTATTTTTGATTAGTGTACAAATCCAAAGATCAGTGGGAGCAAGTTTATATTTACGATTTTGTATGTTGATGATATTTTGCTTGTCAATAATGTACGTGATTTATTGCCCAAGTTAAAAAATTTCTCTTTAAGAACTTTGAAATGAAATATATTAGTAAGACAATCTATGTGATAGAAATTGAAATATTTTTGAAAGAAATACATGAATTGTTGAGATTTTCTCAGAAGGTATATATTAAAAGTTTTATAGAGATTCATAATGAAAGAATATTCACATAAAGTTATCCATATTCTGAAAGGAAATAAATCTAGTCTTATGCAAAAATTTTATAAAATCAATTGGAATGGAAACGATTCTTTATATATTTATTGTAAGAAACTTAATGCTCAAATAAAGAAGTGATAAGGTAATCATAAGGAATAAAAGATTACTTACTCACATTTATAAAGTCTGATAATCTTGAATTGATTGGCTACTTAGATTCAGACTTTAGATGATATATTGATAGTAGAAAATTCACTTTTGGTTCTTTGTTTCTATTTTGTGGAGGAGCAATATTAAGAAAAGTGTAAAACGAACTATCACAAGTATCCTCTATGAAAGTTGAATTTGTGGTGTGCTTTGAGACCACAATTCATGAATTGTTATTGCGAAATTTTATCTTAAGACTTGGGATTGTCGACTTTTGTTGCCAAGTCGTTGAGAATTTATTGTGATAATTTCGCAATTGTTTTATTTTCTTGGAATGACAAGTATTCTAATGATGCTAAACACATAGAATTGAAATACTTTGTCGTTAAAGAAGAATTTCAGAAACAGAAAGTGTCAATAAAATACAGAAGTATATAACTTTCAAGTGCACATCTATTGATGAAGGGATTACTTTTAAAGACAATTAAGAAACTTGCCAATTGGGTCTTGAATGTAATCCATAATAGTCGTTTATGATTGATTGTGTTATTTGACACATTGAGATCTCATTAATTGTGTTTCTGATATATTTCCTGTTATGAAATGAGTACGTATATATATGAGAATGAATGAATGACAACAGGAATAATCTTTCATAAAAGACATTATCGTTGGACCTCTTTATACTCTTCACTTAAAGGGCTATGTTAAACTAGTTGCTAGTGTTGTAGTATATGGAAGGAACTATATTGCACTATTGGTGTAGAACCGCCATGACTCTTATTAGTGAACTATTTAATTATTGCATTATGATGATGACCAAATTAAAAATAATATTGAATATGGTTTATTGCGCGCCTAATGTTTACCTTGTTAAATCTTGACATAAGTTCTCATATGGGCCAAGTGGAAGAATGTAAGACTAAATTATTTATTTAGTCATTATATTGACCCACATGATATGGTAATATGAATTAGAGATTTTGCAGGATTATGATTTCATATTTTTTGCTATAATTAATTTGTAAATAAAGAAGAATGTTTTTTAAGTATCTTACTTTGATGGAAAAGTGGAATCATTGTTGAATAAGGAAACTGGTCTTCTCTCTACCTATAAAAGGACATTCAGACTACCCATCAACTAAATTCTAAATTCAATGTATTCTAAAGAGTGTCAAGAAACCATTTTCCACTAATATTATTAGGTTTATGTTCAATCAATTTTGGGTCACTTGAAGGTTTCACATAATTGATCCGAGTATGTTATTTATTTTACGCATTATGTTATTATTTGTGAAAATCATGACAGTTCACGATTTTGGATTATGAAGATTGTTATATACATAACACCATAAAATTAATTTACGCTATACAGCTAGAAACTATATCCCCAAGATGGATAAATATGTGCACCAGATAATACATCTGATGATGGTCGAACTGAGTTGAGATATGATTACGAAAATTTTTATGCATCAAAGACATTTTTTGATTTTGGAAAGAATCGGATGATTTGGTGGGGGTGTGTTAATGAGTCAGATACCTCTGTTGAGGATGTCAAAAAGGATTGGACTGGAATTCAGATAATATATATTTAATAAAGGATAAGTATAGAATGAATGATAACACACTCACATACTTGTACATTAATATTTGAGAATCTCCTTAGCTTAATTATTTTTTAATGACATTATTCTGGACCAATAATACTAGGGATCATGAAAAATATATCATGAAATCCATCATGAAGATTTTTCATCCCTTGATTAGTGTGTGGTGTTTTATTGTATGGGTAATCCAAAAGTGGAGAATCTTTCATGATTATTTTCATAATATTTTTTTCATGATTCCTAACATTACTCATTTTAGACAATTCCACGAAAGGTTTGGCTTGATAGAAGCGGAAAACAGTTACTACAATGGCCAATTGAAGCATTAGAAACTCTAAGAGGAAAAAAAGGTTCATTCATATAAGAAATCAAAAGCTCAATTTGGGAGACCATGTTGAAATCAAAGGAATTACATTTGCACAGGTTTGATTCTTCTTGTAGATTTTCTATTCTAATCATCATGTTTTGTGGCACCAAAAACAATTTGAAAATTCTATGGTATACACACCTTTTGGGACGTGTATCATATGCATTTTCGGTTATGACCTACTGTATTGTTAGTTGTGACATATTGTGATGTTAATTATGATATTATTTTAATTATGATCTAATAATTGTGTAGTAATACCTGATATATTGTTTGGTTATAACTTCTTTTTTTCTTTCATAATTATGACTCTCATAGTATTGAGTTATACCATTTGTGTGATAATCAAACTCATAAATGACATAACTTGCATATTGTGCACCCTTTTTAAGCTGTGCACCATAATATTACCCAAGACAATTACTTTCCTTAAACACTTTAATGAATAGAATTCACACGCACATGTTTGGTCATGCCTTCACATGCATTGTGTATGAACAGTTTTATGAATTCAGACAAAAAGAATTAGAAATTATTCAGAATTTGAAATTAAAGGTCCAGTTGATTGATAATATGGTCTCACACATACAATTTTGATTTTACACCATAGATTTAGCATTCTGGACATTTTCTGGGTTTTGTTTTCACGGTCCATGAATTTTTTCTATGTGCATATTGATACAGCAAAATTTTTAAAAATTAAAATATAGATACGGTGTGATACATTCATTAAAAAATATATTTATTATAATTTATAATAGAACAGGACATATAACAATTAAAAAAATAAATGCAAAAGATAATTAAATCCTTTTGTAATGGTCCAAAAAAAATCCTAAATATTTTTTATATTTTTAATAATTGTAAAAATATCCTATATTTATAAAGTGTTTAAAATATGCTTAATATATTGTTTAAGTATCTCTACATTTTAATTTGTTTTATATTTATGCCTCTTACGTATTCATAAAAATACTAGAAATGCATCCATACCATACCTGACTATAAGGTTTTAAAAATTAAATACTAGAAATGCATCCATACCATACCTGACTATAAGGTTTTAAAAATTAGATCGATGAGTGAATTAGAAAAGAGATCAAATAGACGAATCATTGAAATTGAAATCAAACCATGATATCATAATTATTTTCGGTATACAAATGCTTAATGATGTAGAACTTATGCAATAGCATTAATGAAAGTCATACACTAGCTCTGAAAATTATGCAGGCAGATGTTGAAGTGACATTCTCATTCCTAAGTTTGGACAAAGCCGAGCCACCCTAGTTGGGTTAACATGTGTGCCCAAGAACTTTGTGGCCACAAGGGTTCAACTATTCCAGGTGGGGTTGGACCATTTGGGCTCTTGACATTGGCTTCACAACACCTTGAAGAATATACTCCTGTTTTCTTTAGGATTTTTGAAGGCCAAAGACAAGCATGCAGTTCTCATGTCCTCTGATGCTACAAGGTTTGTTTATTTTATGCATTTGTTTTGTGTTATATCTGCTTTTGTATACAATGCATAATAATAATTATTTTAACTGATTTACCTTTTGATTGCTTTTGACAGTTCCTCTTTGAAGAAAAAGTTGTATAGGCCATCATTTGCAGGTTTTTTGGATGTGGATTTAGCAGATAACAAACTTTCCCTTCAGAGTTTGGTATGGCTTTTGGTGTTTTTGATTCTAAACTCTCTTTTTAGATATCCCCTTTTTAAAATAGGGTTGTAAATCGGGCGGGTTTGGTTAGACTGATTGTCTATCCAAGTTTTATCTAAGATGTGAAGGGATCTGTCTAATTTGAAGTTGAGCTTGAACCTAAATTTGAAATTAACTTTTACTTGAAATTTTGTCCAAACTTTTGGCCAACCCGAGCCTGTGTTTAACTCAAAGAATTTAGGCTAGGCTCGAGTTGTCCAAATTCAAACATCCAAAAAAAAAAATGCTAAACTACTGTATTGCCACTACAATATATAAAAGTTTTAGAGATCAAAATTTTTGGTCTCTAAAAGTGAATTTTTTGTTGCAAAAGACATTTAGGGACCAATTTTTATCGCCATGAGGATAGTCACTAAAAGATCGTCCCGAAAAGTAAAAAACAAGGCTTTTAGCGATAAAATTTTGAAAATGTCACTAATAAATAGACTTTTAGGGACAATAATTTGATCTCAAAATAATTTATTTTTTGAGATAAAAAATTTGGTCCCAAAATGATAATAATTCATCACTAATGCCCAATTTTTATTCTTAAAAATATAATGACTACACTTTTCGCAACAAAAATATTTGGTCCCTAAAATATAATTTTGTCCCTAAATTTTGAATTCTAAAATCTTAATTTTTTGTAGTGTGCACTTTTTGAAAAGAAAAAAGAAAAAATATCTCCAAAAATACAAAAACAAACCATAATAAAAAAATTAGTTTGAGTCATGTGTTTCGAATAATAAAATGTATTACATTGTAATATGGTAAGAAAATAATCCCTAATTTATAATATTTCACTTTTATTATATAGAATTTATATATATTAATTAATAATAGAATTCAATTTACATGAGTTGTTAAAACACTTGCCCAAATTAAATTTGGGTTGACAATTTTTAACCTAATTAGACTTGATAACAAATTTGAAATTATACTGCTTAAGTGGTAAAAAATTTGAAGTTAAGACTTGAGTTGCATAAGTTAAGTCCGTCTAAATTGTAACCCTACTCTAAATGTTATGATTGATTGTGAACTTTTTTTGTGTATGCAAATTGATAATTCTGTTGTGGAAAGTTTTGGAGTACGGGGAAAAACATGCATAATAACGTCTAAGGTTTATACAACTCTAGCAGTATTCAAGGATGCTCATTTATATGCATTTAACAATGGCACTGAGACGGTCACAATTGAGAATCTGGATGCTTGGAGCATGAACTATCCCTTAATAAACTAAGTAGAGATGTAAAATAAATAAATAAGACGAGGGTTAATTAAACCAAGATCCTCTCAATTATTAGTAAATACCATTTTACCTCTTTATTTTTGAACATGTACGTATTGATCCCTCCAATTATAAAAATTGAGGTGGTTTGAAGGGAATGAAAGTGATATATTTTTAAAGTTGAGAAGATTAAAATGAATGGTTTCATGAACAAGGGGAGAAAGTGATACTTTAATTAATTCATATAGTGTAGTTCATCACTTTTATGTTAATGTTTTCTAGTAGTATCATTTTCTTTTTCATTGTTACTCTCTCTATTTAAAATCAACAAATAAGTAATAATTTTTCAAATTAATTGTTACCAAAAAATTACATTTTTTTTTTTAAAATTAGGGCAAATTAAACTGTCAGTCCTTGTGATTTAACCCTCATGTCATTTCAGTCCCTATAATTTCAATTGAATCAATTTTGACCATGAATTTTTTTATTTTGTTTCAAATTAGTCCAATTGTTAACATTTTTTTTTTATATAGTAAATGCGCACATGAATGGCATGCATCATGTTTTTAGAAGTAAAATTACAGGTGTGAATAATTTGGTGACTTAACCTCAATCAATTCAATTAAAATTTTCTATACAAAATTCTAATGATATTATCAATTGAACCAATTTATTAAATTTTTTTTTATTGATTTGAAATTATTTTTATAAATTATTTTCCTTTATATTGCTACATTTATTTTGATCACGACAGTGTACCCAAGGGCGTATTTTCAATCGGGGGGGGGGGGGGGAAATATGTCATTTCCTTCAAATTCTTTTGAAATATATATATATATATATATATATATATATATATATATATATATATATATTCTTTTACAACAATACAATTTCAAAAGCCTAATTGATGTATAGGTTTAATCACATTACTTATTATTATTTAATATATTTTGTCTTGATTTTTTTTTTTTTTTTTTGATATTTGAAACTTATAATATTCATAGTGTTAATTATATAATGGTGTAAGATATTCTTGTGCTCTTAAGAAATATTATAATTTTATTGATTTTTTTTAAAGTGTTAATTATAATTGATATTAATAAAATATGTTACTACAATAATGCTAAAGACAGAGAAAAGTATCAAGAAAATAATGTGCGATTCAAATTTATGCAAGAACTAAATCTAGACCACATATTATTTTTCTTTGATATTTTTGTGCTTGAATAATTGGTCTAACTATGAGGAGTAGTTGAAAAATATTGTGATAAGTAAAAAATCAAGAGTAGATTTTAAGGGACAATAAAGAAAAGGGGTACTTACCAATTAGTCCTATTAAGTAGACTTATTTACCTACAAGTCCTAACTAATAAATTTAACACTATAAAAATAAGAGAGTGATAAATTTATCACTAAAAATTTATTCATAAAAACAAAGAGACTGATAAATTTATCACTATAAATTTATTCATAAAAATAAAAGACTGATAAATTTATCTTTATCACTTAATAAATTTATCAATAGGACTTAATGGGTAATAAGTCTCCAAAGTAGGACCTATTGGGTAATAAGTCTCCAAAATAGGACCTATTGGTAGTTTACCCTAAAGAAAGATTATTAAAATTTTGAAGGGATCAAACTAACTTAAAATTTAAGGATAATATACTAATAATATTGTAAATATTCAAAATTCTATAGAAGTATAAATAGAATTTTTTGTATTTGTGGGGGCGGGGTCACTCTCAGTGCTTTAACAGTTGAGTATACTGGTTTTTTTTTTTTTTGGATCGGCAATGTAAAGTAAATTTTATTCATAAAATGAAATTTAAGGCACAAGATAAAGACAAATATCAATAAAGAAGGCGACAGCTAATTATTGAGGGTTATTTTGAGAATTAATTATTTTAGTTAATTTTTTATAAAGAGATATGTAAAAATATAGAGAAAATAATTTAATAATTAATAATAATTTTTAAAATTTTTTATTAAAATGTTGATTCCGAAATCTAAAATGCTAGGTTTCATGGGAAAAAAAAATATGAGAAAACATTTTGGGAATCTTTTAGAAATAATTTAGTATGGTAGATAACAAAATAAGAGCCCATGTTTGGTTTTATTTTCATAAATTTGGTTTAGAATTTTTTTTTTCTAAAAAATTAAAAATTAATTTAGTAAAATAAATTTAAAAAATATATTATTTTTATATAAATTTATCTTTTGGAAGGCTAAAAATAATTTAAAAAAATATATAAATATTTTTTTGATATTTATTTTTATCACATTACTATTCATTTTTTTGAAAAAAAAAATTCTGAAAATTTTTTCTGAGAAACAAACAAAACATAGAGTTTTGAAAAAAACACCTTTGGTCCGTTTGGTTTAGTTTTCATAATCAATTTTGAAAGATAATTTTTTGAAAATAGTTATAAAATTTAAAAATTTGTTTGATTGTATGCTTTAAAAATAATTTTTAGAAGCAAAATAATATTCACGAAGAGAGATTACACATATTGTCTACTCGTCGAAAGGTATAAAATATATTCACAGTAGATGAAGTAAAGTGGCATGAAAAATAATACCAACCCAACAAAGAACTTTAATGTAACTATATTTTATTTTTAAAGTCTTAATTCGCAAATATTATAATTTTAGTTTTGTCTTATAATATTATATGATTAATAAATTATAACTCAATAGATGTGATTACATAACATATAATAAAACACTAAAAACTAATTCATGATGAAAAATGTTCATGATCATCCTCTGAACAATTTTCCTGATGCATAACAGTGTTGTTCCCAAATATGACTAGAGTAATTCCAACATTATTCAACTTTTACAAAAACTGTGATGACATGTGTCCAATTAATAATATTTTATAATTTTTTTTATATTTATATTTTTTTTAGTTATGTAATTACATGATTTGTTGTTAAAGGGTAATCACATGGTGAATAGATAATTACTTTTATTTTCATGATTTGAAGCCATATGTAAAAAAATTAAATTGATTAGTCCTAACTAAGACATGATGGTTTTGTATTTGTCTTTCTAAATTGGATAATATATTCAAAAAATAATATCAACCGATTCTTTATTTATTTTTATTATTTTTTATGTTAGATGTGACTTTCATCATGTAATTATTAATGTTTAATTAATTTACTTTTTTATATGCATAATTTTTTGATCGGTAAAAAGAAACTTTATTGATGGGATAAAAAAGTACAAGGTACAAGACAAATTACATCAATAAAGACAAGGGAAGTGCAAAAGTATCACAATGAGCTAAATGATTCCAACTAGGTTGGCACCACAAAGCTCATCCTATCATTTGCTAGCACTCCAAAGTTGGTGAGAGACTAATGAAAAAAAAAAGTACAGACCAGAGCAACATCTGAGGTAAAACAACCAACCAACCAATGCTAGCACCTAAGCATAGCAGACCAACATACTACAGCATCTGATGCGGACACACCAGAGAGCACAGACCAGAATCAACCTCATTTTGAAGTCCTTGAGCTCATTATGCTAGCATAATCTCCATCCATAGATAGAAGCTCCCAACCTCAAGCCGCCTACCCAAGCTTCACCTTTCAGCAAATTGATGAGCACTCCAGGCATCATGCAACTTTAATCACAGAATCAGCATAGCAGAAACAGAATCAGCAGCAGCAGCTTAGTGCACTCAACTTGAGCATCAACTGCAGAAAACCAGTATTAGAGAAGTAACCAGCAACACCCTTTACCAACTCCATCAACACTCACAGCAGCTGCCAGAATGGGTTGGAGAAGCCATCATTAGTGCAGTTGGGCATAGCATACCCACACCTTCAACAGTCACCAAGACTATGCAGCCTCAAACTCAATGCCACACTCCATATATATGAATCTCCTCTCCACTACAACAATAGCACTGGCAGTCACCAGTGGCAGTCACCAAATCATTTAGAGCATAGCATTGCATTTTTTTTTGATCGGCAAAAGAGAAGCTTTATTGATGAAAACATAACGAGAATTATAAATTACATCAATAAAGATGAGGGTGCAAAGAGCATCACAGTGAAACATTTGGATCCCAACTAGGTTGGCACCTAGATGCACACCAAATCATCTGCTAGCACACACTCAAGGTTCCAAGAAGGAAAGAGGCCATAGAGCTACAAAGATACCAAATTTTGCCAACCCCGCCCCAAACACCATTCAACCATGTGTCACATTTAAGAACATCCTCTGATTTGACTCCAATTAAAAGTTAAATCATCAATAGAATAGGGGAGGTTTTTAATAGATGCTTTTAGCCAAAGTGCTGTTCTGATTTTGATATTCTCACGCATGACAGGGAAAATAGGATGAGCCTCAGCAAAAACACATTCATTTCTGAGTTTCCAAAGCGACCAAAGAACAATAAGAGGGATGGCTCTCCATATTAACCTGTCAAAATTCTTGAACTTGGCATCCATCCACCATTGGAGAAGGTCATCTACTGAGCCATGCATGCACCAAGAGAACCCCCACTCATTAATTATAGATGACCAAATCAACCATGAAAAAGGGCAATGAAGCAAAATGTGAGCAGCAGATTCAGGAGCCAAACCACAAAATGGGCAGTTGAGGGAAGCAGAAGCATCTAAAATGCCAATTTGGTGCATAAACACTGCTGTCTTGATTTTGTTTTTCCAGGCCAGCCAGCAAAAGAATGAAACCTTAGGAGGGACAACCCCGTTCCATATATGTTTACAAATTTTAAAGTGAGGCCCTAGAAAAGTGTTAGAAGCAGAGTAAAGAGAGGCCACAGAGAAAAATCCAGGAGTTGCAGATGTAGAAGCCCAGAAAAGATGATCAGCTCTGCCACTTGACAAAGGGGGAGCTGAAGATAGTAGACAAAGTAAGTTAGCTTCTTCTTCCACTTCCCAAGAGAAAAGCACTCTCCTAGTAGGAAAATTCCAGTTGTTTGGGCTGGATTTTCTTGCTATGAACTGTTGTAGAGAGCCTTCTTTATCTGTTGAAATATTAAAGAGAAGGGGAAAAGTGGACTTGAGACTAGAGCTGCCACACCATTTGTCATGCCAAAACTTAATTCTACTTCCATCTCCCACTTGGATTTGGCAGTTGTCTATAAAGATATTGTAAATCTTTGAGCTATGAATCCCAATGTTTAAGATGTCCTTCCAAACTCTAGAATGTTTGTAAGTGGACTTCAAAGGTGGATGCCAGCTAGCCTCATCAATATTGTATTTGCTGCATATAGCTCTCCTCCAAAGAGAGTTGACTTGAGTTCCAAATTTCCACCACCATTTGAGTAATAGACAAGCATTTACATCTCTTAGTCTTCTGATGCCCAGGCCCCCTTGGGCCAAGCTTTTAGTGACCTCCCCCCATTTCACTAGATGCACTTTCCTTTTAAGATCATTGCTGCCCCAAAGAAAAGCTGCCTCAATCTTTTCCATTTCTCTTGCCACACCTTCTGGCATCTTAAATAAAGACAGAAAGTATACTGGCAAACTGGATAGGGTAGACTTGATTAGAGTAAGCCTACCTGCAAACGATAGCAGTTTCCCTTTCCACCCTGAAAGTTTAGATCTCATCTTGTCAATCACAGGCTTCCATGTAGATTTATGACCAGGATTGGCACCTAGAGGCAGCCCCAGAAATTTTAAAGGAAGGCTGTGAGTTTTGCAGTTAAGAAGATGTGCAAAGGATTGCAATATATCATCAGACACACCGACACCACACACCACGCTTTTGTGATAATTAATTTTGAGCCCAGATAGAATTTCAAAGCATCTAAGAATTCTTTTGATATGTACCAATTGATCCCAGTCTGCCTCAGAAAAGAGAATTGAGTCATCTGCAAATTGTAGGTGAGACAAAAGGACATCTTTTGATCCAACATGAATACCTCTAAGAATGCCAAGATTGATTGCTCTGGCCAAAAGAATGTTTAACCCTTCAGCAACAATATTGAATAAGAAAGGTGATAGTGGGTCGCCCTGCCTTAGCCCTCTTTGAGTGGAGAATTCCGAAGTTGGAGCACCATTAACTAGAATGGAAGCCCTAACTGTAGATACACACGTTTTCATCCAAGTAATCCACTTGTTGCCAAATCCAAAGCTAGACAGCAAAGAGAACAAGAATTCCCAATTGACCGAATCAAAAGCTTTTTCAAAGTCTAGTTTTAAAATCAAACCTTTCTTATTGGTCTTCTTCCAACCATCCACCACTTCATTGGCAATGAACACCCCATCAAGGATGTTCCTACCACCTATAAAAGCAGATTGAGTTTCACCAATAATTGAGGATAGAACTGGCTTTAGACGCTGTGATAACACTTTTGCCAAAATTTTGTATAGAGAGCTTACAAGACTAATGGGTCTGTAATCAGATATGCCTGAGGGATTAACCAACTTAGGAATTAAGCAAATGAAAGTACTATTGATTCCATAAGTCAGTTTGCTATTAGAGTGAAATTCTGCAAAGAACTGCATGATGTCAGGCTTCATAATCTTCCAAAATTTCTGATAGCACAATAAATTGAAACCATCAGGGCCTGGAGCTTTGTTATTATTACAGTCCTTAATTGCAGCCAACACCTCCGCTTCACTGAATTCCGCAACAAGATGATGAGATACATAGTCTGCCTCAATGGTGTTGAATGTCCCTCCCAAGACGGGTCTGTTTAGCCAATCCTCTGTAAACAACTTCTTGAAGTGTTGGTAAACCTCTAGTTTGACCCTGCTAGGATCCTCATAAGACACCCCGTTAACTTCAATAGAGCTGATCATGTTTCTACTCTGTCTAGTATTAGCAAAGACATGGAAAAATCTAGTATTCTTATCCCCATTTAGAGTCCAATTCAATCTGGATTTTTGGTGCCAAATCCACTCCACCATTCTGAGCAAATGCCACATTTCACCTCTGACCACCCTTCTTCTTGACCTCTCAGAATCATCCAGAAGTCTTTCCTCTGCTAATATGTCGAGAGCATGCAATTCCTCCTCTAAAGCCTTGAGATTGAATGAGACATTTCCGAACACCTCAATGTTCCATTTTTTTAACTCTAGCTTCATCTGTTTCAGTTTTTGAACAAATCTAAAACCAGCCCACCCTGTAACAGAAGTGCTGCTCCAGATGTTAGCAAAGAACTTGGAGAAGCTTGGATGGAGGGTCCAAGCATTGAGAAACCTGAAAGGCTTGTGACCCCAGTCTCTTTCGTCTTCCATCATCAACAGAGGGCAGTGGTCAGACACTGATCTAGGCAGCCCCCATAATTTCATTCTGAAGTTAATCAACCATTCAGGACTTAGAAGAATTCTGTCTATGCGACTCCATTTTTCAGATTCCTGGGCATTGCACCATGTGTACTTCCTTCCATGAAGAGGTAAGTCATGGAGCTCACATTTCTCAATAAACTCATTAAAATGTTTCATCCCCAAGTCTCGCCTGGAGCAGCCAACCCTCTCTCCTAGATGCCTAATTTCATTGAAGTCGCCACCCATGCACCAAGGAGCAGGAAAGTGATCCTTAAGCTTGATTATACCCGCCCAAAAAGATGATCTAGCTGTGGTGGTATTAGGTGCATATATGTTTAACAGAACACAATCAAAAGAATTATACAGAGAGCCAGAAAGAAGAATATACCTCCTATTGCAGCAGCAGCCAGATAATTGGAACACTGAAGGGTCCCATATGCATAGAAGTCCACCAGCAGAGTCTACAGGATCCACAGACATGAATTCCATATTTCTGCACCCCCAAAGCTTTCTGACAGCATTTTCAGAATCCACAATTTGCTTAGTTTCTTGAAGAAAAACAATATCAACATGCTTATCCTTAAGTAGTCTTTTAATTCTGCCCTTCTTCTCAGATTTACCCAAACCCCTGATGTTCCAAGATAAAAGCTTCATAGATAAACAAATGACACACCCAGGACTCCCTTGAGCAGAGGCTTATTTCTGAGCTTTCCCCTCATTAGAAATTCTGCCCTTATCTTGAATCTCTAGATCAATTATCTTGTTCACCACCATGTCTTCTTTCCCCTTATAATTAATGTCTAAGGACTTCCCCAAGTGTACAGTGGCTTTGGCCTCCTCAAGAAGATAATTATTCGAAGATGAGCTATCATCAGACAGGTCAGACTGGACAAGAGCAGAAGCTGCTGGTCTGAAAATTACAGACTTAGAGGAGTGTTTGTGAGCTGCTGCAGTTCTGTAGCCATGGAATCTAGCAAGGCTGTTAAAGCCCTCCAAATGAGGCTTCTTTTTTCCCTTCTTCTTCTCAGGCTGCAGAGATTTTGTATTGGGGATAGGGGGCTTAGCATGGGCCGAATGAAGGAGATTCGTGAGTATTACCTCACCAGTTCCTGACTTGTGGGGAGGACTAACAGATTTCTCCTGGGCTAAAATGATATTACTCACAGAATTGAGATTATTAGACTGAATTGGCTTGGATAGAGGTTCAGGCCCATTAGGAGGGTGGGTCAAGAAAACTTCTAAATTAATACCAGGCCCAATATTCGGCCCTAGATTAGCTACAGGTTCATTAGCCAAAGTATCAGCCAAATTAATATTGGGTCCGATGCCGTAAGCAAGTTCAAACCTGTTAGAAAGACCAGAAGAGGAAGCGTGCTGAGCACAACTGAGGTTGTCTTCATTACTTTTTGAATTTTGCTCTGACCCATACATCTCAAATCTTTCAACGCATGCTTCTTTTTGTCTGCTTGGACCACCTTTACACGGGGTCTCCTCAACAACAGTGCCAACTTCTTCAGGTATGTGGCTGTCAAGAGGCTCCTTCCGATGCTCAACCTCATATGTGCACGCCAGGTCAGCACCAATCAGAGCACGCTTTTCTGCCACCTCATCACCATCAATCTTCACCCAAGCCGTGGCTGCTGGGTGCATCCTACCTTCATCGCTGTAGCCGGTTGCAGTGCCGCTGGAGCAATTCATGTCGGACAACTTCAAGCTGCTATAATCAGCTAGATGGTCTTCACAGATAAGGACGGGATGAGAATAGCCCATACACTCAAGAGTAATAGTTTTATTGATGAACTCCATGCTCTCGGTAGCCACTCTAATCGTAGCATAAGAGAATGATTTTGGGTGACAAACATCGCCATCTATGCTGAGAATAGTTCCGCACATATTACCTATACTGTTGAGTGTAGCCCTGCTCCAAAGATGCAGGGGAATACCATAGCATCTCAGCCACACGCACCGTTCTTGTGGGATATGTGAATTTGGCCTCCATTCCGTCACAAATTGGCTACAGTCCTTGCACCACTCTTTGATCTTGCCAATGTTTGATTGTAGCTCACTTGAAGATTTGAAGGAGATAATTACATCTCTACCTCCTCCTTTTCTGACTTCTATCTGCTCCATCCCTTTCTCCTGTAGGACCTTCAGAATGCTGTGAGTGGAACATTCAGTGTTTAATCTAACAATAACACTTTCATACAGCCAACCGATGCCCTCTGCTTTGGCTTTTAAAGTTAGATTTGTGATTGTGATCCGTTCCGCTGTAGAGGTGTCGCCCTTTATTACTTCAGCAAAAGATCTGTGCCCCACAAATGCAGCTTTACCCTTGAAATTGATTTTATCCGAGGACCTGTTGGGAGGTTGAAGCTTTGTCTGAATCTGCTCCTTTCTGCTATTTCTGTCATAAGTGGCCATTTTGACCCCAAGCATTGAATCGTCGACGAAGAGGCCATCCCCTTTTTGGATGGCGACAGATGCTGCGATGCTACAGTTATAACGCACAAATCCGAATCTTGAGTTGGTTACTTTCCTTCTTTTGTAAGGGATGTAGACATCCTTCACAACCCCGAACTTGGTGAAGAGCTTGTAAAGAGCTTTGGCGTCCATATTTGACGGGATATTGTCGACAAAGACAGTGAATAGACCTTGTTGTGCTTCCTTTAATTGTGATCCACCTCCTTTCCATTGCCTCACTATCGGGATCCAACCGCCATCTCTTGCTCTGTTCTTTCCATTGTTCCATCTCCTTTCCATTATTTTTGAGATATCCCAGTATTTTGTGAAAAGTTTTTTTGAGCAGAGCATAGCATTGCATTGACAGGTCTTAAAAAATGCATGATTTAGAAATAAAATATAAAACATTAAACCCTTGAACTAATAATTCAAACTGATGACTTTGCATAAGAATCAATAGTTGTACTTGCTCGATTGATCAAAACCTTTGAAACTTTTTTAAAAAGTCAAGGTTTAACTCTCCCACTTTAAATTATAGCCTCTAATGTATCCCCCCCCCCCCAAAAAAAAAAAAAAAAAAAAATGACCAATAGATATAATTTTCAAAATTTATAGGGTTATCCCATAAATTGATTAATTATATCATTAAACATGATAATAATTTTTAGAGAACTGTCCTTATTTACCACACAAATATAATCTTACTTAGAGAGTAAGAAAAATCGAAAAAATTGACCAAACCGATTGAACTGGACCAAATCGGTTATATTTGGTCATTTTTTTTTATTAAGAATCAGGCCTCGTTTAGGAACATCACTTTTTAGCTTAAAAGTCAAAAAGTCACTAAAAAAAACTAAAAAGCCAACAACTTATACAAAAAAGTTAATGATTCTATTTATTTTTTCTACTTTTTGCACATCTTTCGTAAAAAACCAAAAATTCATCCCAAACATGCTAGTTTTTTTTCATCAAATTTTAGCTCAAAAGTCAAAAAGTTACTAAAAAAACCTGTTCTTAAATTTTATCTTTTTTGATTTTTGATTGGTGTCAATTCAAACACTTTGTACACCGAATTAAACCGAAACTGACTACCTCAACATATATTAAACTACTATCAAAATTTGGTCTTTCAATTTTGAGTTGTGGCAGTGAACTTCCATATGACACCAACAAGTTTAACACAAATTTAAAAAGGTTCACTGTCAATTCAATTCAGTTTCACTTTATTTCAAAAAATTAAACTTTAATTTGTATTTTTTTAGGGTAAATTACATTCACCACCCTTAAGGTTTAGGGAAAATACAGTAAATCTCACAATTTTGACATAATTACATTGAGTTTCATTGATATTTTAATTCATATAACACTTAACTTAATTTTTATCAATAATTTGTTAATTATATAGATGAAAAATGATATTTTCATCTCTTTTATCAATAATGCCCATAACTGGTGATTTTGTTTGCATTTTGCCACTGAAATAAAGAGGACAAAATGCTATTTTATTTATTTATTTATTTTGAACTGGAAGATGCCAAAAGGCTACATTGAGGAATCTGCACATAATAACTCCTTCAAAGGGAGAGGAACAGTCTTCACCCAATCCACAGGAAGCGCCCTCCTGAGGTGAGTAGAAGCCAACCAATGGGCCACCCTATTGGCCTCTCTAGGAATCCAGGAAAAAAAACACCTAAGGCTTGGCTTCGATGAGTGGATATCATGCAGCAAGGCAAGACAATCCTATGGGGGATCCAGTTCTAAAACGCTAAGGTCAATAACCACCTTACAATCACTCTCCGTTTGGACATTTGCAAGACCAAGAGCTTGAAGGAGGCGACAAGCCAAACGAACCGCACAAGCTTCACCTTGAATAACCGAGGATGATTGGGACGAGAAAACCACCCCATCGACCAACCGTCCTTGCCAATCCCTCAAAATAGTTGCTATGGATGTTCTCCCACTGTTCGCAGCCACGCTTGCATCACAATTAATTTTCAGACAACCACAACTTGGGGGACACCAAGCAGGTCGCGATTGGGATAAAGGAGTAACTGCTGGAATTGGGTCACCCATCAGAATTAGAGTTTGATTGATTTCCCTCTAAAAAGAGGAAACCTTACCCACTACTAGTCGTGGCTATGTTGGAGAGTGGGTAAAAACCCACTCGTTTCTTGCTTTCTAGATAAACCAACTCACCACCGCTGCCTTTCCCATTATTTCTTTACATTCCCTAGCATTTGAGCACATCTCCATGATTGACATAGTCCAGGTTTGGGCTGAGTTACATGCCCCAATCCCCGACAGCATGCCTAGATCGCATTCAAACCAAACTGCCCTAGTCCAATCGCACCAGAACAGAAGATGTTCGATTGATTCAACTGAAGCATTGCAGATTGGACATTTTTGGGATTCAACACAACGGCGCCTAAACATATTTTCCTTTGTAGCTAGCTTGTTACAGCAGACTCTCCACCAAAAGTTACAAATCTTAGGTGGAACTGGCATCGACCAAATTACTTTCCAGAAATCTTTTGGAAGCCGAAGCGAGGAGGACGCCCCTGAATGTGTTGTAGATTGCTTTGCCTCAACCGCCACTTGATAGCCACTTTTTACATCATATATTCCTCTGTTGGAATGATTAAATTCCAAAAAAGAGTATTATTTTATTAAAAAATCAATAAGTGCCTCATTTGATTTGCAAATGATTTGATTTCATTTAAATACGCTGGTGCTATATGCACCAATTAGTGTACTAACTAGTGTACCAATACTAGTCATAATATTATTATTGACCCCACTCATCATACAAATTATAAATATCAAAAATCTCTTAAATTATACCACATCATCAATTGGTACACTTTTATACCACAGATTCGTCCAAAATTTTGTGAACCTCCCATCCCCAATACTGATCCTTGAGTTAGCTTTGAAAAATTCCAGCAATTCAGGGCACTTAACAGCTACCCCCAATATATCCCTCCACACCATAGACCATCTGGAATTAACCTCTTGAATTGGCCACCGAGACCCACCTAATTGTGGGTATTTGCTGAGAATTACTTGTTTCCAAAGAGCATCAGATTCACACCCAAATCTCCACCACCATTTGAGAAGAGGGCAATCATTCATGATTCTCACCTTTCTGTACTAATTAGTGTATATAGTATTATTCATTTAAATAACATAATCTTAACAGAAGATACTAATTGTAATAAGATAATATTTTGAGATGATTAACTGTTTAATTTTGAACTTCAAAAAGATGACATGTAAATGAGTGATAGTTTAATTTGAACCTACATGTAAAAAAAATTAAATTGATTAGTCCTAACTAAGACATGATGATTTTGTATTTGTCTTTCTAAATTGGATAATGTATTCAAAAAATAATATCAACTGATTCTTTATTTATTTTTATTATTTTTTATGTTAGATGTGACTTTCATCATGTAATTATTAATGTTTAATTAATTTACTTTTTTATATGCATAATTTAATTGACAGGTCTTAAAAAATGCATGATTTAAAATTAAAAAATAAAACATTAAACCCTTGAACTAATAATCAAACTCATTACTTTGCATAAGAATCAATAGTTGTACTAGCTCGATTGATCATAACCTTTGAACTTTTTAAAAAAGTCAAGGTTTAACTCTCTCACTTCAAATTATAGCCTCTGATGTATCCCAAAAAAAAAAAAAAATGACCAATAGATATAATTTTCAAAATTTATAGGGTTATCCCATAAATTGATTAATTATATCGTTAAACAAGATAGCAATTTTTAGAGAACTATCATTACTTACCACACAAATATAATCTTACTTAGAGATGGAAAAAAACTAGAAAAACTTGACCAAATCGATTGAACTGGACCAAATATATTTGGTCAGTTTTTTTTTATTAAGAATCAGTCTATGCAATTTTTAAATTTTATTTTAAAAAATTTTTGATTTAATATTGATTCAAACACTTTATGCACCGAACTAAACCTAAACCGACCGCTTCAACATATATTAAACTATTGTCAAAATTTGGTCTTTCAATTTTGAGTTGTGGCAGTGAACTTCCATACGACACTAACAAGTTTAACAAAAATTTAAAAAGGATTACTATCAATTCAATTCAGTTTCACTTTATTTCAAAAAATTAAAATTTAATTTTTATTTTTTTATGGGTAAATTACATTCACCACCCTTAAAGTTTAGAGAAAATACAGTAAGTCATAATTTTGACATAATTACATTGAGTTCCCTTGATTTTTTAATGCATATAACTTAGCCTAATTTTTATCAATAATTTGTTAATTATATAGATGAAAAATGATATTGTCATCTCTTTTATCAATAATGCCCATAACTGGTGATTTCGTTTGCATTTTGCCACTGAGATAAAGAGATGCACACATACACACACCAAAAGAGAAAACATGACTCCATTAAATAAATTAGACTTTAAATTTTTTTTAATTGTACTCTAAGGACCTTACCAAATTCCACGGTATCAAATACAATAGGCACATGGGAATATTGAGAGACATGAAGTCCACTACTGTGTGCTATGAAAATAACTAGTCAACTCAATAAAGCATCATGATTCATGATTGCAATTTTTTAGAGTAGATAGTATATCCTTCTACACATGCATAAATCCCAACAAGAAAATGTAAGCAAATTATGCATTTCGTCACTCAAATAGAAAAATGAACATGAAAGTAGCTGCAGATTTGATAAAATTGGTGTTGTTCATATGTTAGAGTAGAGTATTACAAGTCTGGGAGCAAAAATTAGACTGGATCAACATGGAGGCCTACGTTGGTCAAATGAGAGAAAACAACCAAGAGGGTCTCAATTTTTACAAGAAAGAACAATAACCCAGAAAACTATCTAACATTCTTGACAGAATGAGCAGTTAACATTCTTAACATTCTTTACAGAACGTGCAGTTACTTCTGTCAAGCATGTTAGATAGTTTTCTGGGTTATTGTTCTTTCTTGTAAAGATTGAGACCCTCTTGGTTGTTTTCTCTCATTTGACCAACGTAGGCCTCCATGTTGATCCGGTCTAATTTTTGCTCCCAAACTTGTAATACTCTACCCTGACATATGAACAACACCAATTTTATCAAATCTGCAGCTAGATCATATATAGGTGTGACTATACTTGATTGTAAAAATATCAAATTTCAATTGTTCTATCAACAACTAAACAAACAAACAAAACAAGGACATTTTATGTATTTTACTAATCTCTTGTTCCAAAAACAAGTTGTTAAACATTTCAATCCACAATCTCACATATCTGGTTTGCCCAAAAATTTATATGGGACAACTTATATGCAATAATTTGCATAGGTTTAAACAATTAAACCTATATTTTTTCTTCTTTCCCTTCACTTTCCAAAATAAAATAAATAAATATTTATTTTTGCCCTTTTAATACGGATATGTACTGATCATAAGTTTATACATACCATGAGTCTTTGAAAACTTTAATATCATAACAAATAAAATGCATTATATTTAGTATTTGTTATCATGCATTTATTAATTTTTTGGGAAGGATGGAGGACTAGAGGTCAGACGCCCGAAACTCGATTCATGAATATATTAAATTATATGTATCAAATTAATCCAACAAATAATTAAGTGAGTCATTGGTGTTATTTTTCTTGATCACATTATTGTATCTATCCTCGAATTCAAAATCTAAACACAGAAATATAGTAAAAAGAACCATCTGCCAATAACTCTATGCTTCTTTTTTTGTTGGCTGGAGGGTCAGCAAGCCATGTTGTAGAGAACCCCAAAATCTCCACAAGCCAATAGTATAAGAAGTGAAAATAGACAAACATAGATTCAGTTAAGAAATTGAGAGAGAGAAGCAAGGGCATTGAGATACAAAGCAAAAGGGAACAAACCTATAGGGGCAGACTGAAGCACCGATCGTTTCGTACGGCAGTAGCAAACGGCACAAACCCTACGATCAAGAGTGAAATCATAAGGGAGAGAGAACTACGAATTCTAAGATAAGGATGTGCAAGAGTGAAATCGTGGAGATTGATTTGGGGAGATTTGATGAGGGGAAAAAAAAAGGAGGGAATTTTAAGAGGGAAATGTCCACCGCCCGACCAGCAAATCACCCCCGCCAAAAAAAAAATCAAAACTTAGATTTGTTTTTTTTTTAAAAAAAATTTGAGAGAAATAAAAATAAAAATTATATTTTTAAAATTTTAAAAAGTATTTATGACCTAAAAGATAAAAAAAAAAAATTCAAAACAATTTTTAGATTTGTTTTTTTTTTTGAAAAAATTAAAAATAATTTGAAAGCAATAAAAAATCAAAATTATATTTTTAAAATTTTAAAAAGTATTTATGACCTAAAAGATAAAAATATACAAAAATAATAAGTATTTTTTTTTTCACCCAATTTTTTTTTTAGTTTTTTAGGAAAAAAAAAATTTGAAACTAGTTTCTGAAAATAAAAACAAACATATTGAAATTGATAATCTAACCATATTCTTTGAAAAAATTTAAATTATCTCAAATTAGTCATCTCAACTTAAGAGTGTGTTTGGGCTCAATGGGTTCATTTTGTGATCTAATTCAATGATCATTTTAATTTTACAATTCAGTAACTAAAATATTTAAAACTCTTTCAAAAATTATAATCATAAACACAAATCACAAAATCACATCATTCCACTAGCAAAACTTTTACCGACGAATAGTGTCATCGTCGCTAAATGGTTAACTCTTTGCCTACGCCAACTTGTTGTCTCCAAAAGTAAGCACACTAATAACAACGCTCATTGTGTTGCTAAAACATAAGCCTCGTAGATAAAAGTTTTGAAATTTTGGCGCCAACCAAAAAATTTGACGCTAAAATAATGTTATGCCTTTTTAGCGACGGCAACAAATTGCGTCGGTAAAGGTGTACTTTTACCAACGAAATTGATCACTGTGTCGCCAAAAATATACTTTTTGCGATGAAAAATTGACGTCGTCGCCAAAAGTAGTCGCCAAAAGTGCTATTTCTGGTGGTGCATTAAGGAAAAGCAATTCAATCACATTAAGTAAGTGCCACAAGATATGCAGGGCTTCTTTATATTATCCAAATAGACATTAATGTGTCCTTTTGACACTTCATGTTTGGTAAATAAAGTTATTTTATCACTTTTATAGATGAATTTTCACCTTATGATTTTTGTTTATTTATTACATAACAGATCTCCAGTAAATAGACACATTGATGTGTACATTATTAAAGAAGAAAGGCAATTAAACAAAAATGTGAAAAATATAAAGATAGTGCAAAGCACAAGTTTATTTGCTAAACTCTATAAAAGGCATAATGTAGACGTCCCCGAACGTCCCGGGAGGGAAATCCCGTTTTGTTCATTTGGGCTCACTACAATTCAGGACTCAATGTCACAGTCCTGTATCTAATCTCGCAGAGTGCAATGCAAGATCGATGAATCATCAAAGAGTCCAAACCCGGCAAATCGTTTTTTAAAACAGATTTTTTGAAAGAAGTGCCAAACATGGACTGCTTTGCTAGATACAGAGTCGCCACCTAAATATTTATTTTGGGGGAATTTAGGAAACCCTGACTTGTGCCTAAGGCTACGTGTCCGTCATCACCAAAGTTGTCTCGGCTCAAGAACTTGGGCATGATTGGGGAAGGTCACTTCGTGAGCACCCCCGCTCGCCCAATCAAAGATCGGCCTCTACTAACCATGATATCGAGTTTTGAAAACATTATGTGCTTTTATTTCGGTTATTAGCCTAGAATTACTATGTGATGCACACAGCATACAAGTATAGACTGGATCGCCTGAGTTGGAACGAAACATCTCATATTTGTTTTGAAAACGGTTTGCTACTCGCAAGTAGGCTAAAATGTGGATTTGCCACCCTCAGGTGGGCTTTAGAAAACACGATGATTTGCCACTCTCAAGTGGGCTTAAAACTCACAGTCAATGCATTATTCCAATTCAGATAATCCAACCTTCACCCATAGGCATTCAGCCAGTTATATCACATAAGCACTTAGCCTCATGGTAAGCATGCTATCATGGCAGTCACTCACACGCATGCAAGGATGCTAAAGCGAAAATACTCACCGAGTACTCCAAGCCAAAACAGAAACTAGTTAGTATCCAATGCATGATCCTAATTTATGTTAAGATGGCTAATGCAACACATGCAGGAATGCAACTACAATAGGCTCGACTATTCTAAAGATGGCATGTGAAATGCTACAACTAATAAGTATTCAACTCGGAATTGAAATACAATGCAGTTAGTATGATGCGCCGAGCCCGGTGCATGCAAGACAAATGAATGAATGCAAACATGTGAGCATAAGTATTGTCACGACCCAAACCCGCCCCTCTAGGTTTAGCATCGTAACCGGCTAGTAATCCTTGGATTACCGAAGGCCTCTGAACAGATAAGCATATGATAAGGGGCTAGCGGAAGCAGATACATAAATATAAATGTCCAATGAGCTGTGTTGACTTACATGAGACAGAATATTTAAAACCTTACATACATATATGATAGTCAACCACACATTATACCACACACATTACAGATTCACAAGTACAGCCAACATAATTAAATAAAATCTCATGCATATACAGAACCAATCAAAACTTGAGCCCAAGACACTTCGGGAACCTCCTCGTGAGGCGTAATAGTTGGCTGACAACAGAAACACAGTCCCCTACAAAAACCTTTGGGCTCGATCTCCAGAGTGCTCACCTATATACATATATATACAAACAGTGAGCTAAAGCCCAGTGAATAACATTAAGGTAAAGGGGTTAGTGAACGAATTCCGAACATTTCATAAGTACAGAACAGATCATAGCATAATCATAGTCATATCAGAATATAATAATGGTACATCCCATAGAACATATCACATAACGTCTTCCGACTAGAGTAATCGGTTCCGGATACCGATTAAACACATATCACCACGATGAAGTGGCTAACGAGATCTCGTAATTACTTGTATGTCATGGACCCGCATTTTCATGCCGTCCCCCATGACTTGGGACTATCTATGGATGCCATAATAGATTTCAAACTTGGAATGTTTGTTCACATAAACAGATATCATTTTAGAAATCATAGCATATCATATTTCATTTGGAACATAATTTCATATAAACGTATCTTTATGATAACGTTACTCACAGTGGTTCCAGTAAGCAGTCAATCAATCCTCGGACGTTGACCTACAAACACAAAAGCACATAACACCAACGGATCTTATCATTACACTTGTACTTGGCCAACACGGCTTAGCTTACATTACGTTGGTTCTTATTCTTTCTTATCACGTGGCTTAGAACACACATACCCTTGCATTCTCTTAACTTAGCATATTCATTACTTAGTGTGTTCCTAATCCATAACCTCATTACTATAGCTTAATTAAGGCTTAGGAATGCCTAGGATGCAATGAGGATGTCAAAACATGCCTTGGAACACTTAGGCAAAATTTCAGAATTTTAGGCCCTCGCTCGAGCGTATGTTTCTTCGCTCGAGCGGACATGCAGAAATGAAACTTCGCTCGAGCGTATACTTCCTCGCTCGAGCGGACATGCAAAACAATGTGAACTATCGCTCGAGCGCACATACCTTCGCTCGAGCGATCTGTAAATGGTGTGAAACTTCTGGGAGCTCGCAATTCACGCTCGAGCGGACTTTTTGTCGCTCGAGCGGAGTGCACGCTCGCAGAGTGGTCGCTCGAGCGAGAAATCGTTCGCTCGAGCATAGATGCAATTTCTGGAATTTCCAGATTGCATCTCCAAGTTCAAAACTCGAGTTTAACCATCCAAAATACCTCTCTTGGGCCCCAAAACTTGGAATAACAAAGTAAACTTGTAAAACATGAAGAATTATGGATCATTTTATAAAATCATGGCCCAAGGGTTTGTTAAAAACTCACATTTTCAACTTAAATCATGAAGAATGTTTATGAACACAACATGCAAGGATTTCTTTGAATTCAAACCCTCCAAAACATAATTAAACTTGATAATTTGATGGAAAACAAGATGAACTCATGGATTAAAGCAATAATATGGACATGCATGCAAGAATCTCCATGAAAACAACTTGAAACTTCATGATATGCACATGCATGCATGATTTAGCTCACTATTCAACTCCTCCAACTTAAATTTTGACTTTAAACCTCAAATCTTCATGAACCATGCAAGATAACACTGAAATACATAAATGGAGGGATGAATATTCTACCTTAGGTCTTCAATTCAAAGTCTAGAGGCTCAATTTTGTAGAACTCCTTCAATCTTCCAATTCTCTAAGCAATGTTCTTGAAGAAGCTAACTCCTCCTATTTCCCTCTCTCTCTAGTCGGTTCTAACTCACAAAATGGCTGATGAAAATGTTGTGAAATAAGGCTCAAAGTGTTTATGTATGAAGTGGGCCACTAGGGTGGCAAAAAGGTGAATAAGTCAAACTCTAGACATTTAACTTAATTAATCTAATTTAGTCATACCAAATCACATTTTACTTAAATATACCGTTAAATCACATAATTCCTAATGATCATTAAACACTAATCGATTTTAGATTCGGCCGCCGATAAGGCCTTTAATTTACAGTTTAAACCATAAAACATGAACAGATAATTTAACGGTCAACAGATAGACAGCCAGATATTATGCAATTAACACATTAATCCCGTTATTCATTTTATCCACTCGGTTAACTTCCTTAATTACTGATTAGTGGCTAGTTACGGATTGGGGTTATTACAAGTATGCTAATTGAAACGTGCCCTAAACTAACCATCATAAGCTGGTAAATAAAAGGGAGAAAGACGTGGGGTTGGAAGACATACATCACACACACGCACACTTATTACACAATTGCCCTCGCTCGGAGGGTCCGAATAAATAATACAGTCCGAATAAATAATTAACTACTCTAGCTAATTAAAGATTACAAAACCCTAATTAATTAACAAATTAACTAGGAAAGCGAATAAACTAGCATGCAAGCTATAAAATGGACTGCCTCAGCTCTGTTCCGAATGATGAAAGATGCATGCATGCTTGAGCTGCCTCGTCGGGAAATTCCTCGCGATGCCCCGATTTGCCTCTGTTTGCAATTAATCCCGAAATGCTGTGCAAAGCTCTAGAAGGCTGCTGATTTCTAGTTTGCTGCAACAGAGAGCAAGAAAGGGGCATGGCAAAGTATTTTCACATATGTATGCACACCTCGATTCTCATGCCACCAATCACACATCTCGATGCATGATGGCCGAGGAGTCGAATTGCACGACTCGATGTGAAATGAATGCACATATAAGCACAACAAGGCCTAGACTCCATCATGGGTAATCCGGAGTGTTGGCGACCGGGAATTGAGACACGTTTCGTCACTTTGAGTACGAAACGTCTCTCGTTTCCTGTGTTTGGACTAACCCTACTCCAAACACAATGCAATGAGATGGCATACACGATGCGACTAACATGCAACCTAGCATACACAATGCTATGGGCTAAAATGGCATACACAATGCACGTGACATAACATGACATACACAATGCACTTACGAAGACTATCATGTGCACATGAGCTAAATGGCATATACAAATGCAAGATGGACTTACACCAATATGAGTGGACCTCAGCCACACTCACATCAGTGGCCATATGATGAAAATGAGACAACCGAAACACATGCAAACATGCACGAATGTAAAGGACCGATCCTAAGGCACAACATGCAACTCTAGCAAGGCATGACAAGGAATGAAATATGGCATAGGATGACACATGATACAGCTCTGAAATGGCATAAAAGACGATCCCGAAACATGCAAGTATGTCACACAATGCAAGCTAGATGGCCCGAATACCGAAACTAATGAAGTGCGTTACACTAGAGGTACACAAAGCAATGCACGAATGGCAAAACCAACCCCAAACAGACCCTAGGCAGGTCTGAAACAGTGGGAAAATGGCCTAAAATGATGGCTCGGAATGCAAAGAAATGGAGCTCATTCAATGGTCGGTAAACAAGGCATTCATGCACAACTCTCAAGCACACTTAAAAAGGAGAAAACATAGAAATATGGCATTCATATAAGCTCTGAAATATGATGCAAAATGACCCCAAAGCATGGAAACACCTCAGTATATGCATGCAATGGACCTCGAAACTCAAGGCTAGGCAAGTGCATTGAACTACAAGCATGCAAAACAAGCATCATTCGACCATGAGACCCAAAAACAGAGCTAGGGCAGTCCAAAATATGCACAAAATCAGTTCAAGGCATACTCAAAATGTGCTAGAATCAAGGGTCAACAAAGCATGCAAAGAAAGCTAGTGAACCATGAGTTGTACTACAACTATATGAAGCATATGAGAGCTCACCAAACCAGCCAAAAAAAGAAGTATTCCATGCCAAAATATGCCCAAAAACCCACTGAAACTCAGTCAATGCATGCAAGAATGATAGGTACCTTTGGAGGGCCATGCAAGGGGTTGTTCTACACATATATGATAGACACACAAAATGGTAAAACAACCTCTGGACAAAGGTTATGAGGGTCCTAAAACCCACCAAAAAGGTCCTGAAATTAGTCTAGGAAGCATGCAAGTGAAAGCCCCTTTGAAAGGTCTTGAATAGAACTGCTCTACACATACATAATAGACATTCAAAGTGGCCAAAAGGGCTCTGGACAGAGCTCATGTAGGTCATAAAACTCACAAATAATGGCTTGAAACATGACTTCAAAATATGCAAATAGGGGCTCCTTTATCAAATTTAATAAGAATGGTGAAATCAGTGGGAGTGATAAATCATGAAATGTGGTTATTCAATAAGTTTGGGTACAAGTATCATTACCCATAATTTGAAGGAAATTGTCATTCCTATAGTTGTTAAACAACTTAATGTTTTGGAACAACAAATGAACAACCAATTACTCCATGATATAATTATCACCAATGAAAAGTTGTAGAAGAACCACAATAAATAATATTAAGAAAATCTCATAAGGTAAAGGGATCTGTCATTTCGAATGATTATGTGGTATATCTATAACAATCTTATTATAATATTAGGATAAGTAAAGACTCGGTTTTATTGTCACAAGCCATAGAAAGTATTGATTCTACTAAAGGAATTGATGTCATGAATGATGAGTTGAAATCAATGGACCAGAATGAAATTTGAGATTTCATTGAATTGCCTAAGGATACAAAAATATTTTTTGTTCTAAAGGTAATATAAAATGATATAATGCTAAATATGTGGCCAAAGATTTTACTCATAAAGTAGACATGGATTACAATGAGATATTCTTTTTTTACTTGTATCTTAAAGGGCTGATTTAGAATCATTATGGCATTAGTAACTTATTATGATATTGAGTTGAATATATGTGAAAATTAATTTTCTGAAAGAGAGTTTAGATAAAGAATTTTGTGTAGATTAACTCAAAAGGTTTCTCTATTAAGGAAAATGAAAATGTGACTTGCAAACTTAATAAATCAATTTGTGGACTTAAACAAGCTTTCTAAAAATTGTATCTTAAGTTTTATAATGCTATTTTTCCTTTGGATTTTAAAAAAAAAAAATTATTTTTGATTAGTGTACATATCCAAAGATCAGTGGGAGCAAGTTTATATTTACGATTTTGTATGTTGATGATATTTTGCTTGTCAATAATGTACGTGATTTATTGCCCGAGTTAAAAAATTTCTCTTTAAGAATTTTGAAATGAAATATATTAGTAAGACAATCTATGTGATAGAAATTGAAATATTTCTGAAAGAATTACATGAATTGTTGAGATTGTCTCAAAAGGTATATATTAAAAGTTCTATAGAGATTCATAATGAAAGAATATTCACATAAAGTTATCCATATTCTGAAAGGAAATAAATCCAGTCTTATGCAAAAATTTTATAAAATCAATTGGAATGGAAACGATTCTTTATACATTTATTGTAAGAAACTTAACGCTCAAATAAAGAAGTGATAAGGTAAACATAAGGAATAAAAGATTACTTACTCACATTTATAAAGTCTGATAATCTTGAATTGATTGGCTACTTAGATTCAGACTTTAGATGATATATTGATAGTAGAAAATTCACTTTTGGTTCTTTGTTTCTATTTTGTGGAGGAGCAATATTAAGAAAAGTATAAAACGAACTATCACAAGTATCCTCTATGAAAGTTGAATTTGTGGTGTGCTTTGAGACCACAATTCATGAATTGTTATTGTGAAACTTTATCTTAAGACTTGAGATTGTCGACTTTTGTTGCCAAGTCATTGAGAATTTATTGTGATAATTTCGCAATTGTTTTATTTTCTTGGAATGACAAGTATTCTAATGATGCTAAACACATAGAATTGAAATACTTTGTTGTTAAAGAAGAATTTCAGAAACAGGAAGTGTCAATAAAATACATATGTATATAACTTTCAAGTGCACATCTATTGATGAAGGGATTACTTTTAAAGACAATTAAGAAACTTGCCAATTGGGTCTTGAATGTAATCCATAATAGTCGTTTATGATTGATTGTGTTATTTGCCACATTGAGATCTCATTAATTGTGTTTCTGATATATTTCCTGTTATGAAATGAGTACATACATATATGAGAATGAATTAATGACAACAGGAATAGTCTTTCATAAAAGACATTGTCGTTGGACCTCTTTATATTCTTCACTTAAAGGGCTATGTTAAACTAGTTGCTAGTGTTGTAGTACATGGAAGGAACTATATCGCACTATTGGTGTAGAACCGCCATGACTCTTATTAGTGAACTATTTAATTAGAGCATTATGATGATGACCAAATTAAAAGTAATATTGAATATGGTTTATTGTGCGCCTAATGTTTACCTTGTTAAATCTTGACGTAAGTTCTCATATGGGCCAAGTGGGAGAATGTAAGACTAAATTATTTATTTAGTTATTATATTGACCCACATGATATGGTAATATGAATTAGAGATTTGGCAGGATTATGATTCCATATTTTTTGCTATAATTAATTGGTAAATAAAGAAGAGTGTTTTCTAAGTATCTTACTTTGATGGGAAAGTGGAATCATTGTTGAATAAGGAAATTGGTTCTCTTTCTACCTATAAAAGGACATTTAGACTACCCATCAACTAAATTCTGAATTCAATATATTCTAAAGAGGGTCAAGAGAGAGAAACCCTTTTCCACTAATATTATTAGGTTTATGTTCAATCAATTTTGGGTCACTTGAAGGTTTTGCATAATTAATCCGGATATGTTATTTATTTTCCACATTATGTTATTATTTGCAAAAATCATGACAGTTCACGATTTTGGATTATGAAGGTGTGTGAGTAATTTTCCGATCATACTGCCAACTCAGTGATCAGCTGGAGGGAACTAGCAGAATAGATGACACCTGGCTAACCTGCAACAGAAAGAGAAGATTCCGGCGGTGGTTCTTCCACCCGGGGGCACTCCGACGATCAAGTCAGTATATCTCTCAAAGATAATCAAGTGCTAAATTCACTGCTCAAAGCATAAATTACGTACCTTAGACCCACAGGGTTGCCTCTCTTTTATAGTTTACTCAATCCTAGTCCCACTAAAAGCCTGACTTCTATGGACTCCCATTCAGTGCTTACTTTGGACTCTACAAGAGATAAGGATAGACTCCCTAAGAATACTATCCTTATCCATCTTGAAGTCTTTCTTCATTTTAGGACTCTGGTCCCTTATCCGCTTATCTCAGATTCCGACATCTTCGGAGACAACCTCGGCAACACCGAGATCACCTCGGCATAACGACCAGGACACGTGGCACCTCGGCTGACACGTCGACGTCACCTTGCCACGTGTTGGTACTCAGAAAATATATCCCCACAACTGTCCCATAGGTTCTATTACCTTGGCATTCTAAGGTGATGGAACCTACATCGGTACTTTCTTCCAGTACGTCGGCTTAAAGTATCTCAGCCAAGAACATCATCATAGGCCGACATGTCTTCTAAAAGATCAAGAACTCCAAGAGCTCCCTCATGCGTATGAGCTGTCTTATTCGTAACAATTCAACCGTTCCAACCACGCGTCTTTTTCTTACTGGATCATACCAGACACGCGTCTGTAAGCCGTCTTATTTCTCACGTGCGCCGTCTGACGTATACGTTATTCTAGGTTTTCATTAATGATTTCTTTTGCCGCCGTTTCAAGTTTAATCAAAACTTTTCCCTCTTTTTCGTCTCTTCACTTTGCACTATCGAGTTCTTTCTCTCTCTTGCCTTTCTTCCTGAATCCGCCATTGTTCCTGCTTCGAGTTCTGCAACTGCCTGCCTCCCTTCATTCTGGTGAAGCTCTCGCCGCTCTGTTACTTCTGTAACCGTTGCCTGACTTCGGCGATCCTCTCACCGGCTTCACGTTTTCTGGTAAGCCTTTGTTCCTCTTGTTTTTAATTCCTTGATGCTCTTCATTATTTGTTGCCATTACTGTTCTGTTCAACTTTTGATTTTGCGAATCATATATCTGAATGCATTTATTCAATGGCTTTGCTCTTGCCCATGTTTTGAATGTGTACTGTTCACCTCTTTCTTGCATTTTTTCCACTGTTCTTGACCTTGTACCCTTTGTACTTTCTATGCTCTTGATAGCCCACCTTTGTTCTTGATTCTGAAACTCGTTCTTGTTTTCTGTTTTTTGTGTCTTTTCCAGATTCGTGCTTTCAATCTTTGTTTCCATAGACTTAGGTTTGGGATTTGTCTGTAGAATCCACACTTTAGGAGAAAACTGAAACTTGCACTTACCTAAGCGTTTGCCGAGGTCCCAATAACCCTTTCAAAACATCTTCTGAAACCCAGCCTCCTTGATTAAGCCGATATCATGGGTATGTGGAAACATAGGGTAAACACCCCATCCAAACTAGAATACTTTAGACAGGAGTTTGAAATCCCAGCCGACGTCCATCTGAGGTTGGCTGGGGATGATGACTCCATCATGCCTACTGACGACTCCATGCCCTTCCCTGTAGTTGCCTTTATTGAGTGTGGACTTCGGCTTCCACTCAACATCCTGTTTCGCGAGATTCTCCATTATTATAAGTTGAACCCCATGCAACTTGCTATCAATTCTTATCGAGTGATCAACGGTATCATAGCCTTAGCTAAACAGGAAAACGCTAGGATCACCTTAGCCGATATTCAATACTGCTATACCATGTGCAGCCTTAACTTGAAAGAAAAAGGCTACATTTATTATCTTAAGCCGAGGTTCACAGAGTTCAAAATCGTAGCCGACCTCCCAGACTCCAACAAGGGGGCTGGAGACGATTACTTCATTACCTCAGGAAATTGGGAGTTTGCTCCAGATGAGGATCTCCATCTCTACCCTCTTCCTCGATCAATTTTAGAGGGCAAGGGTAAGAGCCTAGTGTTAATACTTGGTTGTTTCCTTTCAAGTCTTTAATACTTTACCTGTTTCTAATGTTTGTTTTCCCCTGCAGCTCTCCGTCAGCCACCAAAGAACTTTCGCCAATCCTTTATTCTCAGCCAGGATTTGAAGAAACTCTTGGACTTGCCAGTCCAAAAACGGAAGGCGCCTCTACTTCTTAATTTCATTCCGACATACAAATCAGCTCTTCCCGACGTTCCCAGGAGAAAAAAGAAGAAGAGCTTATCTCCTCCCTCTGCCACAACTCCACAAACTGCGTCCACATCTCGGACGGATCAAGGATCAACATCTGATCCAGCTAATCAACCATCAACCTCGGCTCAATACCTGATTCCGATATCCCAGAGAAAACGTCGGCGACGACTTGTCCTTACTGCCGAGATGGGCCGCGCAAAACCAGTTGCCAAAGATCTCCTAGCCAATATTCCAACCGATGTTGATGCTCAATCAACACAAGCCCTACCTCCACAGAAGCCGAAAAGAGTTAAGAAGGCTCAACCAAAGGCCAAAGTGACTCAGGTTGAGACTGAAGATACTTTGCCAATTTCCAAGCTGGCTCAAAGTGAAAAGGCTGCCTTTGTCCCTACGAAGAGGTCTGCTGAAACACTTCCTTCTGAATCTACCAAGTCCAAGAGGCCGAGGTCATCCGCAACGACCTCGGGGTCTAAGAAGCCGGATGCCCCCTGGGCCCCTGAAATCACTTTGGAAGATAAGCTTGTAATGGCTAGTGATAGCGCCGACGATATAAATGTCGGCGTTGCACTTAGTACTGCATTGCTTCTTCCAGGCGACCTGGAGCGAAACGCCGAATTCAGTGAGTATGAGAACTACGCTCTCATGCTTCAACGCTCTGTTCAGGTAAGTGTTGTTGCTTAGTACTTTTTCTTTCTTTCTCTTCATTTCATACTTAGAATGTTTTCTGATACTTCTGTTTCCTTTCAGGCCATCCAGCATGCCCATTCTTTTTCAATGCAATCTTTTAAGAATCGTGAGAAGCTTATTGAGAAGATAAAGGAGGTTTCCACACTTCAGAAAACCAATAAGAGCCTGCAATCAAAGATGAAGACCTTGGAGGACCAGGCCGAGGTCGCCATCAAAGAGAAAGATGAGGCCGAGGAGAAGGTCGGTGCCGCTGAGGCAATAAACAAAGTTCTTCAAGCCCAGCTGAAAGAGGCTGAGGATAAAGTGGCCCAGGCCCAGAGGGAGCTTCAAGATGCCTTGGCCACCAAGGAGGCCGAAATCAAAGATGCCGATGAAAAGGCATATGCTCAAGGCATGGCCGATGTCACGGAGGCTTATGAGCAACAAGTAAAGCAGGCATGCAACAAGGGTTTCTCCCTTGGTTGGATGTCCCTTCTGAAAAAGCTCAATGTCCCCGAGGACTCGCCTCTTCGGAGTGCCGATGCCATTCCTCTTCCATTCCCTCCGCCGCCACCTCCAGCTCAACCTGAGGATGATTCTGAATCTGAGGATGAAGATGAGGATGAGGCCTTGGTGAGGAAGTCCAAGGAGGCTGCTGGGGCCAAGTCCCTTCCTCAAAATGAGCAAGTCCTTGACTTGACTCAAGATGAGGAGGTTGAGGAGGTTCCCAAGGAAGCCACCCTTGAGCAGGCATCATCCGACGTTCCTCTAGCCGACAAAAGTATTGATGAAACCCTTGCCCAAATGATGCCGAGCTTGCTGCGGAAAAGGCGGCCGAGGTGGCTTCTCAACAGCCTTCCGAGGTCTTACCCCAAGTTGCTGCTGATGCTGAGGAACCTTAATTTTCATGTTTTTCTTTTTTGTCTTTTGTACTCTTGTATTTTTGTTTTTCAGACAATGTAAGCTCTGCATATGGCCGACGTGCCTCTTTGTTCTTTGAATATCTAATTCAACTTTCCTTCTCTTGAATGCTTGTGCCTTTATCTTCTTTTTATTGTTTTTGCATGATTCTATACTTAGAATATTCTGCATGTCTTTAATATACTCTTCTTTCTTTGTGCAACCTTCTCGGGGTGAATTACCTCGGTTAACAATGATCTCGGTTTAACTTCAACTTGTAAATTGCTACAAATTTCAACAAGTGTTAAACAATGATCTCGGTTTAACTTTAACTCGTAAATTGCTACAAATTTCAACAAGTGTTAAACTTAACATCGGTTTAACGTCAACTTGTAAATTGCTATAAATTTCAACAAGTGTTAAACAATTAATTCGGTTTAACTTCAACTTGTAAATTGCTACAAATTTCAACAAGTGTTAAACATAACATCGGTTTAACTTCAACTTGTAAATTGCTACAAATTTCAACAAGTGTTAAACAATGATCTCGGTTTAACTTCAACTTGTAAATTGCTACAAATTTCAACAAGTGTTAAACAATCATTTATAACTCTCTGCCCCCTAATGTGAACCTGAGTTCCACTTGGGTTTTCATTATTCATATCTTCCAGAAACCACATTATGCATCTTTATAAGTCATAAATATTGAAGAATTCTGCTAAGATTTTATTGATGTCGTCGGTAAAAAACAAGAAACAACTAATGATAGAAGAATTTTAAATTACAAGTGTTCCAGGGTCTTGGCAATGCTTTGCCCTCATTATCTTCAAGCCGATATGCCCCATTGCCCAATACCGAAGTGATTCTGTAGGGTCCTTCCCAGTTTGGGCCAAGCTTGGCCTCCCTGGGATCCTTCTTGTTGCCGATGACTTTTCTCAGGACTAGGTCACCGACTTGAAATTCCCTTGGATTAACCTTCTTGTTATAAGTTCTGGCAAGCTGTATTGCAGCTTTCTCTCTTCTTTCTTCTAGAAGATCCAGATCTCGGGCTAAGAGTACATCATTAGTCCCGTTCTCAACTCCCTGGGTTCTGATCCCTGGGATGCCGACCTCCAATGGAATGACTGCTTCTGTGCCATAAGCCATGGCAAAGGGGGATTCCCCTGTTGATCTCCTCGGCGTAGTCCGATATGCCCAGAGTACATTGGGCAATTCGTCTACCCACTTCCCTTTTGCTGCCTGCAGCCTCTTCTTTATCCCATCCAGAATTACTTTGTTGGATGCTTCTGCTTGTCCATTGCTTTGTGGAAAACTTGGGGTTGAAAAGTAGTTCTTGATCTTGAACTTTGCACAGAAGTTTTTGATCAGCTTACTGTCAAATTGAGTCCCATTGTCTGCAACAATTGCTCTTGGAATCCCAAATCTGGTGATGATGTTTCTCCATATAAAGTTCTTGACATCCACATCTCGGATCTTGGCAAGAGGTTCTGCTTCTATCCACTTTGTGAAGTAATCTGTTGCTACCAGCAGGTACTTCCTTTGCCCAGTTGCTTGGGGCAATTGCCCAACGAGATCCATGCCCCATTGGGCAAATGGCCAAGGACTGGATACAGGGTTTAGGTCAGCAGCTGGCTGGTGTATCAAAGGTGCAAACCTTTGGCATTGTTCACACTTCTTCACGTAGGCTTCTGCATCTTTTTGCATGTAGGGCCACCAATACCCCTGGGTAATGGCCCTGTGAGCTAGTGATCTGCCCCCAGTGTGGCTTCCACAAATTCCTTCATGAATTTCATATAAAAAATCTTCAACCTGCAGAGGGTGTACGCACCTTAAGAGGGGTCCAGTGAAGGACCTTCTGTAGAGATGTCCTTCTGCTGTCAGACTGAATCTTGCCGACTTCAATCTGATCTTGTGTGCTTCCTTGTTGTCATCTGGCAGCTTTCCTTCTTTCAGGAACGCAACAATTGCGTCCATCCAGCTTGGTCCCATGTCTACGCACATTGCTTCACGCTCTGTGATTACTGGTTCAATGCTCGGGCCCGACAAGTATTCAATCATTATTGTCCTTGCTTTTCCTGGTTGTATTGCACTAGCTAGGTTGGCCAATGCATCGGCATGGTTGTTATCATCTCGGTTGACTTGAAGCAGTCTGCAGTTCTAGAATAAGGCCGCCAGCCTGATGACCTCTTTTGCGTAGGCCGACATTCTTTCATCTCGGGCTGCGAACTCGCCCGTTGTCTGGTTAACTATCAATTATGAATCACAAAAAACTATTACCTCATCTGCTTGTACTGCTGCTGCTAGCTTCAGTCCTGCAATCAATGCTTCATATTTTGCCTCATTGTTTGAGGCCTTGAACCCCAATCGAATGGACTGTTCTAATATTTCTCCATCTGGAGATATCAGTACTACTCCTGCCCCCGCTCCTTGTCGGTTTGAACTCCCATCAACGAACAGTTGAAAGGAGTCGCCGATGTAAATGCTGCAGGGTCTGGGTTTCTCTTCTTTCCTTTGTTCTTTAGCCTTTGGCTGGGCTTCTGCTTGCTTGTTTGGACATTGTCTGTCTTGGCTCAACGGAGCCCGATGTTCGATGGATTCTGGCGTGAACTCGGCCACGAAGTCGGCCAAAACCTGGCCTTTGATTGCAGTTCTGGGCCTGTACTCCAGATCATACTGGCCTAGGGCGACTGCCCATCTGGCTATTCTTCCTGTTAAGTCTCCCTGCTGCAATAGGGACTTTAATGGATGCTCTGTCAGTACCACAATTTTATGGGCCTGGAAGTAATGGTTCAACTTCTTTGAAGCCATTACTAGAGCCAGTGCCAATTTCTCTAAGGGTAGATACCTTGTTTCTGCGTCGGCTAAGGTTTTGCTTACATAGTAAACAGCCTTTTGCTCCCCTTTTTCTTCTCGGATTAGTACTGCACTTATCGCATGTTCTGAAACTGCTAAGTACAGGAACAGCTCCTCCCCAGGTTCTGGATTCGAAAGAACTGGAGCTGTGGTCAGGTATTTCTTCAGATCTGCTAATGCTTCTTCGCACTCCTCCGTCCAAAGAAAGTCTGTGGCTTTCTTCACTAATTTGAAGAAAGGTTTGCACTTGTCTGAGCTTTTGCTTATAAACCTGTTCAGGGCTGTGGCCCTTCCAGTTAGCATCTGCACCTATTTTGCCGACGTCGGGCTCTTCAGCTCTAGGATGCCCTTGATCTGATCCGGGCTGGCCTCAATGCCCTTCCTAGTCACCAGGTATCCTAGAAACTTACCAGATCCAACTCCAAATGCACACTTCGATGCATTGAGTCGGAGCCGATATGTTTTAAGGATTTCAAAGACTGCTTTTAGATCGGCGAGATGACCCTCAGGCTCCTTGGTCTTAACGACCATGTCGTCAATGTAGACTTCTACTGTTCGGCCAATCAGGTGCTTGAACATCTTGGTTACCAATCTTTGGTAGGTGGCTCCTGCGTTTTTCAATCCAAAGGGCATCACTCTGTAGCAGTATAGCCCTTTGGGAGTGATAAATGCAGTCTTCTCTTCATCCGCTGGGTCCATAGCTATCTGGTGATACCCCCTGTAGGCATCCAGGAAGCTCATCCTTCCATGCCCCGAAGTGGCATCCACTAGCTGGTCAATCTTGGGTAGAGGGAAGCTGTCTTTGGGACAGGCCTTGTTTAAACTGGTAAAGTCTACGCAGACCCTCCATTTACCGTTCTTCTTCTTTACCACCACTGTATTGGACAGCCATGTCGGGTAGTGAACTTCTCTAATGGCCCTAGCCTCCAGAAGTCTGTCTACTTCTTCTTCTACCGCTTCGACGTGCGTCAATGTCGGTCTTCTGGTTCGTTGAATTACAGGTTTGGCCGACCTGTCAACATTCAGTTTGTGGCAAGTGACCTCGGGGTCAATGCTAGGCATTTCGTAAGGTGTCCAAGAAAACACCTCAATATTTGCTCTCAAAAAAGCCTCCAACTCTCTTTCCTCTTCTTCGGCTAAGCCCGAGCCGAGAAGAAAGAAGCATTCTTCATCCCCATCTTGGACGAGGATTTTCTTTAGTGCCTCTTCGCTCTTCTCGGCTGGCTCCTTGCCAATGTCTTCTAGGACTTCCACGTCCTCATCTTCAATTTCTGTCTTTTTTGGCTCTCGTATGCTGCAGGTAGATTTCATTGCTGCCATGGAGCAATTCTTCGCCTGCAGCTGATCGCCCCTGACTTCCTCTATCCCATGCTCTGTTGGGAATCGCAATAGTTGATGCAATGTTGAGGGAACTGCCCCCATTGCATGCAACCATGGCCTTCCCAAGATGATGTTGTAAGGGGAGGGCGTGTCGATGATGGTGAATTCTGTCTTGATCTTCCTGGTGCCAGCCTGCACCTCCAAGTTTACTGCTCCCAGTGGCCATGTCGGCGTTCCATTGAACCCAACCATTGGGCCATTGGATTGTTCCATGTCGTCCGGGTGAAGGCCGAGCTCCTTGTAACATCGGACGTACATGATGTCACAAGAGCTGCCTTGGTCAATCAGGATGCGTTTCACTTGGCACTCCCCAACCTGGAGGATACTACCAAGGCATCATTATGCGGATGCTGGACCATCTCTAGGTCGGCTTCAGTAAAGGTTATCATTGGTCCCTGGCATCCTTCTGCCCGATGTCTTTTCTCCCCGACTTGATAGACATGTTGTAGGTGTTTTACCTTCTGGGTCTCCCCTCTGATTTCGTTCTCGTTGACCTTTGAGTGAATTACATTGACTACCCGAGGTCCTCCTGCCTGGGGTTGCTGTACTGGGGGAGGCGGAGCTGCTGGTGCTTGAGGCAATCTTGCCTGTTCTTCTCTTGTTCTGGCCTCGTCGACCAGATCTCTCAGATGGCCTTGCCTTACCAAGTCCTCCAAGTGTGCTTTCAGGGCTCTGCAACCCTGAGTTGTGTGCCCCTCTTCATTGTGGTAGGCACAGCGCCTGCCGACGTTCCTCCCCATGAATTCCCCTGGTGCCCTGCTGGTGCTGGTGAAATAGGGTTGGTTCCAATTTGTTCCAGGACTTTGTGAATTGGGACCCGGAACACAGTCGTCACCGCCTGTGCAGCCCTCAGTTCTGTTTTCATGCTTGTTCGATCCGTTGTTACCTCGGCCTCGCTTCGGCGAGCCGTTTCCTTTCTCTTGCTTTATCTCCCTAGTCCCCGATGTATCTTCCTCGGCTCTGGCATACTTCTCGATTCTCGCCATGAGCTCTTCCATGCTTTTGGCAAAGTTTTTGCCAAAGACTTCCGTAGTGGACAGTTGTCTTTCAGGCCGTTCTTGAATGACACGACCGCCACTTCTTGATTACATTCTGGTATTCGGTTGAATACCTCATAGTATCTTTTTGCATAGGCCCTAAGGCCTTCATCCTTACTGATCTTCAGAGCCATCAGTGCGTCCACCCTTAATGGTTGCAGCTTGTTTGTCACGAACCTGGCCACGAACATCTGGCCAGGCCTTCCCAAGTCTTCACGCTTCCTTTGGTAGTTTGTGGAAACAATCTGATGCAATCTCCCCGAAGGATGAGGGGAACACTTTGCAGAAGCAACGGCTCGTTCCCACTATACAGTGCCATTGAGTTCAAATATAATCCGACGTGGAAGTTGGGGTCTGACTTCCCATCGTATATTTGAAACCTCGGCATACTGAATCTCTTCGGCGCCTCAAACCTGTCCAATTCCACCGAGAATGGTGTGTCCTCGGCTTATCTGGGGAATTTACCTCGGCTTCGGCATTCTGTTGCTTCCTCTTGAGGTAATCTCTTAAGTCCTCTTTTGTCCTCCCAGGAGCTCGGCTATCTCCTGCTTTCAGTCTTTTGGTGCACTACTTTCAGCTTCGTGGTGAGTCCTTTCGACCCCTCTCCATGAGTTGTGTCGAAGCACAGCGCCTGCCCCTGAACATGCCGATGTCCCTTGGGGTCTGCCTCCTTTGTATGATGCGTCCTCCGTGATTCTTCTTTCTTGGCTCCCTTCGTCCGACCTCCCTGGAAGGTCGGTGAGAGAGTGTCTTTCGCTCCCGTTGTGCTGAGGGCTACGGGGATTGTTCTCTGCCCTCCCTTCTGGGCATTGGCCGCTGGAATCGGCGTGTCCTGCAGCGGGAACGGTGGCTGCATGACGTTATTTTGCATCATGAAATTGACAACCGACTGTAGGTCTGCCAATTGTTGCCATCTCCTTCATCTCTTCGTCCCTCCACAGGCATCTATCCTTCCATACCTGGAGGTCGTC